>OY992881.1:87365772-87720772 GCA_963921405.1 Cepaea hortensis
GAAACCCCGTTCGGAAACCATCGGTTCGGGTACATTCTCGACCCTTCTAGAAGTTAGTTCTCTGGGTTACTTTTGCACCCGGGGCTAACTAAAGAGGAATGTTTCATCAGTCGCACTTTTCTTGGGATTCAAACCAAGGAAAGTTGCTTTGCACGGAATAAGGCAAGGTTCACCTTTCTCGAGACGGCTCACGAGAGTCGGAAGATAGCTCATCAGCTCAGAGAATGGCAGTCGCTACTGAAAGTGATGGTAACAGCTTCGTGTTTCAGCCTCCTGTATTGATGAAACTAAAAGGGTTTTGAAAGTGTAAAGGTGGCCAATGGCGAGCTGTATTTCTGTTTGATAAGGTAAGGGACGTCTATATTACTTCCTCGACGCGGTTGACGTGCGAATAACGTTGTGATGCTAGCGGCGCGGACGGTTCGCCTGTCGAGAGCAGGCCGCGATTTGCATAATACGGAGATGTTGTCGATGTCGGGTCGTGGGCCGGTCGGATAAGTAACGGGGTTCCGATAGGGCGTTAAACGTTCGTTAGTGATCACTGATAGCCCGTTGGCTTCTACCGAAGGCCGATAATATCCCCTCTATACTCTCCGTTGTAATTTGAGTATATGCATGGCATATCAACCTGACAAAAATGGTTATGGGGACCAGTTCCGTGGCGAAAAGACCCCCAACAACACTTGTCCTGTCAGTAAATAGTGTGTAGGGAATCATACACTGATTCTACCATTCGAAGAGAAGGTCGAAACCGAGAGTGCTGTTTCGATGATGATCACAGTGAGGTAAAGAGAAGCTTTGCCCCACTAGAAGGAGCTGAGAATAATCAGTTATAGCTCGCTTAAGCGCTTATGAAAGGGATATCTGGCTATAGATTGAAAGAGAGTGTCGGTCGAGTTTTGTCTGTCTTCTTTGATGTCTTCGGATAGGGAACAGAAACTGAAGTTTGGTTCAAGAGGAACACCGACACTGCTACTCTTTACTCTGGTTTAAAGGCTAATACTTTAGTGAATACTAAATATAAATCACAGAAAGGTGGTATGGTGCCCCAAAAACCACAGAGAGTAGAGAAGCTAATCACAAGGGAGCAGTAGGGGTTCCCAATAGGTTAATACGCTGATCCAAGAGGACCGTCCTAGCGTTCTAATTACTATCATACTGTGAGCTGTAAGTGTTGCAGATGATTTTGTTATTCTAGTGGCTTGTTTGACTAACTGTTGAAAGTTATATGACTCTATTATGTGTTCCATGTTTTGTTTGATTTGTTAGTGTCTATGTTGAAGTCTCCTAGCAGTATTATTTCTCTGGCATTACTAAAGACTACATCCATCATAGTGGTGAATGTTTCATACCTGATGTTTCCTGCACGACACGACATTGTTGATGTTTCACGGGTAGAGGCTAAGACACAAAGACAGATGGCTGCAAACTTCCAGTAAAAGTCGCCTTCAGTTTTGACCGCATCATAAGAAGACACACGATAGAACATACAGTGACAAATGGAAATATTTGTAGAAATAGAGACAGCGAGAAAACATTTTTGACAGGCGTGTGTAATCGCACAAAGAGTGTCAGCCTACGGATTAACACATGCAGTTGGAAATCAAAAGATGCTGTGAAACACGATTGTCCACGCCAGTGGCCAAGAGACTTAATGATGGCATTCTGTTATTCGTGGTCTCGAGGTATGGTGTCCGCCTCGAGTGCTGGAGGTCCCGGGTTCAAGCCCCGGTGATGCCGGGACTTTTTCTCGTGGACTTCTAGTAATAAATTTCTCCTGGTCTCTGGGTAGTGAGATCGGACGCCCGTGTGTATTGTTGCGCACGTAAAAAATCCCTTGGCAGTTGGAAATCGAAAAAAGTAGCCTAACGGCGCTGCCCGGGATAAATTTTGAGTTAAAAATCTACCCAAAGTATTTCAGGATCCTCGGCGGTGCTACGGTGTTCGTGCATTGAGCTGAGTTTCTCAAGACCCAGGTTTGAGTTAGGAAGAGAACGGAGCACTTATGGGTTGCACCCGTGTGCCGTGATGTTGATCCATCTACTAAACTAAACTAAACTATTCTGTTCATTGAATGCAATATTAAAGGGTACAGTAAAAACAGTTATGCCAAAGTTGTCTGGATAATAACAACGTATACATTGAGCTAGAGATATATGAGGTACATCACTGGACTCTCGAAGCCATCTCTCATGGATTACATGCGTGGTAGAGGTCAGCATGGCCGAATTGATAAGAACGCTCGTTCTTTAACATCCGGTGTACTGATGTCGAGATAACGGTTTCAACCCCTACACCTCTCAGTTGGAGTAAAAGTTGACTTCTCGTTCTTGACTTGGAGACTTAAATTACAAGTACCTCACAAGTCGGAGTGAGGTCCCCTCATGGCGAGGACCACTGGTAATAGCCAATACACATGCAAAAATCAGTCCAGTGCACTAGAAGTAGTAGAAGACGTGTATGGACAGCACTTGAGTTCAAAGCGATTTGATATAATTTCAAGTAGGCTACAATGGGAAGGCGTTATTGTGAAAATTTATCACATGTTAATGTTTGCTATGCCTACCAATGTATGCTGGACTATTTTCTCATATAGAGCACTATTGACTAACTCAAGCATGTTTTTTTTCTTCTTCTAATCAGCAACCAGCTGTGTGATGGTTTCCTATACTGTTCCACACTTTTCTACCTGTGTGTGATCATGTCCGAGCCTAACCCAGCGTTATCTTTTCTGCAGTCATCTAGTGATCGATGTATATCTCACTTGACTGCCTGCTGAGTCTTCGCCTTCTGGAGATGGTCACAAGATCAAGAGCCATTCAGATAAGTGTTATTGTAATGACTATGAAGCTGTATTCAGTGTTTGAATGACTGTTGAGCTTATTCAGGCGTGTATGGCTTAGGGTTATGAACACAATTTCACAATCCCAGCATACCCGGTTCGAAGTCAACCACAGACGATCTGGGAGCAGTCGCATTATGTTGATTTTCACAATGGTATAAGAGTCAGCTATTCTGAAAGCAATGAAACTTGCTAGACGTGACTTGCCTAAAAATGCACAAACGGCTAATAAATGTCAGTGGTGATTGGGACGTAATTTAAAAGACAGGCAACTAGTTTGTTTTTTTGTTTTTTTTAAGCATCGCTATATTTCCTACATCTATCTACAGATCTACACTTTATCTTTATCTACAGATAAAGATCTACACCTTTGCTTTATTGACTACACAAAGGCTTTCGATAAAGTGAGACATGTCAACATGATAAGGATGCTTGAGGATCTACAGATTGATGGAAAAGACCTTAGACTTGTAAAAAACATATATTGGAAACAACAAGCTGCCATAAGAGTTGATAATGAAGTAAGCCAATATCAGCCTATTAAGAGAGATGTGAGACAGGGATGTGTAATGTCTCCAGATCTGTTTTCCCTGTACAGTGAAAGTATTTTCAGAAATATTGAAGATATGGAAGGAATCAATATTGGGGAACGATGCATCAATAACATTAGATATGCAGATGATACAGTCTTGATTGCAGACAATGAACAGAACCTGCAAAATTTAGTAGATGCGGTTGTTACACACAGTGAACAACTAGGGTTAGAATTAAATTGTAAAAAGACACAGATTATGGTCGTCTCTAGGAAGAACGAAATACCACAATGTAATATACAAGTAAATGGGAATATTCTTCAACAAGTGAATCGGTTCAATTATCTTGGAACAGTAATAACATCTGATGGGAGATGCCTTGAAGAGATTAGAACAAGAATCGCCATGGCAAAAGTAGCCTTTAGCAAGATGAAAAACATACTGACCAATAAAAAGATGTCAATTGAAACGAGAAAAAGAATGTTGAGATGCTACATAGAACCTGTACTCTTTTATGGATGTGAAGCTTGGACAATGAGCAGTCAGGCTGAAAAAACATCTGATGGCTGTAGAAATGTGGTTCCTGAGGAAAATGCAAAGAATACCATGGACAGCCAGAAAGACCAATGAACAAGTTCTTCAAGACACAAATGAAGATCGTAAACTGATTAGAGACATTAGACGTAGACAGTCACAATTTTTTGCGCATGTTATGAGAAGAAATGATCTGGAGAACTTGGTGACAACTGGTAAGATCGAGGGGATCAGACCAAAAGGAAGACATAGAAGCAAGTACCTGGATGGCTTGGCCTTGTGGCATGGTCGAGACAGAAACACGGAGCTGATCCAAGACTCTGGTGATCGAGTGAGATGGCAGAACATGACCGCCCACGCTTACCGGCATGGCACATGATGGATGGATGGATATTTCCTTATTAATTGGTGTATGTCGATGCAATCTTATCATGTCTTTTAATTAACAGTCATGTTATTTATGGAATGTTAAGTTTGGGCTATAATAGTGTGTTCGTGATGTGGAATACAATTTCATTCATCATGTGATATGCCGATAAGCGTGGGTGATTATGTTTCGCCATCTCACGCTAGCACCAGAGTCGTGTATCAGCTTGGTGTTCTTGTCTATACCATACCACGTGACCAAGCCATCCAGTTATATACTTCTCTGCTTTCCCTTATTTTGTTCCCCTCGATCTTGCCAGTTGTCACCAGGTTCTCCAATGTATTTCTTCTCATTCATTCATTGGCACCTTGCCGTCTTGATAGACGATAGTTTGTTACACTGTGCTTCAAAAAGGCATAATAACCTCAACCTATGGCCGTGGCGAATGTGACTGATAAGGCCGATTCGCCCTGTAAATGTTCATCCACAGTGGATATATGTGAACAAGTGGTCATTTCCCCAATCATGCACCATTTTACGTCTCACACGCTCGGTGTGTGACTTATCTGCAATAATTTTCTCCTTTGTCTTTATTCCATTTCTGATATTTGCCCTCCATGCACACCTTCAGCGGCGACTTGCTCCCAATGTGCATTATCAATGCCTGTATCAATCATGTCCCTCTTACACACATGTATCGTAGCAGAGGCCAACCTTGAGATCTCTTACCCATCTGTAATTCACCAAAAATAATGTCCTTTGGTATTCTACCATCATCCACTCTCCAAACGCGTCATATCCATCTAAGTCTACGAAGACTGAGCATGGAATAAACCGTCACACAACACGACCTTTCTAATACTTCAATATTTGTGATTTTGTCTTGCCACCTAATACCAATAATTCTTCGCTGACACCGCATATGAAAGCTGTTTAAACGTTTCTCTTGGTGTCAGTAAGTTGTCCAGGTTTCACTGCCGTAAAGAAGAGTACTAAGGACACAGGCTTGATAGACAAGGACTTTTGTTTTGGCAGTAAGCTTCCTTTTCTCCCAGACTCCTTTTGTTAACCTGTTCATTGTTGTTGCTGCCTTACCAATACTGATGTTGATGTCCTGATCTAGGGATAATTTGCTATTTACCTGTGATCCTAGAATGTAAAATGGTCTACTATCTCTGGTTAAGCGTCGTCAATAAAGATTTATGGTACCCCATGTGCACCTTGTGGCATAATCTGTGTCTTCTTTTTGGTAATTGGTAAACCAAATTCAGAACAAGCATTGGAGAATGCAGATATTAGACGTCGTAATTCTTCCCCAGAGTGGGTCGTAATTGCAGCATCATCTGTAAAAAGCACCTCTCTGATAAGTACCCTCCTAATTTTGGTCTTGGCCTTCAATCTCTGAGCATTGTAGAGGCCGCCATCTGAGCGTGAGTGAATGTATATACCACCACCCTGGTCGCGAAAGGCATATTTCAGTAGAAGTGAAAAGTATATTCCAAAGAGGGTGGGAGCTAGTACACAACCTTGCTTAATTTAAAAAATTAAAACAATTAAAAATTTGTTTCAAAACTTGATTTCAATCTCTTCTGAAGTTGCACCATCAAATTTGATTATACCCTTCATTTTCTCTATGTTTACGGTTTTTATGTGTTTTTTTTTTGTAGGACTTGGTCATTGGTATTTCTGTCTGTCGATGATATTTTTTGCAATTTCCTAAGAAACCACATTTCCACAGCCATCTTATGTTATTCAGCTTGTCTGCTCATTGTCCACGTTTCACCTCCATACTCCATACAAAACTACTGATTCTATGTAGCACGTCAACACTCCTTTTTTTCTCGTAGAACATGACATCGTTTTATTGGTCAATATGTTTTCCACCTTACAAAAGGCTCCCTTTGTTCTAATCTCTTCAAGGAATTTCCTATCAGATGTTATGACTATTCCGAGATAATAAGACTGATTCACCTGTTGAAGTATATTCTTATTTACTTGTATATTACATTGTGGTATTTCGTTCTTCCCAGTGACGACCATAATCTGTGTCTTCTTACAATTTAACTCTGACACTAGTTGTTCACTGTTTGCAACAACCGGATCTACTAAATATTTCAGATCCTGCTTATTGTCTGCAATCAATACCGTATCATCCGCTTATCTAATGTTATACAATAGCCTGTTTTTTTTAGACACATTATTCTGATGACGCAGTTACAGTTGAGTTGAGTTGAGTTGAGTTGAGTTAAGAACCGACATCACTGCACTCAGGACATTCCTATGCGTGCTCCGTCCGCTCGTTCAACAGCCAGCGAAGAGTCACACTACTAATCATTCCCACCGCTATCTGATTAACAGTTTTCCTGGTTTTCCCTCTAATTTTTGAGATTCTTCCAGAACCCCTGCCGATCCCCCGCAATCTCATTCTTTCCACATATGGGTTCTCAGTCTGTTCCTCCGCCTTCTCCACCTGGTCCCACAAGCACACGACCACCTCCCCCTTGTCCACAAGCAGTCTGCCGCCAAGAGGTGAATTCCCTGCTAGCCTATCAGCCTGTTCATTCCCCCGCATCCCCGCATGGCCAGGGCAAAATATCCATATAATTATCATAATCTGTGACCTCTGAAGCGACAAGAGCCATTCCACACGAAACGTTCCTTTCTCCAGTTTACTAAGCATACTTTTTGAATCCCTAATGAGTACAACGTTACAGATGTCATTAAGCTTAAGCAAACTATCTACATTCGTTACTATGCATTATTTGAAACATATTCCCATTTTAACTATATTCCTTAGCGTCATTCTTTAAGCTGTCTAATGCCATCATTTCAGTTGTTGTGCTTTTCTTCTTAACGATGGATAGTATAATATTATGTAAAGTCGCATAGCAAGGTTGTGGTATGTTGTTTCTCTTCATGATCACCACCATCATTAGTTAATTAGTTAGTCGCGGTTGCAACTTCACGGAACGGATGGTCCCCATTATGATCCGTTCCTGTGCCAGTGAATATCACACAAAATGTTCTTAACTGCCCTATGTGAACAATGGAATAGACAGGATAATCGGCAAGCAAACAGCCCGCACAGGCACACTGTGAATAATGCCGCCACCAGAATGCTAACACAAAAGTCCTCCACGAAAAATACAGTTCATCGTCGATGGAATCGGCAGTCACCAGAAAGACTTCATTGGCCCGGGTTTTTATCCCATATAGCTCGGTCTCTTTCCGCAGGGCGAACCGCCGAAAGAGCCGCACAAAGCACGAACTCCGTAGCTCCAGTGACGACTCCCAGGAATCTCCTGAAAAAATGCACTCGTGAACCGAAAAGGCAAACCAGTCAATCCAGCAACAGCCGACCGCCATGGTTCCGAACATGTAGTTCACGCTACAAACAATGGCGGACAGATGTAAAAGCATTCCACACGAAATTCACAGCTCAGTTGCATGGCGACGGAACCATACATTACCAGTCCAACATGAGGAAATGTGGATGCAAACCGTAATCACAAGCGTAAACACTCCAGAGGCCTTAATGGTTTAATTGCCTATCCTCCATGTTGGGGACCTGAATTCTCAATAGACTATAGACTAAGTCTCAGCCCAAGCCTCATAAGTCGCCTCTTACGACATGCATGGAAGGCAACAGTGTTACTATTCTTTGCTTCCCGTATGCAACACATGGGGCGTCCATCACCATTATTCATTTTTTTCAGTATGGTATTAATTTTCGAATGCTGCATTCGCGTGTAACATTCACGAATGTTGTTTTAACAGAACTTTGTTTTCTAAAATTGTTAAATTAGCTCTTATTGATGTTTGCTTCTATACACATACGTTATCATTAATTATGTGTGTGACAGCTATAATTTGAAACAAAATCTCATAGAATTTTTCACATGTAAGTGATTACTATTAGAATTAGAAATGATATATTATCTTAGCGACTGTAGATGTAGTTTAAAGGTGGCCTGTCAGACTGGACCGGTAGTTATGAAATGCATCCGCATCATGTCGAATTCGAACTTTGCTCCCCAGTGTGTGTTAGACACTCCTACAATAATTGTTTAGCCACCACTGTTTACCAGTTCCACAGTTACGTGTATTAGAATCTCATATATTTTGTTTATTAAACATGTGGTATTTCAACCAGTCCGGAGTATGAAGAATGTGTTCTTTTCTGTTGAGTTGGTTATATGCATAATATTTCTAGTGACCTGTGTGCTGTGATTTATATTTGGTTGTGTAATTGCTTCCTATCAATCCCGTTACCAATTATCAAATTAGCCCTCAATGAAACAGCGAAAAGATGCATGCCTTTTTTATTGCGTGCACACCATCGTTAGCACAGGAGGTTTTTGATTGATTGATTGATTGATATAGGAACCGACATCACAGCATTCGGGGCATTCCCATAAGTGCTCCGCCCCCATCCTCAGCCGCCAGCGAAGAGTTCCAACACTAATAGAAAGAAACACATTAGGTTTGGACCCAAAACAAATGGATGGCGGAACATTGGAAGTAGAGGTGTGTCACAGTTAAGATTTAAAAGTTGGTAATATGGAAACGCCGGCTCCGTGGCGATGATGTTGTGGGCGCTATTCGTGCTGCCACTTACCAGCGTTCGAAACACAGTGGAGACTGATATGGCATCAGACTGTGTCGCGCTTGTTTTAACGTGTTGGTATGAGAGCCGTTCGATCAGAAAACAATGGCAAACAACTGAACGCAAAAGCTTGCCAAGACATCAACAACGGCAGCAAAATGCTGGTGTTGAATGCAGCGTCCTGTAAAGGATATGCAACTTTTAAAAAAATATGGTAACAGACTTGTAGTATTATAAATCACATTACAGGCGGTTACATAAGGAAAACTACTGCATGTAACCCTTGATAGATAAATAAAATCGCTTAAGACGATTAATTATACCATGTCACTTAATCAGGCAATATGTGCACAACCTCTTTAATATACAATCCATACTCATTACACGCTGTAACATGGTAGCTTCACAACTCAAGAGCAGTTGAATGGCTATCAGGGGGGATGAGCCAAACATACAAGGGTTGTCACTGGTACGTCGCAAAAACGATCAGCTAAAACTTGCCATTGTTCCGCCAATAACTCATTTATTATTAGGCAAAACATGCACCTGCTAGTTGCTTCTTACATAATAGATAGCAGTTGTGGTTAGCACGCTCGGCTACCTATCCGGCGGTAATGTGTTCGTATCTCCATCAGGCGGGAATTTTGTGTTTAAACAAAACAAAAACAAAAATAACTGACGAACGGCTGTCGGCCCCATCCTGAAATTGACACAAGAAAATGCTAATTGAAGTAGACAAGACTAGCGTAATGGTGACTACATTAACAATCGAGCACCGAGTAGTGTATAAGAACAGGGGACTATCATCCACTCAATTCGCCTCAAGGTCTGAAAAAGTGTCCATATTTATCATACAGAATATCCTTTTTCATGACTTCTTTGCTCTCATCAAGCTCTTACGTTAACCGATTTTATCCCTGGTTATTGCTTTATCTCTCTGTCACTGTGCGACATTATTAGAAACTCTTCAGATGTTGACAGGGAAACAGCTCACTCTAACAGTATACCTACATCCAGTCAGGGATGTAGTAAAGGAAACTCACACTAGCTTTAATTTTCACAGCAAACACGTCTACTCTTTACCCCCCGAAGTTCACTGGTATGAGTAGAGGATGGGCTTCAGAACACCACATATTATCTGCCCATATGCGGCCTATTTCAGCAGAGCGGTTCGTTGAAAGCCCAAAACAGACCACGAACTCTAGCTCCAGCGACGAACCCACAGAATCCCCACGAAAATTGCACTGTGAACCGAATAACAAAGTACTGTAACGAACACACGATCGCCAGAGCGCGATTAGGTGGCTATTTGTCTGTAGAACCTAGGCGATCATGTGGCAAGACTGACTGCTCTATTATGTTTTGTAAACTACTGAGCGTAATCTTGCCAAGAAATCAACAAACAACTGAAAGAAGCTGACGTTGACAGCGATGTCCTGTAAAGGATATGAGAACAAAACAAACAAAAAAATCCTACGCAAGATAACTGGTGTTCTCACAAAATATACTAGCTTATTCTAAAATAGATGTTCAAACTAAATCAATTATTGAAAATTCGCATCGTTTATTGCTTTATTCTGTGATGGGTATCAACATAATATATGTGTTGTTACATATCATTTAATGATTTAAAAACAATAATAGTTGTCTAGATATGGCAAGCATGCTATTGTATCATTTCCTGTATTGTGCATTCACTGTAAGGTTACTGTGACATTACATCATTTAGTTGTTAATTTCTATGATGCGTATTCACACAAAGGTAAGTGTGGCATCACATCCGTGGCTGGGTTATTGTGTGATATTTGTCCATGCAAGATGACTGAGGTATCACATCATTTACTGGTTTCTTCTGTGATAATCATCCACACAGTATAAATGTGGTATCACAGTATTTACTGGTTTATATTGTGAAAGTTGCCTACTAAAGATGTTTGAGATACATGGTCGTGTTACATATTAGCGCAAGATGAGTGCAATATCAGAGCACTATTTGCTTTATTCAGTTATATCAATACACATACGATCACATAAGTGTCATGTCATTAGTCGATTTATTATGTGAGAGGTGTCCACACAGAGATATCACATAATTTCACGTTTATGATATAATATCTTTCTACATAGTGGTGTCAAAATTGGTGTATTATATAATAGTTATCGACACAGATATTCCACATCTGGTTTATTCGGTAATATGTATGCACACAGATATGTCACATCATTTACTCGTTTATTATGTGATAGTTGTCCACATTGTGATGCCACAACTGGTTTATTATGTGATAGTTGTCAGACAGGGATGCTACAGCTGGTTTCTTATGTGATAGTTGTTACACGAGATGCCACAGCTGGTTTCTAATGTGATAGTTGTCACACATAGATGCCACAGTTGGTTTATTATGTGATAGTTGTCCACACGTAGATGCCACAGCTGGTTTATTATGTGATAGTTGTCACACAGAGATGCCACAGCTGGTTTCTTATGTGATATTTGTCACACAGAGATGCAACAGCTGGTTTCTTATGTGATAGCTGTCACACAGAGATGCCACAGCTGGTTTATTATGTGATAGTTTCCCACACAGAGATGCAACAGCTGGTTTATTATGTGACAGTTGTCACACAGAGATGCAACAGCTGGTTTCTTATGTGATATTTGTCACACAGAGATGCAACAGCTGGTTTCTTATGTGATAGCTGTCACACAGAGATGCCACAGCTGGTTTATTATGTGATAGTTTTCCACACATAGATGCCACAACTGGTTTATTATGTGATATTTGTCACACAGAGATGCAACATCTGGTTTATAATGTGATAGTTGTCACACAGAGATGCAACAGCTGGTTTCTTATGTGATAGTTGTCACACAGAGATGCCACAGCTGGTTTGTTATGTGATAGTTTTCCACACATAGATGCCACAACTGGTTTATTATGTGATATTTGTCACACAGAGATGCAACATCTGGTTTATAATGTGACAGTTGTCACACAGAGATGCAACAGCTGGTTTCTTATGTGATAGTTGTCACACAGAGATGCCACAGCTGGTTTATTATGTGATAGTTATCCACATATAGATGCCACAACTGGTTTATTATGTGATATTTGTCACACAGAGATGCAACATCTGGTTTATAATGTGACAGTTGTCACACAGAGATGCAACAGCTGGTTTCTTATGTGATAGTTGTCACACAGAGATGCCACAGCTGGTTTATTATGTGACAGTTTTCCACACATAGATGCCACAACTGGTTTATTATGTGATATTTGTCACACAGAGATGCAACATCTGGTTTATAATGTGACAGTTGTCACACAGAGATGCAACAGCTGGTTTCTTATGTGATGTTACACAGAGATGCCACAGCTGGTTTCTTATGTTATAGTTTTCACACAGAGATGCCACAGTGGGTTTATTATGTGATAGTTTTCACACAGAGATGCCACATCTGATTTATTATCTGATAGATACCCAGCCAGAGATGCCACATTTGGTCTATTCGGTGATTGATGTTCAACAAACAAGAATACTGAAATATCACACTATGTACCAGTTTATGCTGTGATAAATATGCACACCATCTAATCTGAGTGAGATATCACAGCATTTGCTGGTTTATTCTGTGATGTTATCCGCACAAGATTATTGATGCCACACAGCGTTTCCTGATGTATCTGCTATATATATATATATATATATATATATATATATATATATATATATATATATATATATATATATATATATATATATATTAAAGAAGATCGTGAGGACCGGAAAGATCAGCACTAGAAGAATCAGAGGCAGACCGAGCGAAACGGAGACGAATGGTCAAATATTGTCATCGAAGACAATCCCCGATATGATTGATTCACAATACCAAGTGTTGCAGTTTGGAAGACGCATGATCATGATGTCTCCATTGATTAAAAAGATATTATTGAATATATTCGATCAAACAGTCGTGACACTGAAGCTGGAAACACTGAAACGGGGATTGAGTCTTGATAGGAAGATCACATTCGCTGCATTACAAAGGCAACACACTGTGCTTCTAAATCGTTCATTTGTAGTGTTACCATTTTATTTTTAGAGTGTAACTATGTTTAGAGTGTTACCAATTTTTATAATGTTATCACATTGATACATATGTCTCACGGTGTTCATTTCTTGGACATCTGCTATGTTAAGTTTAATTTAAAGATCTATACGTAAATACAACTATCCCCGCTTTCGATTTCTTCAGCCCAACCCTACACGTATAACAAAGAAACTACGGTGATCGTTGCTATTTTCTAGGTGACTCAACTAATGTTACATCGCTTCGTGTGGTTGCACTAAACAACAAATGTATAGTGTTGTGTAAACCAGCATATCGTTATACTGTTTGAACTGTTGAATATGGACATAACACTTATAATACTGGCTGTGTTCATATTATATGTAAAATAAGTCTTATATTTTAGTGTATACCACCTGGTGATGCTAGTTTCCATTGCAGAAAATGATTCACAATGCCTCTGCATTGTTTATAGCTTGTAATGTTCTGATTAATCACTGACAGGATTAATTAAACGTCTGCTAGTATTGCTGCATACCTTCTAACTAGCTACTTTTATCGTAGGTAGAGAGCGCCAATGTAGAGTAGTGACTTGACGCAAGCTGTAAACCACATGCTCATTGGTTCGAATCCTAATCGGAGCGAAATATTACAATGTACTCTGCCTAAAATAAATAGCATGAAATGTCTTGGAAAGTAAAGGTGGCTAGGCGACATTGAACAGATCGGCCGCCGAGAGCTGATTGGTCTATCCAACTATATACGTCTAGTGCAATATATTCATTGCGTCTTAAGGCGTGTAGAAGTGTACATTAATTTCTATACATTATTTGACTGTGTATAGTAATGACTGTACACACAGAGGCAACAAACAGTATATTGCACGATATATTGCCTGGTATATTTCCTTGCATCCTGTAAGGTGCCTTCTGCAGAGCTATATATCATAAGAAGTGAATGAACGAATAATAATAATAATCATCGTATGCCATGCTGATACGCGTGGGCGGTCATGTTTCGCCATCTCACTCGATCACCAGAATCGTGGATCAGCTCTGTGTTCCTATCTCGACGATACCACGTAGCAAAGTCATCCAGATATTTACTGCTCTGCTTTCCTTTGTTCTCTTCCCCTCAAACATGCCAGTTGTCACACATATTTCCAATTTATTTCCTCCTATAACGTGTCCAAAAAATTGTGACTACGTCTCATGTCTCTAATTAGTTTAGAGTTTCCATGTGTTTCTTGTAGGACTCGGTCATTGACATTTCTGTCTGCCCATGGCAATATTTCATGTTTCCCCAGAAACCACATCTTCACTTGCGGAGCGCTATCGAGAACGAGTCACCCAAGCTGATCAATGATCAAGAAACCTGATACCGGGAAGAAACATGGCACGTGACAAGTAAAATACCAGTAGACACCCGACTTACAAGATGAGCAGCGTGGAAGCCGTTAACACCTTAAAGATGACGAGAGAAGAGAACCTGCCTGTGAGCTACTGTACAGAACCTAAACCTACAGTAACCTTAAATGAAGATACCACAAGGAAGACCGACGACAACCTACCACAGACAAGAGCCAAGACTATTGAGAAGCAGAGAGAGAGAGAGAGAGAGAGAGAGAGAGAGAGAGAGAGAGAGAGAGAGAGAGAGAGA
Organism: Cepaea hortensis; assembly: GCA_963921405.1. NCBI lineage: Eukaryota > Metazoa > Mollusca > Gastropoda > Stylommatophora > Helicidae > Cepaea > Cepaea hortensis. Next base: position 87,380,386 of record OY992881.1, read on the forward strand.
GATTGATTGATTGGTTGATTGATTAATTGATTGATTGATTGATTGATTGATTGATTGATTTAAGAACCGACATCACAGCATTCGGGGCATTCCTATAAGCGCTCCGTCCCCATCCTCAGAAGCCAGCGAAGAGTTCCAACCCCAATAGTACCATTAGCAATCTGATTATATGTGCGTCTCACCTTTCCTCTAAGCGTCGAGCAACGGCCAGATCCCCTCGTCACTGCACGCTGTAGCGTATTGCCAGACCATGGTGATCCATTTGCTCCTCCGAGGTGTACACGTGCTCCCACAAGGCCGCAACCACGTCTGCCTTGTCATGCATAAATACTCCACCAAGTTTTGCAGAGCCAGCCAATCTGTCTGCCTGTTCATTCCCCAGCACACCAGCATGCCCCGGAGAACAGATCCAGAGAGAGAGAGAGAGAGAGAGAGAGAGAGAGAGAGAGAGAGAGAGAGAGAGAGAGAGAGAGAAAGCGAGAGGAGAAAGGCACTAGAGTCAGAAACACCGACTCGCAGACGATAAGATGGGTTGTCAAACGTATCCAAGTGGAACTGACAGATGAACAAATCCTGAAGCAGCTACAACGCAAGAATCTCTATATCCGAATCTTCAAGGCGGAGAGGAATTTAACCTTCTCCAAGATACCTACTACTCTAGCGGTGGTAACAACAGAGGGCAGCGAGATGCCGATCACAGTATCTATGAAAAGGAAATTCAACAGCCTGAAAGGTTCATTCCGAGAATCACTCAATGTTCAAGATGTAAGAGGGGTGACTACGGTAGAACAACATGCCGCAGCAAGACAGAGATCTGTCGATACTGCGCCGAACAAAACGCATTCAAGGAATGTCCGCTGGCCAAAAAGGACATGGACTTCTGAGCGCCCAAAGACAACAGAAAGTGTGCCAACTGTCTTATCAAGCATGGAGCAAGATAGCTGTGCTGTCCGTACCTCCAAAGACATAGAGATGTCTTAAAGACCGCCATAACTACAAAGACACCAAACAAAACCACGGATCTCAACTCTAACTGAGGCTGAAGAAGCAGGTTGAGCGAGATCGAATTAGGAATTTTTGTTTTTGCATCAAGCAAGCAAGCAAGCCATATCTTCACAGCCATCAGAGATTTTTTAACTTATTTGTTCATTGTCCACGCTTCTCATCGATACAAGAATACAAATTCTATTAAGCACTTCAACACCCTTTTTCTCGTTGCAATTGACATATTTTTATTGGGTAGTATGATTTTCATCTTGCAAAAGGCTACCTTAGCCGTGATAATTCTTGTTCTAATCTCTTCAAGTCATCTCCTATCAGATGGTATTACTGTTCCGAAATAGTTGTACCGATTCATTTGTTTAAGAATAACCCTTTTTACGTGTATAGTAATGTGATATTTCTTTCTTTTAGTGACGACCATAGTCTGTGTCTTCTTACAAATTAATTCTAACACTAATTATTCACTGTGTGCGATAACCACATCTACTAAATGTTGCAGATCCTGCTCATTGTCTGCAATCAATAATGTATAAACCGCATATCTAATGTTTTTTTATGTTACATCTGTAATATATTTCTTGCAAACCGTCACAGTGCTGGTTTTACATTCCCCGCACTACCCCTCTAGTTTATGACAAGCGCCAACAATCATCAACATACTAAAATTTAAAAGTATAAGAAAGAAAGGATTAGCGTAAGAGTTAAGACAAAGGATACATTTACATCACCCAAAGTGGAAATCGCGTGGATTCCTAAAGCTAACGGCAATATTCCTAAGATAGTTTGCAACAAGCTTAGTCATTGGACGTGACGTCACAGCCCTAAATAAAGACGAACGAGGCTTTAAGATGGCGTGGTGACCAGCAAAAATTCAGTGTACTCAAACCAATAATCAAGAACCTTTACGAACTAACGTAACAGAAGAAGGACCACTGAGCTTGCCGGCAATGGTAGTCAATGCAAACGAATCCATAATTATAAAATAATAGGAAAAGAGACGAAGCACCAGCTTATAAATGTGCAGCCAGCGAATTTGGAAACACAAAACCAAGTCTTGGAACCTGAAATCTGCTGACGGTATGCGTGAAGAAGACACTCAAATTTGGTGAAGGTAATAACACTATAATATATATTACGTTAGTCGTGATCCTTTCCCAAAAGTTGGTAAGTGACGTGTTGTAGCAACGTGGTTAGTCCTTAAGAACTTAATTCCAGAGAGACTAAAACACTTTATTCAGATGTCGGAGTTCATAGATACACTGCAGAGGTATTTTCTTCTAGTTAAGTAGATTCTATGAATGTAAACGCATTAAACCTAGGTTTCACATTTCACTTCGTTAGCAGCTAAGCTAAATCAACAGTGATTTAGGAGTTTGTGATTAACTTAGGATTTATAGAACTTAGTTCAGGTGTAAGGAACTATTTTACATGTGCAATCACATTTATAAGACATAGTGTAATTTGTAAGAGAAACAGTACACGAGCACATGGTATGTCAAATAGTTCGTGATGTGTATCATAATCTTGTGCATTCGATGGAAGCATTCATGTGGTGCGTCCAGTAGGATTGCATTGATATTAAGTATGTGAATTTATCATGTTTAAGTCACATAAGCATGCCTAATGATCACCCAAGCAAGTTATGATTATGATTTATGATGACTGATGGTGGATTTAAGTGGTGATTCCATTGTGATTTTAGTGATATTGAATATGTGAATTTATCATTATTTGTGAGACACATCAGTATGCCTAATTTTCATCTTTTCCATTTTGGGTCATTTCTAATGAGTGATTGTGGAGTGTGTGAGGAGAAGTGATATACTGAGAATGAGTATAATCAATCAATCAATCTCCGGATAGTAGGCAATGTGAAGTATAATGCCCTGCCTATCAGAGCAGAAATTGCTAGTGGTAACTCATACACTAATTAATAATTTAGTGCCTTCCTAAGCATGACACCACTCTGTAGTCCATACAACTCATGTTACAATCATACGGTTTTGTGTCCGGAATGAGTTGGATGAAGCACTAATTAATAAATCGGTGCACTTCTAAGCATGACACCCATATGCATTTCATATCACTCATATTACACTCATATAGTTTCATGTCCTAAAGTGTGTTGGAGGATAATGATTATAAGGATGATGATAATGATGATGAGGATAATGATGATTATGATTATGATGATGATGATGATGATGATGATGATGATTATGGTGATTATATGGTTGTTATTATTATGGTGATGAAGATTATGATGATAATGATGATTATGAGGTAACGGCATATTGCATGCATGGTGAAGAAGAGGGAAAATACTCTTCTTCGAAGCATTTTGATTAAGAAGAATTCACCTGAATATTATACAGAATAATATACCACAATCTACTTATATGGTTTATAAATAAATACGCATTACATTTAGGAATGAATTACAAACCTTAATGTAAAAGAGTACCACAATGTACGTGTATTGTTTAGAAGCAATTGAATTTGAATTGAAAAAGGATTGAATTATAAACCTTAATGTATTAGAACCTTTTCTTTTAAATGGAAGGATATCTATGGAAAATAAATTATGAAAAAAAAAAGAATGGTGAACATAGTTATCAAATTCTGAATAGATCAAGGTATTACTCAACCTAGAGACCACGATTTACAGGCGTGGGTAAAGATAACACTGCTTATCTGGTAGTCTAAACCTTGAGTGCAATATAATGAAGGATTAGATGGAGAGTGACCAGTCATAGGGTTGATATTATTAGAGAACACCAAGATTCTCTTCTTCCCTTGTTTATTTTTCCCTAGGATTAACATTCACTATATTTATTTTCCTTGTTTTTCTTAGAAGTTTTACAGTCTTACATTTCTAATGTTTATGTTGATGATATGAGTAGATTTATATTTGATGCTGGAATTTCAGGTACTTATTAGATCCATCTAGATCCAGGCCTGACATTTCTTTTTGAGTGAAGTATCTGGACTTATTGATGTGGAACATTATTCCGAAAAGACACCACATGCAAGCAGTGTCCTTAGCCCAATTGGAAAAGTCACTTAGAGTACCCATAATTGCACTGGAGTGTAGTGAAGCACAAACACTATTCTATACCCAGGAATAGAAGTAATCAACACAAGCTCAGGGAATTGGTGGCATCAGGGATCCAGTCACACTGAAGTAAAACAATGATTACAAGCAGTTTCAGACATAGTATATTCCAATAAAATATGATCACTATGTGTTTACTATATGGAAAGATGTCAGTAAAATATATTTTATGGCAAAGAGGTATATATAATAACTTTGAATTGTATTTGGTAATTATATGAACATATAGATAAATGTAAAATCATTTTTTGAATGGAATTGATGTTGTTTTTGTATTGAATGACCATAAACCATGTTTATGTTTAATAAATTATGAAAAGATGTCATTTCCTCCATTGGGTGTTTTCTTGTCGTGTCATGTAGGTCCATAAGACACACCCTAGATATTAATTAATTAGCTGAGAGAGAAGAGGTAAGGAACCCCCAACAGGATAGTGTTGGCCTTCAGGAAGCACTTCATTGTTTCCTGGAGGAATTCCTTGGTTCTCTGAAACTATATATATTAAATCAAGCATTTGAGCCAGGGCTAGCTTAATTAATTATAACGGGCAGGATCACACTGGGAAAGAGGAACTTAGTATCCTCTATCTCTTTGGAGTTTTTCCAACGATATCCGACAACATTCCCCAATGGTGATTCCACATATCTTCTAACTTTAAAAAAATATTTTAAATGAATAGGGAAACAAGATATGAAGGCATTACACATCCCTGTCGCACACCTCTCTTAATAGGCTGGTATCGGCCTACATCATTATCAATCTTGATAGCAGCTTGGCGTTTCCAAAATATATTTTTCACAAGCCTAAGGTCTTTCCCATCATTTTGTAGATCTGCAAACATCTTCATCATGTTGACATGTCTTACTCTATTGAAAGACTCAGTGTAGTCAATACAGCAAATATGTAAAGCCTGTGTTTACTTCTATATAACGCTCAGTCAATGTTCTCAGCATATACACAACATTTCTTGTACCATTGTCTTCTACGAACCCACATTGTTCTTCTCTTTCATCGAGTTGTATATTTTCTTCTCTAACTCTTTGCACTAAGATTCTTAGCAACATCTTCGTGAAGTGGCTCATTATACTAATTGTTTGCTGTTGATCACATTCCAAGGCCCCTGATTTCTTCGGGATTGCAATAAATATAGAATTGCATAATTCATTCAGTATCATATATTGTGTTCAGCAGTCTGATTTCCTGGTCTATTCCATATTCTTCTCAGGCATTGATCATTTCTGTTGCGATGTAGTCTGGACCCGGGGGTTTGCCAGTTTTATTTGCTTAAGAGCATTTCTGAATTTCCGTCTTCAAAATTGATAGTCCTTCATTGGTATTCCGAATATCATACTGTTCTGTCCTTGTATCATAATACATGTCTTTTACATAATTTGACCACGCATATAAAATTTGATTTGTTTTCCTATTATGATTTTGCCATCTTTGGTTCTTAGGCATCCCGTTGATGTGTGTGTGTGTTCTTTTGTTAATTTCATTAAATCTTTTGTGCATTAATTTGATAATCCTGGTGTTGTGTTGGCTTTCAATTTCCCTACAATTTTCCTCAAGCCATACTTAATTTGCCTCCTAGCAGAATTTTCTAATTTTCTTGTGAATCTCTTCATATTTTTCATGGTTATTTTTGTTATTTCTTCTTATTTCCATGAGTTTTAAGATGTCATCCATTTCTTGCGTCCTATTGTTTTTTTGTTTAAATTTTTTCCCTATTTTTTGGGGGTATAGTTGTTTGTGCAGCTTGGCTGTTCGATTTATTTAATACTTCCTATTTGTCGTTGACACCTTGAAATACAATTTCTACATCGGACAATATGTCAAATCTATTCTTTGCCTTTTCGTTGAAATTATCTTTTAGCTCCTCTCTGTTAAATGTATTATTATCTTTGATTGTCTGTCCACGCGTCTGACATTTCTAAACAGATAGCTGTGGTTTGAGTGGCTGTTTCATGTGATAGCCTCAACCTATGAGTGGATGTATTGTCAAGCTAATGTGCGCGGTATATGCTAGCTAAAGTCATCAACTGTCCTTGGGGTACTGAAGATAAACAGAATATACTAACAACAAATGATATCGTTGTGCGTGATGAATGCCTTGATGAATCTTCTCGACTTCAGCTGTTGGAGCAGGCGGTGATGTATAGAACAGGTGGACAATGAGCATGGGCGAGGGTGATCCGTCGTATTTAATCAAATTACTAGAACAATCATCACCCACAGCCTGGAAGTTTTGTCAGAGACACGATTAGTATGTGCTTCTCATCAGTAAGTCGATGTTTTTTAACACTTCATAAATCTGTTATTTCATCTGCGTTTATGTTCAAACGATATAATTGACAACAATGAATACTGTCAATTTTAATGAAATAAATTTCACTTTGACAGTCTATGACAGAGGTTCCCAAACCACGGCCCGCGGGCCACTTGTAGCCCTCCAGCTGTCAGAAAGTGGCACGTGAGGCCTCGTTTCAGTCGAGTTTCAAGAGTTCCCAATAGAGGAGGATAATGTTGCCCTCTTCATAAATACGTTCCTATTTCCTGATGCCAAGCTCTGTCAATTACAGCAAAACCTTCAGCACGAAGTAATTGATTTGAAATGCAATTCTGCACTGAGATGTAAATTTCTGGAGCTGCCTGCTTCACCTTCAGCTGATCATATGATTTCTTTCTGGCGACTATTGCCTGTCGAACAATTTGAACACATGCGTTCATTCGCCCAGAGGTGCATTTGTCGTTTTGGTTCGACTTACGGATGCGAGCAGTCATTTTCCACAGTGATCATTATAAAAAACAAGTAACGTTCCAGACTTATCGACAGTAACCTAGCTGCGCTTATGACTTTGGGCACGGCAGATTAGTACCCAGAAATTGATAAACTGGCATCTGAACTTAAGTAACTTGTTATGAAGAACAGTTACAATTGTAAATTAATTACACTAATAGCGATTTTCGAAATTGATTGAAGATTTATTGTTAAATGAACTTTTGATTTTAAACCAAAAAATGACCGCAGTGTAGAACTGACACTGACTGCCTTTAAAGTTTTAGAATTTTGCTGACGCAAGTTAAGAAAGGTAGAATGATATTGCACGACTTTTATAATTTTATAACGCTGTGGCCCGCTTAACTACCGAAAATAGTAGATATGGCCCTCGGCTTAAAAAACGTGGGAACCACTGGTCTATGATAACTCAATACAAGTGATTACTTATAGAGAAGAACAGTTGGTTACTTCAGGTGGTTCATGGAACACAGCCTGTGACTTGTAGAAGCCATTAACATTTGCTGACATTTGTATAACCACAGATTTTGTTTACTGCTGCTAAGTCTGAGTTTATTTCTTAATTTTCTATGAAATACTGACTGCATCGCTGCTCTAAAGATAATCCCAAACATGTTATCTCATTTTAGATCACTTTACTAACGGCTGGGATATCAACGCATTCGAATGTTAGAGATTTGACTGTAAATCATAACCATCAAGTAAGAACAGCTGTTGAAGTCCACTTGCTGGGTAGTGTTGTTCAATAATTTAATTTTTTTTCCGCGTTTCCATCCTGGTTCAGGATATTGCGGTCAACATCAGCATCTTTCAGCTGTATGTTGATTCCTAGGCTAAGATTACGCTCATCAGCACGCCACAACTTTATGTGCTTCGTTATGTGCCATGCCGATAAGCGAGGGCGGTCATGTTCTGCAATCACACTCGATCACCAGAGTCGTGTATCAGCTCCGTGTTTCTATCTGGACCATGCCACGTGGCCAAGACATCCAGGTATTTAATTCTTGGTCTTCCCCTTGGTCTCTTCCCTTCGATCTTGCCAGTTGTCACCGAGTTCTCGAATTCATTTCTTCTCATAACATGCCCAAAAAAATGTTGACGGTTTATTGGTTTTTCTATCTGTCCGTGGTATATTTTGCATTTTTCTCAGAAACCACATCTCCAAGACCATCAGATGATTTTTTTCAGCTTGTCTGCTCATATATGCAATAATAATATTAAAACGACACGACAAGAAGAAACAAGTCTATATAATAAAATTGGAATGTAATGTTTATCTATCTCTTCAAGGATTGTTGTTCACTTGCGTCTTTTGTGAGATAAGGCCCATTGCTGGACAACTTGCTTGTTAGAATCATCTACGCCTAACAACTTGCTTCAACTTCGTATGTCTATTTATTTATTTTCCAACCATGAGGGATAGAATACAAATTTGCCAAGCACGTTCCTTTCTCAGAGTCAACGCAAACACAACTTCCACTGCATAGCGAGATTAAGAAGGTAAACGGGCAGCAGGTTAAAAAGAGGAAAGTCGTGGATGTGTCAAGCCGGAGACATTCTTCAGCAGGTGTGTTCACTTGGGGACCTAGAACCTGGCGAGGAATGGGTACAAGTGCCAACAGAGTGCTGTAAATACTTTTCAGTGTGCATCCAACTAGACAGGAAATGAAGACAAGAAAATCCAGCTTCTGTGAAGGCGGAAGTACAGCCTCTGATCTTCCAGAATTCAGGAAAACTTATCGATCATAAGCAAGATGTCCCGCGTCCGATACACCCATCGGGAGATCATCCACTACATTCTGTACCCATCTTCTCTTTGGCCTTCCTATCTTTCTAGGCATATACCCCTCCATTAGTGTTCTCTCCAAACTTTTATGAGGCTTCAAGTGAACACAATATTTAAATTTTCTTTGTTTTTGTTACAGAATATGCTTCAGAAATGTTGTCCTTTTACTTCATCATCATCATCATTATCATCATCATCATCATCATCATAATCATCATCATCATCATCATCATCATCTTCCGTCCACTTTTGCCACCAAGCGCCGTGGGAAGGTAAAGGTGACGTCCCAGTGTCCGATGAAAGCAGATAATGAAAGCAGACCGCTCTGCTTCCAAATTTCCAACGTCAAACTTCGAACCCGGTTTGTCGGGTTATAACAATGCATTCACTACACTGGAGCCATAGGTGGCGTCATATCGACATGTAATATGCCTCATTATGGTGTCATTATGTTTTATTGAAACCAAGTTGAAGTCCATTTGTTACCTGACATCCCTGTTTTCACACACAACACGTGGTATCCACTCGGGCTGTGGCGAAGGTGTTGCGAATGCGATTCACAGTCCCACATACCGCGTTCCAAACACAACTGCGGGCGATTTGGAGGCAGGTCGTCACAACGTCATCACTTTCACCGAATCTTCTACGTCGCAGTAATAAGTTTGTGATGCGAGGTTGAGGAACATCCGTTCCGTTTTTTTAATCAGCGAAATCACATTTTGAAAGCACAAATTAAAACATAAGCAAGCAATAAAGCACATTTAGCGCCTTCCTTTAGCAATGTGAAATTAGAAAATTGCTTTATCATTAGATGTGAAAATAAAAACGCACGCAGCTCACTGGTTTTGGTTTTTTGGTTGTTATTTAATTCACACCAATCAGTGTTAATCATCTATTGATCGGGATGACACCCCGGGGTATGTAGAGTGCAGAGTGAGTGAATATCGAAACAGAAAAACATGATCATCAATACAGATTAGCTAGAGGGAAAATACATCAGTAATGGGTTGACACTCACAATTTAGGTTCACGGGTAATCTCAGTCGGTAATATAAACTTATGAGACTTGAAACTGTTAAATTCAATAACAATATAACAGTTTTAGATGTGTCTGCTTTTTTTAGTCGTGTTTAGTACAATAACAGATCGTGTTTGATCAAATTTTCCGTTAGAATTTTCTAACATACACAAAATATATCGTGAGTCATATACACTTTTGAGTCGTGAATTTATACTATTTTAAACTATTTAAGCAACTATTGATATAAAATTATTTGGCCATTTCTACCTCTGTCTGTAAACAGAAATTGTGTACACATACGAAGGTGTACCAACAGGTAGCTGGGAAATGCCAAAGGCTGCTTTAGTTAATGTTGTAGGAGAATAACTATGCATGAATTTAGAGCCGTAACAGAAGTGGGATGTGTGTGTGAGTGTGTGTGTGTGTGTGTGTGTGTGTGTGTGTGTGTGTGTGAAGTGACGTACTGAGGCAGGTGTGTTAGGTAACATAGTGAAACATGTGTGGGAAGTGACATAATGTGATATGTCTAGGGTGTGACATTGTGACATATGTGTGCTACGTGACATTATTTAATATGTTTGGGAAGTGTGAGATAGTCTGATATGTGTGGATGTTACATAGTGAGATATATATTAGAGATGTGACATAGTGCGAAATATGTGTGCAGTGGCAAAGTCATGACCGTGTGTGAAGTGATATAATGATGTATGTGAGTAAAGTGCAACATTTAGTAGATGAGGTTGTTGCACACAGTGAACAACTAGGGTTAGAATTGAATTGTAAGAAGGCACGTATTATGGTCGTCACTGGGGAGAAGGAAATACCACAATGTAATATACAAGTAAATGGGCATATTCTTAAACAAGTGAATCGGTACAATTATCTCGGGACAGTCATAACATCTGATGGGTGATGTCTTGAAGATATTAGAACATGAATTGCCATTGCGAAGGTAGCCTTTTGCAAGATGAAAAACGCACTGACCAATAAAAAGATATCAATTGAAACGAGAAAACGAGTAATGAAGTGCTACATAGAACCTGTACTTTTGTATGGATGTGAAGCGTGGACAATGAGCAGACAAGCTGAAAGACACCTGATGACTGTGGAAATGTGGTTTCTGGGGCAAAATCAAAGAATACCATGGACAGACAGTAAAACCAAGGAACAAGTCCTTCAAGTAACAAATGCAGATGGTAAACTGATTAGAGACATTAGACGTAGACAGTCACATTTTTGGGGGGCATAAATGAATTGGAGAGCGTGGTGACAACTGGCAAGATCGAAAGGAAGAGACCAAGGGGAAGACCGAGAAGTAAATACCTGGATGGCTTGGCCACGTGGCATGGTCGAGACAAACACGGAGCTGATCCACGACTCTGGTGATCGAATGAGATGGCAAAACATGACCACCAACGCTTACCGCCATGGCACACGATGGATGGATGGAGTAAAATGGCAAAGAGAGAAATATGGTTGAGGTGACGTAGTGAGACGTGTGTGTGAAGCTGTATAGTGATGCCCGTGTGTGCAATGACATAGTAATGTGTGTGTGTAAAGTGCCATGGAGAGATATATGTCTGTGATGTAGTAAGACATGTGCGTGAAGTGGATAGAGAGACATGTATGTGAAGTGGATAGAGAGACATGTGTGTGAAGTGGATAGTTCGACATGTGAGAAAAGTGGATAGAGAGACATGTATGTGAAGTGGATAGAGAGACATGTGTGTGAAGTGGATAATTCGCCATGTGTGTGAAGTGGATAGAGACACATGTATGTGAAGTGGATAGAGAGGCATGTTTGTGAAGTGGATAGAGAGACATGTATGTGAAGTGGATAGTTCGACATGTGTGTGAAGTGGATAGTTCGACATGTGTGTGAAGTGGATAGAGACACATGTATGTGAAGTGGATAGAGAGACATGTATGTGAAGTGGATAGAGAGACAGTGGATATAGAGACATGCATGTGAAGTGGATAGAGAGAAATGTGCGTGAAGTGGATACAGAGACATGCATGTGAAGTGGATAGAGAGAAATGTGTGTGAAGTGGATATAGAGACATGTGTGTGAAGTGAATAGAGAGACATGTGTGTGAAGTGAAAAGAGAGTCATTGTGTGAAGTGGATAAAGAGACATGTGTGTCTAGTGGATAGAGAGACATGTGTGTGAAGTGGATAGAGAGACATGTGTGTGAAGTGATGTAGTAAGACATGTGCATGAAGTGGATACAGAGACATTGTGTGAAGTGGATACAGAGACATGTGTGTGAGGTAGATATAGAGACATGTGTGTGAAGTGGATAGAGAGACATTGTGTGAAGTGGATAGAGAGACATTGTGTGAAGTAGATAGAGAAACATGTGCATGAAGTGAATAGAGAGACATGTGCGTGAAGTGGATAGAGAGACATTGTGTGAAGTTGATAGAGAGACATGTGTGTGAAGTGGATAGAGAGACATGTGTGTGAAGTGGATAGAGAGACATGTGTGTGAAGTGATGTAGTAAGACATGTGCGTAAAGTGGATAGAGAGACAGTGTGTGAAATGGATAGAGAGACATGTGTGTGAAGTGGATAGAGAGACAAGTGTGTGAAGTGGATAGAGAGACAGTGTGTGAAGTGGATAGAGAGACATGTGTGTGAAGTGGATAGAGAGACAAGTGTGTGAAGTGGATAGAGAGACAGTGTGTGAAGTGGATAGGAGACATGTGTGTGAAGTGGATAGAGAGATATTGTGTGATGTGGATAGAGAGACATGTGTGTGAAGTGATGTAGTAAGACATGTGCGTGAAGTGGATAGAGAGACAGTGTGTGAAATGGATAGAGAGACATGTGTGTGAAGTGGATAGAGAGACATGTGCATGAAGTGGATAGAGAGACATGTGTGTGAAGTGGATAGTTCGACATGTGTGTGAAGTGGATAGAGAGACATGTGCGTGGAGTGGATAGAGAGACATTGTGTGAAGTGGATAGGGAGACATGTGTGTGAAGTGGATAGAGAGACATGTGTGTGAAGTGGATAAAGAGATATGTGTGTGAAGCGGATAGAGATACATGTATGTGAAGTGGATAGAGAGACATGTGTGTGAAGTGGATAGAGAGACATATGTGTGAAGTGGATAGAGAGACATGTGTGTGAAGTGGATAAAGAGACATGTGTGTCTAGTGGATAGAGAGACATGTGTGTGAAGTGGATAGAGAGACGTATGTATGAAGTGGATAGATAGACATGTGTGTGAAGTGAATAGAGAGACATGTGTGTGAAGTGGATAGAGAGACATGTGTGTCTAGTGGATAGAGAGACATGTGTGTGAAGTGGATAGAGAGACGTATGTATGAAGAGGATAGAGAGACATGTGTGTGAAGTGAATAGAGAGACATGTGTGTGAAGTGGATAGAGAGACTTGTGTGTCTAGTGGATAGATAGACATGTATGTGAAGTGGATAGCAAGACATGTGTGTGAAGTGGATAGCTAGACATGTTTGTGAAGTGGATAGAGAGATATGTTTTTGAAGTGGATAGAGAAACATGTGCGTGAAGTGGATAGAGAGACATGTGTGTGAAGTGGATAGAGAGACACGTCTGTGAAGTGGATAGAGAGACATCTGTGTTAAGCGGTCAGAGAGACATGTGTTTGAATTGGATAGAGAGACATGTGTGTGAAGTGGGTAGAGAGACATGTATTTGAAGTGGATAAAGAGACATTTGTGTGAATTGGATAGAAAGACATGTGTGTGAAGTGGATGGAGAGACGTGTGTGTGAAGTGGATAGAGAGACATTGTGTAAAGAGGATAGAGAGACAATTTGTGAAGTGGATAGAGAGACGTGTGAATGAAGTGGATATTGAGGCATGTGTGTGAAGTGGATATAGAGACCTGTGTGTGAAGTGGATAGAGAGACATGTGTATGATGTGGATAGATAGACATGTGTGTGAAGTGAATAGAAAGACATTCTTGTAAATTGGATAGAGTGACATGTGTGTGAAGTGGATAGAGAGACATGTATGTGAATTGGATAGAAAGACATGTGTATATAGTGAATGGAGAGACATATGTGTGAATTGGATAGAGAGACATGTGTGTGAAGTGGATAGAGAGACATTTTGTGAAGTGGATAGAGAGACGTGTGAATGAAGGGATATAGAGGCATGTGTGCGAAGTAGATATATAGACATGTGTGTGAAGTGGATAGAGAGACATTGTTTGAAGTGGATAGAGAGACATGTGTGTGAAGTGGATAGAGAGACATGTTTGTGAAGTGGATATAGCGACATGTGTGTGAAGTGGATAGAGAGAAATGTGTGTGACTTGGATAGAGAGACATTTGTGTGAAGTGGCATAGATGCATGCGTGTGAAGTCATATTGTGAGATATGTGTGTGAAGTGACACTCTGAGAGATGTGCGTGAAGTGACATAATGAAACATGTGTGTGAGTTGACAAAGTAAAACATGTGTTTGAAGTGACATAGTGAGACATGTGCGTGAAGTGACATAGTGAGACATGTGCGTGAAGTGACATATTGAGACATGTGCGTGAAGTGACAAAGTGAAATGTGCGTGTGAAGTTACATCCTGAGATACGTTTGTTAAGTGACCTGGTGAGACGTGTGTGAAGTGACATATGAGACATGTATGTGAAGTGACATTTTGAGACATGCGTATGAAGTGTATTGAGACATATATGTGAAGTTACATGGTGAGATATGTATGTGAAGTGACATATTGAGACATGTATGTGAAGTGACATAAGAAGACAAGTGTGTGAAGTGGCATAATGAGACGTGTGTGTCAGCAATCGATGCTTCAGGCATTACGGGATACTTCTCTCGCACCTCACAAAAGATTTGTCAGTCGTACGAGAGGTATTGATTATACATTTTATTGCCACAGGCTCTTTACATTACATCAATGCACAAAAACGGTCGCTAATAAATCACACATGAATACACCACAGAATTGCCTATCACTAGTCGTTCCTAACCCTATTGCTAATTCTATCTACTGGCTAAAGAGTACGCATCGACGCTAAGCGATGCGCTCACTACAAAGTCTGTCCCCTGTCTGAGGAAATCTCCGCGTGCTGATTACACGGTACGCGGAGTGACCTTGTGCGTACTTCGGCTTCTGCGTGCTGCATTACTCAGCACGCTTGGAGTCGTGGTCTCTCTTGAGTCTAGTTCTCTTTATCTGTCACGCTGGCGTGATTACGCCGTGACCAGAGTGCTTACTCTCTGGTTGACACCTCCGTGTCTCATGAGAGAACTGTTTGATAGTTCCCCTTCCTATTTACCACCCACACCTACCCTGCCCTCACTTAGGGGCACTGTGTTACCTCTAATCTACTTGAGGTAGACCACTCATTCAGGGTGGTCTTCCCTGAGTCTTTGACACACACCCTCCCCTCCTGTGTTGCGTTACAAACTTTGACTCATGGTTGTTATGCAAGAGGTTTCTAAAAAATTAGTGTCTCTAATTTTTGTCAAAGACTAACTTGGCTCTGGGTAACTCAATAGACTTCTACTGACTATTGTCACAATGTAGTCTCACTTTACTTGGCTACTGGTGATCGCCACAAACTTGTCTGGTTGGCGTGAGCCCTCTTCTCAATCGCAATATTATATTAATTAGAGGTTTGTCTGAACCGGACCATTGTCTTATAAGACCTGCCCTCAAATAGCAAATTAACTCACTACCCATACAAAGTTGACTTTCTTAGGGTCAACACATGAATTGCTTCATGTCCCCCATATAATATTAAACAACCCTTGCACAAGTTGTGTGCGACAGGTTTTACCTAACTCGCTTCCGCGTGTAAAGCTAACTTCCACTGTTAAGTTAGTGTTTCGTTGTCTATTGTGTCCCCTGACCCGGAGTTATCTCCCTTTGTTCTAAAAAATGTATGTTATTCATATGTTTGTTTTCCTGGTTGTTTGCGTGTTTGGGTCTAACTAATAATATACTTTACCTTCTAACATGTGTGTATGTCTATAATATGTATGTAAGTTAGTTTTCAAGTGCCATAATTCGGTTAAATGTGG
Organism: Cepaea hortensis; assembly: GCA_963921405.1. Taxonomy (NCBI): domain Eukaryota; kingdom Metazoa; phylum Mollusca; class Gastropoda; order Stylommatophora; family Helicidae; genus Cepaea; species Cepaea hortensis. The sequence goes on from OY992881.1 coordinate 87,396,148, forward strand.
CCACAAACAAGTGCATAACACTAATTCGTGACTACGTTCCCGTCTTATGAGACTTAAAATACTTTATCTAAGGACTACTACATATAACACATTCAAGACGCCACATTTCAACACTGAAAGCAAACGATTGAAGCAGACAAATAATAAAAAGTCGCGTTGAGCGGCAGAAAAAATCCGCTAGTCGTCCTCACTCTCTCTTGTATATTTTTCATCTTCTCTCACTTTCACAATTCTGTCACACATCTTTCATCCTCCTATTCTCCCACTTTCATATTTTTGTCACACATCTTTCATTCTAATCTTTTAAAAACCTTGAAGTGACACTGTACAGGTTTAGCTCAGTTTGAAAAGAGTTGAGCTTCATGACTGTGCGTAACTTACTGCACGAGTCATGTATTTACAAAATATTTACATGGATGAAACAGGGTTAATAGTTTGTACCCTGATGTTATTAAATACTAAATTCTCACGAAATACTACTACTTCTATAAATATATATATATTACTACTTCTATAAATATATATATATTCTAATTTGTTGTACAGAATTAATCTAATTTAAGGGAAGTAATCTAATTATCTAACGAAAATGAAAATGATGTGAGATGAGTTATATACCTTTCTGAAATGGGAAATGTGAAATGTAACAAAATAAAAATAAAATATGATTAATATTTTAACTATACATGGTGTAAATGATGTATGTTAAATGTACACTCCTTTTATCCTATACTACTTTATCCTATAAATTATAACTAATTTTAATTTTAAATGATGAGGTTGTTAAATTGTTCATCAAGATGGAATGAAATCAAGTGAAATGAAATGAACTAAATGGTACTGTTCCTATCTAAACTAAATGGTGTTGTTGTTATCTAAACTAAATGGTGTTGATGCTATCTAATCTTTTTATCCTAGAGTTTAATGAGCTGTTAATAAATTTATAGTCCTATCCTAATCTACTTTTATGCTAAGTACATGGGTAACTTAATGATTTATCTAAACTACAAAAACAAAATCTATTATATTCCCTAAGTTTAATCTAAATCTATATTAAAGTAACTAATCTAACTATAATTTATCCCTATATTAAAATCTGTTATAATACATATCACATTAACTAAATATATGTACATGGTATTCATTTACCTCAGGTTAGTGGTTGCCATAACGTACCGAAATTGCTTTCTTTGGCATAGTTTATATACACACAATTGTCCTGGGTATCTTAAATACACTACACAGTCATAGTTGTGTCTTATGGGTCTTCTTCCACTCGCAGAGTCCGCTGGTGTCGTAGACGAGTATATTCGTGTCTGTTCTTTATGCATTGTTCTGACACTGTTCTTCCACATTAACACAGGTGATTCACCGGCACACAAATGGAGCATAGTAAGTAACGAGCTGTCTATGCACACACGGTGATCAACTTGTTCTTGGAGCACAGTTCTTACTCTGCTGACTACGGACACATGGTAGTTCACTGTTCTTAGCACACAGTCCTGATCCTGATGTCTATGTAATACATATGATATTTTACACAGGATATTTTAAGTGTACTAACTTAACATTTCTTACACTACCTTTTCATGTGTAATATCAGGTATTTCTACCTCAGATGGTCGACTAAGGGTATCAGCAAGAATATTATCCCTACCCTTAATATGCTCTATACTAAAAGTATAATTCTGTAATATTAATGACCACCTGTAGATGCGGTCGTTGCGATGCACCCCACTTTGTATGACCGTGATAGGGGAATTATCGGTCTGGACAACGAAGTGATTACCCGCTAGAAATCGATGCAACTTCCTCACCGAATAGATGACGCTTAGGGCTTCCAACTCTGATATGGAATATTTGGACTCAGCAGGTGTGATCTTGCGGCTCACGTAGCAAATGGGATGGAAGATGCCATCATAAAACTGGCCTAGTACTGCAGCGATGGAAATCCTGCTGGCATCTGTCCTAAGACAATAAACGAGCCTAGGATTAGGCAAACGGAGGATTGGTACATTACTAAATAGGATTTTCAATTTTGACAATGCAGAAATTAATAATGCATCTTTGACATCTAATTTCACTGATGCTTTTAAAACATTTGAAAATACACTTGTAATTTCAGCTAAGTTCGGTATGAACTTACTATAATAATTTACTAAACCTAAAAGGCTTCTGACCTGCTTTTTTGTCGTAGGCATGGTCAGGTTCATAATTTTAGTAATAATTCTATTGTCAGTTTTTAGTTGTCCATGTGAAATGACATGACCCAAAAAATCAATTTCTTGTAGGCCCAATTCAACTTTGCTCGGTTTGACCGTGAGACCGAAGAGTCGCAACCTATCGAAGACATGTCTGAGTTTCAGTAAGTGTGTTGTCCAGTCCTCTGTATGGACACAAATATCATCTATATATGTCACAGTATTCGTCACTCCATGTAGTAAATCTCTAGTTAAGCGTACGAAAGTGGCAGGAGCGTTACGAAGTCCGAAAGGAAGAAACCGCCACTCGTAAAGACCTAAAGGTGTTGAGAATGCAGTAAGATGGATGGATTGAGTCTGCATAGGGACCTGCCAATATCCCTTAGTAAGATCTAGTTTAGAGAAGATTTTGGAGGTGGACATATCAAGGATAAGATCTTCGCAGGAAGGAATTGGTTCTGCGTCGATCTTAGTAACATTGTTGAGTTTTCTATAGTCCACACAAAGACGAATTGTAGAGTCTTTTTTCTTGACCAAGACGATTGGAAAGGAGTACTCAGATGTAGATTTTTGAATGATCCCACTAGCTTCTAAATTAAGAATTTCCTTATTTAGACTTTCTCTATAGCTAAGTGGGATAGAGTACGGCCTGCATTTGATAGGCTTAGTGTCCGAAAGAAGGATGGAGTGCTCGATCCTGTCCGTCCTACCTGGAATGTCGGAAAATATGTCCTTATATTATGTTATTAGTTCTATTGTCTGTCGTCGTTGCTCGTCTGTCAGTCCCTGTTCTAACCGTATAGAATCTAAGGTCGCAGTCTTATCTACAATTGGAACAGGTAATTCCATTCCGTCGTCGTCTACCTGATTCAGTACGGTGGTGGTGCTAAGTGCGTTTTCTGTAAACTCACTAAGTGTATGCATCTCGTCGGATTTGCCAGTCTCGCTAACTAGTGTAGTTGCGTTGTGTACGTCTGTCGTCTCATCCATAGGTGTGGGTGCATTGTGTTCGTCTGTCTCTAAATCTGTCTCTTGTCGTGAAAAGTAAGGTTTCAACATGTTGATATGAAATATCTTAAAGTGTCCGTTTATCGATATTTCATAATCGACATCTGAAACTTTTCGTACCACTTTGAATGGCCCTTGCCATGAAGTCAATAATAAATTCCGTTTGTCTGGAAGTAAAAGCAGTATGTCTTGATCTGGTTCAAGATTAATAGTTCTCGCACCTTTATTTGCATATTGGCGGTAGATTTGACCCTTCCTCTCCAAAGCTGCCTTGGCTATGATACCCGATTTCATAATCTTATCTAGTGTTTCTGTTACCATCTCATAAGGTGTTTTCGGGGTTGGAATTTCAACCGAGTTAGTTACTATCTGATGGTAAATTGTTAGGGGTCCCCGTGGGTTAGCCCCGTATACTAATTCAAACGGTAAGAAACCCGTGCTTGAATGGGGAATCTCCCGATAGGCGAACAGCACTGTTGGTAACAGTGTATCCCAGTCAACTGGGTTTTCTGCTGTCACCTTAGCCAGCATATGCTTTAGGTCTCCGTTAATTTTTTCTACTATTCCATTGCTGGCTGGATGATAAGGTGTTGTAAAATGCTGTTTAATCCCTAACATTTTAGTAAGGGCTTGCGTTGCAGCCGATATGAATTGGGTTCCACGATCGGATAAGATGGTACGTGGAAATCCGAATCGTGAGAACAAATGTAGAAATACATTGGCAACGTCTTTGGAGGTGATGTATTTCAAAGCTACTGCCTCAACCCACCTTGAACATAGGTCTACCATCGTCAAGATGAAGCGATTTCCTTTGCTGGACACCTGGTTTAGGGGTCCAACAATATCGACCGCCACACTCTCAAATGGCCTAGAGGCCAGTGTTGAAGGTTGTACTTCAGCTGTAGGATGTTTACCCTTACGTACTAGTTGTTGACAGACATTACATTAACGACAAAATAGTTTTATGTCATTACAAAAACCTGGCCAATAAAAATGAGCCTGAATTCTGGCCCTGGTTTTGTCGTATGCAAGGTGACCAGCAAACGGTGACTCGTGTGCAATCTTTAGCACAGTTTGGCGATGTTGTACAGGTAACACCGTTTGCTGAATCTCATGGTTACCAGTTGTGTAATAACGAGTAAGAATCCCATTACTAAGTCTAAAGAACCATGATGCGTTTTTTGTTATTTTGGCTTTTTCTTTTAAGAGCTTTAGATATGGAGCCACACTAGGATCAGCTTTTTGCTGGTCTATGAACTTTTGCCTGGTGGTATCATCCGTGCTAGTTGGTGATAGCAACAGTAGTCTTTCATCCTGTAATGTGTCTTGATGTTTAATAGTATCAGCTCTGGTTGTTGCATTAGCTGCATTTAAGTTTTCCCATGCAGCTATTTCTTCGTTAGTGCAATGTTTCAATTGGGGTAAGCATCCCAAAATTAAATCAGTACAAGGGTTATCTAAAATCGCACATGTAAAGGTACCAGAAACGAAAGGAGTGTTAATACGGGCTCTTGCCAAAGGGTAAATTTCAATATTATCCGAAAAGGTTCGGCATTTGACTGAGTCACCTGTATAATCATTTGGATTCACCAGTTCCCTTCTAAGACCTATAAGAGTGCTCCCACTGTCCAGCAAACATTGGCATGGTATTTCGTTGACCAATGCATTGTGGAACACCAAATTGCCTCTGGAGGCTAATGCTGCATTTACACTCTCAGTGTAGAATGGTACTGTATGTCCACATTCTAATTTTCCGTCTGCATGGAATTGGTGACATCGTTCACAACTGTCAAAGCTTAATATATCGTTTACACAACAAACATCTTCAGATTGGTTAACAGGTAATTCATTCTCGACTTCACACTCAGTCTCACTCCCACTATCAGACGATGTATCAATCAAAATTGCATTGTTGGCCTTCATTCTTTGGCGGCCCAGGCACTTATTAGAATAATGGCCGTAGCTAGAACAGAAGAAGCATTTGACTGCACGCCTGTATGCAGTTCTTTTGTTTTGTTGTTTTTTAATGACTATCTCAAGATGTGTCGGATAATTTGGTGATTTATCGCACATAGAATAAGTATCATGAAAAAGTTGGCAATATACACATTTTGACACTTTCTGATCTTTCTTGTCGACTCTCTGAAATGGTTTTTTACTGCTACGATAGCTTTTTGGTTGGTCCTTAACAAAAGAGACTATTTCAGAGTAGATATTAGATGTTTTAAAAATATCCCTATTTGAAGAAAACTATGCTGAGCCTTTCTTCTCAAATTGTTCTATGGTTTCTATGTCTGACTGCTGAAGGAATTTAGCGAAAGGAGATGGTATTGTGGATATGACTTTATCCATGGCTATCAAATTTTTAAGTTTTTCAAAGTCCTTTCCTATATTTGCTGCATTAAGCCATCTATTTAGTACTCTTTGGACATTCGAGACATAATCAATGAAAGTCTCACTTGGTTTCGGTTTTAAATTTGAAAATTGCACTTGATACCCAGGGGCATCAAGTAAGAAATGTTGCATTATCCTATCGTGGATGTATTGATAGTTAGATCTAAGATCAGTTGGTATAGATTCTATAACTTTAAGGGGCTCACCACTGAGGTTCTTCATGTAGATCATGGCCCACATATCAATTGGTACTTGGTGGTATTTTAGCTGATATTCTACATTTTCTGTCCAAGCTGATATGGAATCTTCTTTACAGAATGGCTTAATAATGTTTTTGTACTTATTAAATTTATTTTCTTCTTGCTGACTCTTTAGTTTTGTAATGGAAATGTCTAAGTGTGAGTCTACTTCCATACCTTTCATCTTTACCTGTGTCTCTGATTCAGTCTGTATTTGCTTTTCTTTCACTCTTGCCATTTCATCTATCTCTCTTTGCTTTAACTCTCTCTCCTGATCTAATTGTTTTTGCTTAATCTCCTTATCTTGTTCTAATTGTTTTTGCTTTAATTCTAATTCCTTTTGTTTAATTTCCCTATCTTGCTCTACTTGTTTTTGCTTAATCTCCTTATCTTGATCTAACTGTTTCTGTTTAGTTTCTTCAGCTAATTGTGCTTCTTTGTGTTTTATTTCTAATTCTTTTTGTTTAATTTCTTTGTCTTGATCTAACTGTTTCTGTTTAGTTTCTTCGGCTAATTGTGCCTCTTTGTGTTTTATTTCTAATTCCTTTTGTTTTGTTGTCTCAGCTAGTTCTACAATCTCCTTCTGATGTTGTCTTTCTCGTGCACGTTCATCTCTCTCAGCATCTTTTGTTCCCTAAATTTTTGATCAGCATATTGCTCTAATTCCTTTCCTGTGTATTCTATTTCTTTGCCTGTTTTATGAAATCAGCTAAAGTTGCCATGTTGTTGGGTACTTAGCTAGTTTTGACAGGCACTTAAATATTTACTTTGGTTTATTAGATATGTTAAGTTTTTAAATCTCTGTGTATAGGAATACACCCTTAGATTCACCTTGAAAAATAGATCTCAAAAAATGTACTAATAGATCACAACCTGAAAAAGAGATGCATTATTAATCATATTGTATTGAAAATAGTTTGGGTATACTCATCTTAACATTCCAGAGAATCAGGTACAATCGTTCGGCACCTCAGGTCTAATCGTTCGGTACTTCAGCAAATAGCGTTAGTTATTCTCATACACAGCTCTTGTTACATCTGGTTTACAAGAGCATCAACAATTAACAATTTGTAAACGACATATGACTTTAGACAATTTGGTACAATCACATGCCCCTGGACAAAACAATGTGGTTTAATTAATATTAAATGTCAATGTCCTGTCGTGTTCTAACGTCTTCTGCCTTCCCTAACTATGTCGTTTAATTTATGGGAGTGATGTGCAGACCGAGTCTTATTTGCATAGCGAAAGTAGTGCCATCGTGACGGTAACAAATAGAAACAATCTTCAAATAAATAAATAAATGCTTTGAAATAAATATAAAAGTAATAATAATGTTTAAATAAATAAATATATTTAATAAATAACTGGTATAAACAAATAATATTCAATATAAGTCACATATTTAGGCGAGCAGCCGCTTGGCGATTTGTAAACAATCCTTCGCTGAATGCAAATGGCGTAGGGCAGCTGTTTGTCAGTCGCGATACGTCATCGGCGCAGCGCTATTTTTAGATTGGAAAAATCAATACTGTCGCAGGCTCATTCTTGTGTATTGCTCCGCCGTAAATCATTTTTGACAAATATTCATAAACAAATAAGTAATTATAGAAATAAATGATACAAAACAATAATAATAATACTTAAAAATCAGAATAAAACATGTTCATAAGCACAAAATATTCTAATAAGCATAAATCAACATTAATTGGTCACGATGGGCACAGCTCGCACTTTGTTGTAGTCTGCACACGCCATTGTCACTAACATAAACTAAACCCTGTGATTATCTAGCCGTAATATTATTTTAGAGCCGTGGGTGAGTGTTTTAGCTTGAACAATTGTCCAAGCCACACTTCTGACACCACTTTATCCTAGCCTGTCAGCAACCGATGCTTCAGGCATTACGGGATACTTCTCTCGCACCACACAAAAGATTTGTCAGTCGTACGAGAGGTATTGATTATACATTTTATTGCCACAGGCTCTTTACATTACATCAATGCACAAAAACGGTCGCTAATAAATCACACATGAATACACCACAGAATTGCCTATCACTAGTCGTTCCTAACCCTATTGCTAATTCTATCTACTGGCTAAAGAGTACGCATCGACGCTAAGCGATGCGCTCACTACAAAGTCTGTCCCCTGTTTGAGGAAATCTCCGCGTGCTGATTACACGGTACGCGGAGTGACCTTGTGCGTACTTCGGCTTCTGCATGCTGCATTACTCAGCACGCTTGGAGTCGTGGTCTCTCTTGAGTCTAGTTCTCTGTATCTGTCACGCTGGCGTGATTACGCCGTGACCAGAGTGCTTACTCTCTGGTTGACACCTCCGTGTCTCATGAGAGAACTGTTTGATAGTTCCCCTTCCTATTTACCACCTACACCTACCCTGCCCTCACTTAGGGGCACTGTGTTACCTCTAATCTACTCATTCAGGGTGGTCTTCCCTGAGTCTTTGACAGTGTGTGACATTATATAGTGAAACATGTGTGTAACGTAATGTTAGAATAGAACATTCACTATTATACAATGCTATTATTTAATATATCTCTGTGACACAATAGGAAGAGATATCTTTGACATGGTTATTTGGTGATATTACACAAATACCAAACTATCGCATGCATTTATTTTTAAGATAATTCGCTGAAGGCATGTTTGATTGGGTTTTATATTTTGGCAGTTATCAAAGGCGGTAGTAGTAGCATTAGAAGTAGTAGTAGTAGCAGTACTACTACTACTACCAGCAGCAGCAGCAGCAGTAGTAGTAGTAGTAGTAGTAGTAGTAGTAGTAGTAGTAGTAGTATTAGTATTAGTAGTAGTAGTAGTAGTAGTAGTAGTAGTAGTAGTAATAACAGCAGTAGTAGTAGTAGTATAGTAGTTTGAAGTAATAGTAGTAGTATTAATAGAGGTAGCAGTAGTAGTAACATTAGTATTAGTGGTAGTAGTAGTAGTAGTAGTAGTAGTAGTAGTAGTAGTAGTAGTAGTAGTAGTAGTAGTAGTAGTAGTAGTAGTAGTAGTAGTAGTAGTAGTAGTAGTAGTAGTAGTAGTAGTAGTAGTAGTAGTAGTAGTAGTAGTAGTAGTAGTAGTAGTAGTAGTAGTAGTAGTAGTAGTAGTAGTAGTAGTAGTAGTAGTAGTAGTAGTAGTAGTAGTAGTAGTAGTAGTAGTAATAGTAGTATTAGCAGTAGTAGCAATAGTAGTAGTATTAAAAGTAGCAGTGGTGATAGCAGCAGTGGCAATAGTAGTAGTAGTAGTAGTAGTAGTAGTAGTAGTAGTAGTAGTAGTAGTATAGTAGTAGTAGTAGTAGTAGTAGTAGTAGTAGTAGTAGTAGTAGTAGTAGTAGTAGTAGCTGTAGTAATAGTAGTAGTAGTAGTAGTAGTAATAGCAGTAGTAGCAGTAGTAGCAGTAGTTAGTAGTAGCAGTAGTCCTAGTAGTAGTAGTAGTAGTAGTAGTAGTAGTAGTAGTAGTAGTAGTAGTAGTAGTAGTAGTAGTGGTAGTAGTGGTAGTGGTAGTAGTAGTAGTAGTAGTTGTAGTAGTAGTAGTAGTAGTAGCAGCATTAGTAGTAGTAGTAGTAGTAGTAGTAGTAGTAGTAGTAGTAGTAGTAGTAGTAGTAGTAGTAGAAGTAGTAGTAGTAGTAGTAGTAGTAGTAGTAGTAGTAGTAGTAGTAGTAGTAGTAGTAGTAGTAGTAGTAGTAGTAGTAGTAGAATGCTGTGATTACGACCCATTCTGAGGAAGAATTACAACATCTACTATCTGCATTCTCCAATGCTTGTTCTGAATTTGGTTTAACAATTAACAAAAAGAAGACACAGATTATGTCACAAGGTGCACATGTTGTACTATCAATCTTTATTGACGACGCCGAACTATGGATGGTAGACCATTTTACATATCTAGGGTAAGTGGTAAATAGCAAATTATCCCTAGATCATAAAATCAACATCCAGATTGGTAAGGCAGCAACAACAATGAACATGCTAGCAAAAAGAGTCTGGGAGAACAGGAAGCTTACTGCCAAAACAAAAGTCCTCGTCTACCAAGCCTGTGTCCTTAGTACTCTTCTTTATGGCAGTGAAATCTGGACAACTTACTCACGCCAAGAGAAACGTTTAAACAGCTTTCATATGCGGTGTCTGCGAAGAATACTTGGTATTAAGTGGCAAGACAAAATCACAAATACTGAATTATTGGAAAGATCAGGTTGTGTGACGGTGTATTCCATGCTCAGTCTTCGTAGACTTAGATGGATAGGTCACGTTAGGAGGATGGATGATGGTAGAATACCAAAGGACATCTTTTTTGGTGAATTACAGACGGGTAGGAGATCACAGGGTCGGCCTCTATTACGCTACAAAGATGTGTGTAAGCGGGACATGATTGATACAGGCATTGATAATGCACATTGGGAGCACGTCGCCGCTGAACGTGTTGCATGGAGGGCAACTATCAGAAATGGAATACAGACAAAGGAGAAAATGATTGCAGATAAAGCACACACAGAGCGTGAGAGACGTAAGATGGTGCAAAATGGTGGAAGTGACCATGTTTTCACATGCACCTACTGTGGGCAAACATTTGCAGCAAGAATTGGCCTTACCAGCCACACTCGCTACCGCCATGGATCGTAGTTATTATGCCTTCTTGAAGCACAATGTACCAAACTATCGTCTGTCAAGACGGAAAGGTGCCAATGGCAATGGAGTAGTAGTAGTAGTAGTAGTAGTAGTAGTAGTAGTAGTAGTAGTAGTAGTAGTAGTAGTAGTAGTAGTAGTAGTAGTAGTAGTAGTAGTAGTAGTAGTAGTAGTAGTAGTAGTAGTTGTTGTTGTTGTTGTTGTAGTTGATATCAGACACAGTTATGTAAATAACGATCAATTTAGGTACTCTTGAAGGGACAATGTGTGTAGTCTAAATTTATATGTCAGTCTGATGTGAGAATGTATTATGTGGCCAATGAAGGCGATGCATTAACCTAAAAAGAAGAAAACATTCGCTTTGGTGCCAATCAATAAGTCTGTTAACTTCTGCCAGTTGAAAATGTCGAAAGCGACACAAACAGTTCTAATAGAGGGATTCCATAACTCGTCGACTTCTTTATTGCCCCGCGGGTTCATCAGTCACCAGGTGCGGCTGATTTTCCAGTGGATATTCTACTGCACCCTATCTGAAGTCATAAACTTATTTGGAACAGTGGCAAACATCATCAATATTATCTGCTTCATCAAACAAGGATTACAAGACTCAGTAAACATAAGTCTGCTGGGTACTACATTGGTTACTACATATCTTTGTTGTCATGTGGACATTCCATTCTGTATTTGAATGTATTTATTTCATGTTTTTCTACTCCATAACCCCATCTATTAGTCCAGTGGTTCTCAACCGGTGAGGAATTCTCCCAGGGGGGAATTTTAAGATTTCCAGGGGGGAAATTAGGATTATTTCAAGATCCCTTTAATACAAGAATCGATTACTTGATATTGTTTTTCCCTCCATATTTTATAGAGCTGTACTTCTCGCCTTCTGAAATTCATGTTATAATGTAAGTAGACCTGCGAATCACGTTTTATGTCGACGTCTAGACTTGTTCCAGTATGTGTTGTTAAATTTAACTTCCATTTTTACGTACACTGTGTAGGGGCGGGGAGGAGGAACTTATAGGGAGGAAATACGAAAGGGGGGGGGGGGTGGATGACATTCTGAACATACGGTGAAGGGGTTCATGGGCCAATAACGGTTGAGAATCTCTGTACTAGTCTAATGGCTGTTGTAACCGACGTCCTTTCTTTCACAATATTCAATAGCCCTTTATTTTTAGCAACATGTGTGTTTATAGAAATATCCTAGACTTCGTAGCTTATTTCTGGAAAGAGATCTGCAGGCTTGGCCATGGGAATCCCATGGGAAAAACGGGAGATTTTCTGAATAGTGTAGGGATGAGATGGGACAGGTATAAATTACCATTGAATGGGACAGAAAAACATGTCCCCTGGACAAGCCTGCCAGGCTTGGCCCATGGGAATGTTATTCCCACGAGAATCCCATGGGAAAGTACCATATGACGGGATGGCATGGGACATGCATAAATTACCACGCAATGTAAATTGTGTCCCATGGACAGCCTTGGAGATCTGTCTTCGGTGTTCTGGATCAAGCTCTGTTGATGATATTTTACAGTCCTCCATCTTAATCCATCAAGCATCGTGTCTCTTTGTCTGCCACTACCTCTTTCCCCATTCATTTTTCCAGTTGTCACCAAGTTCTCCAGTGACCCTCTTCTCACCACATGACGAAAAAAAATTGTTTGTCACTTTCGTATAGTCATATGTAATTTTCTAGTTTCATTAGCTTCATTTAGGCAATTTTTGTTTGTTACTCTGGGAGTCCAATGTATGCGCAACATTAATATCTACTTTTATTTATGGGTCTTTACACTGTCAAGTGTTGGTTAACTCTGTAATTTATTATTGTTATTTAATAAGTGAGCATGCATTGTACTTATCTTGTTAATGTAACATGAAAAATGTAACCATTTTAAATTCATAACACTGAATAAATCCGATGAATACGTAAAACTTACACCAGAGAATATTATAAATTAACAATGTTACGTAATTTGTTTGTATGGTTTTAAAGGAACATTCTACCTTAAACTACTTTGTTTACTATCGATAGATCACTGAATTTCTACATCCATACAGAAGAGTCGGCTATATACATCCTTTCAGTCAGACATTCAGAAACTCTCATTCTAATCCAATCATCAACTAGTATTTTGTTGTTTAAATGTTTGTGAAATCACTTGTCTGATATCATTCCACAGGCTTGGCTATCTCAGATCTAGGCTGTCTAATAACCCTGATCTGGACAGGCATATGCTATAACCCAGTTTTCACTGAGCTAGACTTGCCCTTTGACCCTGTAGAGATCCAGTATCTGACAGCGGGGGGACCTCATATCATATTTGCTCGAGTGACAAGCTGTATCACCGTCTTCATCACCGTGGAGAGATGTCTCTGTGTGACCATGCCGCTCAGGGTTTGTACTGTAGCAAACAGCACTTAATAAAAAACAAATATCTATTACATCTATAAATAGCTGTCGGTTGGATAAGTAACGGGTTTTCTACCTCAGCATTTGTGTTTGGTTTGTTGAGTCTGCAAGGGCTGATTATATTTATTACACGATCAAATACCTTCATGCGTGATCCTACGTTCATCCACCCATTTATCCTCATATTCATTAATATATCCATCATTCATCCATCCTTCCATATCATCATCATCATGTGCCATCCAATAAGCGTAGGCGGTCATGTTTCGCTATGTCACGCGATCACCAGTGTCGTGAATCAGCTCAGTGTTCTTGTCTCGACCATACCACGTGGACACGCCATCCGTGTATTTAGGTCTCTGCCTTCCCACTGTTCTCTTCCCCTCTATCCGTCCATATACCAATTCATCCAATCATACATACACCAATCCATTCATCCATCCATCCCTTTATTCTTGGATACATTCATCCATCCATATATCCAAAGATACTTAAGGCGAGAGGAGAGAGAGAGGGAGAAAGAGAGAGAGAGAGAGATAGAGAGAGAGGGGACGAAGGGTATTATATGAATTGTTAACTGATAATCTTGGGGAGCTTTGTGTAATGTTGCCATGAGACGAATACATACACTAACTTATTAAACGATCTAAGGGAAAGAAGCCAGTTTTCTTTAGAGCATAAGAGTGGTTTGATCCCTTAATAACAAAGCCAAAAGGAATCGAGTCAGCAAGGCAGAAGTCAGGGGGAAAGAACCCTGAAAGAGTTATCGAACCAAAAGAGTTGAGTTGAGTTGACCGAGTACTGGCGACTAGAGTTCACGATCACGGGGAAGAACAGGTGAGTGAAAGTTGAACTCTAGAGCAGTGGTTCTCAACCTTTTTTGGCCCGTGCCCCCTTCACCATATTTTCAGAACGTCATCCCCCCTCCCCCTTCCTATCAAAAATTTGGCCCGTGCCCTCCCCCCCCCCTTTCACCGTATTTTCAGAACGTCATTCCCACGCTTTCATATTTCCTATCTAAAAATCCCCCACCCCTATACAGTATACGTAAACATGTAAGGTAAATTTAATAGCACGTACTAAAACAATTCTAGACATCCACATAAAACATGATTTGTGGGTCTACTGACTTTATAAAATGAATTTTAGAAGGATGAGACGTACTTAACTGTAAAGTATGAAGGGAAAAACAATATCAAGTAATCGGTTCTTGTATTAACGCGATCTTGAAATGGTCTTCATTCCTCCCCTGGAAACCCTAAAATTCCCCCCCTGGGGGGGGGGGGGAATTCCCCACAGGTTGAGAACCACTGCTCTAGAGCACAAAGTTCACCGGAAATCCAGGGCTTAAACTGTTAACATCGTGTAAGATTTCAGAATGGATAAACAGCTGTTAAGGTTTAGGAGCGTTGCTATTTCCTTTCAAGAAAGAATAAACAGCTTGCAAGGTATTTGGCGGTGGGCCATGCTTGAATTACTGACGCAGTAAAACTGTGATCTGCTGGACAACTAGAGAATGTGTTGTGCTCGCTAAGCACTAGCGGCAGTGGGTCGAATTGCCAAGATTCTCGTCAGAAGGGTGTAATGATTTTCATAGCCACCGGTGATGTATGACAGAGAGGGATAATTAATTCACAGGAGGACAATTGTAAGTTGGAACATTTTTGTAATTAAGCCATATGTTAGTCAGGTCTCCCCCGATGGTGTTTCCACCTTGTCGTGGTGGGGGAGCTTGAGTTTATCAATGACCCTGAGAGCTATGCCGGCGGTAGCGTAGCTACCAACAGTGCCTCCCAAGCCGGACAGGTCAAAGGGTAGAGAACAGACAAAGAGAAACACCCTGGCCCTCCAGGTTGGGGGTTGAAGCGTGGGGTTAACATTCCCACCTTTGTAAAAACCATTTTGTTACGAAACAGATACATGAGCCTCGAATTCGGAGATAATATATATATACAGACCTACAGGCACTTGGAATCAACGACTGGCAAGAGAAGGTCAACCAGAGAGACGAATGGAGACGGATTGTATCTGCAGCAAAGAACTTCAATGGCTCGGAACGCTGAAGAAGAAGAAGAAGAAGAAGAAGAAGTTAGTCAGGTACTCACTATGTGTAAACGTATCGAACAACAGACAAGGAAATACGCCATGATTGGCACAGCTAGAGGTACCCACGACAGCCAATCGACGACTAGGATCTGAGCTAGCTGCGTATTGAACAAGGCGAGGTTTTGCCAGCGTGGTTGCTGGTACAGCTGGGTTCGCTCAATAAAAAAACTGGATAATATGAAATATGATCGTTCGAGTTGAGTGTCATTATACTTAAGTGCTGTGTTAAGAAATACGAGCCATGGACATTATTATAAAAAAAGAAACATGGCAAATGTGTAAGCCTGTTCCGGTTGAATGGACTGGAGACGCACCTCGTGATTGTGAAATTGGGAAGCCGTGATTTCAGAGCTCCGTGAAGTAATGGGACGGGACTAGCTAACATGACTCGGTGCTATATAGTCTTGTCAGAACAGTTCGAATTGTATGGAAAGCTGAAGCCCCGAAAGTCACTGCTACTGACGTCTGCGGTTTTGTAGTAGACAGGCATGTTTAATGTCTACAGATGATGTTGTCCATCAAGATTTATGATGACCATTCATTTCATCAAGGGGGGTTGAAAGTTTGGAGTTCTAAGATGGCTGGTAAGGCCTAGTTTGATTAGAAATATTCTTTGACAATGTGGGCAAAGAATGCTTGACGTTTCAGGACCGGGATCACCTGCTGTGTTTTTTTGTCCAGTCTTTTATTTTTTCACAGCTCTCGCAGACCTGTTTGCTTCACAGGTGACTATGACCTTGCGTAATGGCGTACGCAATGAATTTCGGTTTTTAACATCAGTCTCCCTTGTGTAATGATGTATTTCAAAAGCTTTAAGTGAGATCTTCAGAGTGTCTTTAAAGCGTTTCCTCTGGCCACCTTGGGAGCATTTACCATAGCGCAACTCACCATAAAAAAAAACAAAAAATTCGTTTAGGGAGCCTGTGAACTGGCATGCGAGTCAAGTACGCAGCCCAGCGAATCTGATGCTTCATTAGTAGAGTGTGGTCACTGGGTATGGACGCTCTGTCTAAGACTTTAGTGCACGGGATCTTGTCTTGACATTTGACCTTCAATAACTTCCCAAGGCAGACTGTGTAGAAGTGGTTTATTTTTCTGGCGTATCGCTGGTAACACTTAGACTAAGACCATTCACTTTGATATTCGGCTCGGTGCGATTAATCACTGTATACAGATATGACGTTTGTGAGACCCTTCCAATGAGAACACTTACAGACTATTGTTGTCTATTAGTGTCTACTCCACTGTTTTCGCTAGATTAAAGCTGACTAGTCTCCCAAATAACTATTACATTGATTGGCCGCTTCAGGAGGCTTTCTCGCATTTTGAATGTCATCTTTAATCGCTACAGCGAAATTGAAGAATGTGATAGTTCTTACGTTAAAAGGGGTGAGAGGTTATTCTCTCCACTGAATACACACACACACACACACACACACACACACACACACACACACACACACACACACACACACACCCACCCACCCACACACACACAAACACACACACACACACACGAAAGTTCTTCAAATGAAAACCGTAAAAGTGTGATAGAAATTAAATATCCATGCCATTGCCTTGTAACCTAGCAACATTGTTGTCAAGTATGTCAAGAGTGTTAAGCACTTGATTTCATGGCGTAGACGAAAACGATGATATCATAGGACATTTTATAGAAGCCAGCCCCACTTTTGACACGCACCAAAGAGGATCAGCCTTCTGTTATCCGTTTGTTGTTGTTGTTTTTTTAATCAGTGAAGAGGTAAAACTATAGACATTCATCGGCGAATGTGAGTCATGTATGGCGATGCATGCCTGTCAGTCCAGCAACGTGTATGAGAAGAGTAGGAAGTTTCAAAACTGCTTGACGTCTGTGACAGTTTAGGACCGAATCAGGAACATATAGAGTAGTGAGCCCCGGGTGGTTACACACTCGACCAAGAGAAGTTCTACAGGAATCTAAGCACTTTATCGGCTCTGGAGGACTTGCATTGAACGCAGTGGTGACTACATCGAACAATCATACATTTGTTCGTTACCTCTTCAGAATGTATTCACCAACCCCGCCCCCTTTCTGCATCCCATCCCCCTTCCTCAAAAAGAAAAAAAAATATGGTTTTCATTTGATGCCCCCCCCCCCCATGCGTTGTTTGTTTATCATAACATACTCTCATGTATGCAATCATCTTAAGTATATATCTAATAAAGTACTCTTTCCCCAGGTCAAGACAGTAATTACTTCTCGACGTGTGAAATTCGTTATTGGTTTCATCTTTATTAGCATTATTGGTATCATGATCCCTGGATACTGTGGAAGCAGACTGGCCCCGAAATTCTTTCCGAAACGAAATAGAACTATAATTGGTACGGTGTTTAATGATAACAGGCAGATAGTTGAGGGAATCATATTTGCCATAGGTGGAGTATTCGTGGAACTGTTTGCTTTCATCGCCGTTGCCATGTGTACAGTTATACTGATTATTAAACTTCGAGGGAAGGCAAAATGGCGGGGATTGTCTACCTCAATGGCACAGACTGAGAAAACCGTTAGTCGCGACCATAAAGTCACAAAAATGGTTATAGTCATTTCAACGTTTTTTATCGTCTGCTTCACCCCTACTTGCGTGACGCTTGTTGGCATGATTCTAGAGCCTGAGTTGTCTGTCGTTGGCAGATACAAAAACATGTTTGTCTGCGCATTCAGCGTCTGTTTCACACTGGAATCTGTCAACTCCGCCACAAATATTTTTATCTATTATCACATGAGCAGCAAATACAAGGCAGTGTTGGGAAAGATTTTTGGGAAAGTGATGTATAAATAACTTTTTCATATTCAGCAAGCAACTTATAGTGCAAACGGGGCTGATGGTAATAAAGTCATAGTCCGTGTAAACACTTTGTCTGAAAAACACGCGTTTTGAAATCAGCACCAACACTCATCTGCTGGTTTCCACTCATTCTAGCGGCATCGATCACGTTTCTGACCGTCGGCTTACTACACTTCCATCATGCTGAAATACATCGCAAAACTTTATGATCCATCTCACGTATGTCTAAGTATTAGTAATATTTACATATTTCGTTTCTCCTCTTGTTATCCCCTCATTCTATCAGTTGTCTCTACATTCTAGCTCTATACTATTGTCTTCTTCACACATGGTAGTATTTTTTTT
The DNA here is from genome assembly GCA_963921405.1 of Cepaea hortensis. Taxonomy (NCBI): domain Eukaryota; kingdom Metazoa; phylum Mollusca; class Gastropoda; order Stylommatophora; family Helicidae; genus Cepaea; species Cepaea hortensis. The sequence goes on from OY992881.1 coordinate 87,414,328, forward strand.
TTTTTGCTGTCCCAGATGATTGTCCTCAGTATGTCGCCATGCTCCGGGTTTGTAATGTTGAATACTAGTGTAGCGTGGTCGTGCACTGTGTGTGTGTGTGCGCGCGCGCGCGTGTGTGTGTGTATATATATATATATATATATATATATATATATATATATATAAACAGTACACTTTTAGACAACTTATAGATTAGCCTTTGTTGACCAAGAAAAGGCATTCGATAGAGTAGATAGAAACAAGCTGTGGGAAATCCTTAAACAATATGGAGTGAGTACACATCTAACAAACCTATGTAGAAGTTTATACACCAACAGTGAATGCATAGTAAGAGCAACTGGAGGACATTCAGAATTCTTCACCATACGATATGGAGTTCGACATGGTTGTGTCCTGTCCACTCTCTTGTTCATAACATATGTAGACAACATATGCAAAGAAACCAGCCAAACAGAGACAGCAATAATACCGCATGACGAGAACACAGAAGAAGAACCATCTGCAAATCTAACCATTAGAGAACTCCTGTTTGCGGACAACCAAGCACTAATAGCAAAATCAGAAGCTGAATTACAAGACCACATGAATAGTCTAAACGAAATGTGTGGGGAACATAACATGAAAATTAGCACAAGCAAAACAGAGGTAATGACTATAACTAAAGAAGAACAAACAACAACAATTCACCTAAACGAACATCCCTTGAAACAAGTGAAGAGTTTCAAGTACATTGGAAGTATAATATCATCAAATGGCAGATCAGAAGACGAGATCGAAAATTGGTGCAATAAGGCAAATCAACTCATTGGACAAATGGCACCAATACTAAAGAACAAACATGTATCAATAACTACTAAGAAAGCACTTTACAACACAATCTTCCTATCAACTCTATGCTACCAATGCCAAACCTGGACAATGACAGAAAAGGAGAACAGAAACATCACAACAACAGAAATAAGGTTCCTGAGAAGAATACTCAATGTATCAAGAAGAGATAAGATCAGAAATGAAGAAATCAGGACTAAAGTGGGGGTTAAGGCAGCACTAGATTTTATTAGAAAGCAGCAAGGCAAATGGTTTGGCCATGCAAGTAGGTTACTAGACAATAGCATACCACAACAATCAATGATATACAGACCAGATGGAATCAGAGGAAGAGGCCGACCACGTAAACGTTGGACGTAGGGAATAGCAGAGTCCATGGGAATATCGATACATGAAGCCCATAAAGGGAACTCTCACGATGTTTATACTTCACCTCGACACCGCAAGGTACAAGAGGAACATGATGAGATGAGACACTTTTTCTTTCTTACTCTTTCCAGTTATATATGAGCTGCTGTGATCATTGGATGAGTAGTTAACACTGAAACACAATGTTAATAATATAACATGAGAAATGAATTCAATGCAAATGTGAAGTGACGTTGTTATGTATGTGCCCTTTCATTCTATGAACTGATTATAATCACATATAGTGTTAGTAATAATGCTTAAATAATTGTAAACGACTGAAATGTCAACGTGAATGAGAGTTCCAAATAATCGTATAACCTCTCCCCCATGCTGCCTTGCATAGTCTGTCTCTTTAGACAAACGCTAGTGGAGTCATCCATCGTCGCGTCGTCATCGGTGGGTGAGAACCCATATGTACTAATGAAGACTCTAGCTGGCCCTATAGGAACACCTACCCACATTAGTAGTAGCCGATGAAACTTGCTCGTGAAAACTAAAAAGGTATGATAACCGGTTCCTAAAGCAAATAAACTAGTCCTTACAGTGGAGCAGAATCTGGAAATCTAGACTGTTCGCTGTGCTAGAGAGCCTCTACAGACGGTCTATTTATTCCGACAACTTTTTTTCTGCTAATTAAAATGTTTCCCCCAGTGCAATGTTACACACTATACAACAGAAACACAAATCCAAGATTGATTGATTGATTGATTGATCTAGGAACAAGATTCATTCACTAACTCACTAAGGTTTGCTGGTTTAACAGAAAATAAAACTTAATTCATTTATTTAAAAATAGAAACCCTGCTTATACTGATTTAAATGTTCTCATTTGAAGAGAAGAGACACCATTCAATCTAAACGGAGGGTAAAAGATGCGTATCACTCATTCCTAGCTGTTTTCTATTAAATCAACTGGGTCTAGAATGATCTAACTTCATGGCAGTGAGATAGGTAGTTACTCAGTAGGCGAATATAACCAGAGGCGGGTGTGTTCGTCAGCGACTACTCCTCACTGGTTGAGGAGAAATTCAGGCTTCCCAACAAGATTTTGTCTATCTTGAGTTCTGATGGGTCACTGTGGACAGCACATATCCCACACCGCGTGCCACTATGAAGTGGTACCTTCTGCGTAGTACAGGGTGTCAGTAATGTCTGCACACATAGGATAATTGCTTATTTTTCATTTAATTCACATGAAATGCACAATTCAAAATTATTAACATATTTGTTGTCTCCATAGATTAAACATGGCTTTGTCAAAGGAAGAAAGAGTTGAGCCAAATGATGGAAATCATACAGAAGATATTATTTGAATAGCAAGTTGTATTTGTACCCATGTGTCCAGACTTTACGACTGTAGTTCAGTCGGTCAGGTTCCATAGCTAGACGTTGCTCAAGTGCACTGGCCTTAGATTTGGCCAGATTAGGTGTACGAAATTACTGAATCACTCTGGACTCCAAGCTGAAAATATAGATTAAACCTGGCATCAGCGGCTGTTGCATGAATGTTCCTACTCTCCCTATCCTAAGTCTATTTTGATCTATTCGGACACATAATATCTTCTTAGTCTAGATACTGAAGCAATACTCGTCTCATTTGTTTTCCTGTAATGCTTAATTATGCCACAAGGAAATGCCTTCCGCTCCCACGGGTTGTCTTCCATGTGCGTTTTCAAAGGATCAACTTGCCATGGGAAAATGAGGGTTAATTTATTTTCTTTTTCTTTATTTTCGTGGAGACCCTAGACAATGACATAAAACTCCACTAACCAGCACCCAGGGAGTCCTAGCTTGTGATAAGATTCTCCCTACTGTAGCCATGTTGATTAACACAAATACTACAGGTGGCAGTCTATATATAATGTTTTGCGTATCCTTTTACAGGACTTAGCTGTCAACAGCAGCATCTTTCAGCTGTCTGTTGATCTCTTGGCAAGATTACGCTCAGTAGTTTGCCATTGCTTTCTGAGCGGCCGGCTCAGTATCCGCAAGTCACGAGCGGGGGTCGAACCACCTCAGTTCTCGCTCCGCTGCGAGACTCTGCGTGATAAACGGGATTACAGAGAGAAAGTGTTATAACCCCACAGCCAGAGAGACCGGCACAGGTGGCAGTCTACAGCTCATAATTCCCTCTAAATCTCTATAGGTTTTTCCCGCCTATACTCTACGCTTAGATTATATAAATCACTTGGCGAGTAAACTTGAAACAGATCATACCGAGTACCAAAATTATGTAACTTCCAAGACGTGAACTAGAAATAAATCTGATCGCCAGGCTAAACCGATCTCCAACAATCTAAGTGAAATCTGAGATAAACCATACCGAGGCCAAAAATACGTAATTTAACACCCTAACTGTTTCTCTGAAAGGAATCGTGACCTTACACAAACCGTATCTAACTAGTTATTTAAACCTGAGATAGATCAATACTAGCAAAACATTTTATTTAACTCTATAAATGTTACCTAGAAAGAAAAATTGTAACGTTAAACTGACGATCTTACACAATCTACGAAACCTGAAATTGAGCAACAAAATAGTAGTTATCTGTACAGTCGTCACTCTGATCTGATACTCTGATAGGGGCCCTAAGTTTTGGTTGGCAGCTGGTCTGAGATCGAAGCTCCGACAGGCGGACAGTTAGAGTATTTTTTTGCTCATATCTTTGCTGATCCGGCAGCTTCTGCAGTCTGTCTTGTTCCAGAAGTATTGTGTTACCATTCCTCTGGAGTGAACTAGGCAGGCCGAGAGGGATCATGCTGCATGGGCAGCACATGGACTCTATATTTTAGCCCAGGCTTTGTGCTATGGAGGGGTATAACTCCATCCCTTGACTTAATCGGTTTCGGAATCAAAGCGAGAGGTAGCAGTTACGGTTATAAGTCCTTGTCAATTGGCGTAGACATTGGGCGCCACGGGTTGCCTCTGATGGTGGAAGATAGGTGTCACTGATCAGCTACGGCCCGCCTCGAGCTGGGCAGCCTCCGGCCAACTGGGTGCTGATCCGCTACAGCCTGCCTGCTTCAATGGGTGCTTGGGGCTAAGACAACCTCTGAATCACAGATTGTGAATCCAATGCACCGGGTACTACTAAACAGAAAAATATAAACCTCAAGCTACGGCTTGCAACCTGGAACGTAAGAACCATGTGTCCAGGATTATCCACTGACCTAATGAATATTGACGATGTGAGAAAAACGGCTGTGATTGATGCCGAACTCAGTCGTCTTAACATTGATATTGGCCTGCAGGATACTCGAGTCGCTGAGGAAGGGTCACTCACGGAAAACAATTACAATTTTATTTTTAAATGGTAGAGGGCAGGCAGAAAAAACGGCAACATAGTGTGGGCATTGCAGTGAGGAATTCGCTACTGGGAATGACGATAACACAACCATAGACAAATCGGCGGATGGCAATGGGAAACCACTGCTGTATTTCCCTAAGAAAATCATGCCTGTAAACAAAGTCGATATAGATCATCATCATCATCATCATCATCTTCCACTTCTGCCGTCAAGCGTCGTGGGGAGGAATAATTTGCGTTCCAGCGCCCGGTGGACGGCACTGGATAGTGTCATTCCGTGTGGTTGTACAATGTCTCTGATGTCGTCAATCCATTTTCTTCTTGGACGTCCTCGTGGTCTCGTCGCAGATGTCGATATAGATAATTACGTTAAAGGAAAGTCAAGTGGAGTCTCTTCATCCTGTATGGAATATCATGTGCTACAGGTGGTACCCGATCGTCATCAAGCAACTGTATGCAAAGTAAATGTTAAAAATACACTATATGTTGGTATAGAGAATGTCAGAACACTTAGCCAGAATTGAAAATTAGATAGTATCAAGAAGAAAGAAATGGACAGAATGCAGATAAATATATTAGGGATTTTTGAAATGCGATGGGAAAATGGGTAGATAAGTATAGAATTATTTACTCAGGAGGGAAGGACTGCAATAGTGGAGTTAGCATAATTTGGGTCAAATTAGTGTTAGGCCAGTTAAAGAAGTTTCTACAATCTCAGATAGAGTATTATTAGTGAAACTCCATGATAAACCTCGGAATATTAACATCATACAAGTATATACTCCAACAGCAGACTGTAAATAAAAAAATGTAGATATATTTTATAACGAATTAAACATGGCCGTGGACCAATGTAAACATTTTGAAATGACTGTCATGCGGGGATTTCTGTGCCAAAGTAGGCAACGAAATAGTGAGGGGCGTGACTGGTTGATATGGCCTAGGTGACAGAAATGAGAGAGGTGAAAGAGTAATAGCACCGACAGAATACCATGCAATGGCAATAAGTAACACCTGGTTCAAACAATATCCTCGTGGAAAAGCCTTGGAGATAATGTTCGCAATTAAATTGTCTACATACTGATTCCAAAGAAATTCAGAGGCTGCTTAGTAGGAGCAACAATTAGACTAGGAGCTAATGGACATAGTAACCATGTGCCAGTTATTGGAAAGATGGGGTTAGGACTTAAAACCATAAAAAAAAGTTAGATCTAACATTACTTAAAATAGTCAAAGAAATTAGAAAAAGGTATATATTTGTTGATTAAAAGGAACTAGCAATTATTTATCCAGTGAAAAACTAACAGACAGTGAGTTAACACCTGGCGAAGTGAATTTCGCATGATTGAGTTTTGTTTACAGCTGGAGAAATGCATTGCCGGCATATGTTGTGGGTAATCCTTGTGTGGCTACGATAGCGTTTCTCAGACTATGTTTCACATCGTATAGAGCAGCTTTCCGGCATATGATGCGGGTAATTGTTATGTGGCGGGGGACTCGCTATGCAAATAAATACGACAGGCGGTGAAGAAACGGCCTGTTTACACCACCACGTACGGGACAGGAAAGGTTGGAGATAGTTGGTGGAGTGAGAGCACCCGCCCAATTGAATAGTAAAATGTAACATAGTTTAATTACTAAGAGGAAGAAAGCTTCAGCCAACCAAGACATCGCATTGGGGAAAACGTATCCAAGGCAGATCTTGAAACCGCTTGTCGAAGTGTCGTGAAGCCTTGCAACCAGAATCAACGTAAAAACAATAATGTTTTAGATTAGCTTAGTCTGTGAGCCTTTTTCCAAGAAGAAGAGTTGGTAAGTAAATGTGTTATAAACGACGTGATTAGCTCTTAAGGAAGTAATTTAGTAGAAACTAAATATTATATGCAATTATCATAGTCATGGATAACTGTAGATTAGGATAACCATAGGGAGTTTATTTTTCTCCCAGTTAAACAACTTATTTAATGTATAAAGATTAGATCTAGGTTGTACATTTTATTTCTTAAGTAGTTAAACTCAATCAGCAGTAATTTAGAGTTGGTGAGGGACTTACGGTTTAGACTAAGGATACTTAGTTCACTAAGTGGAAACTATTTGAAATGTGTACACACCGGTAAGACAAATTAGTGTAAGGAGTAATCAAGTACATTTTATATTTTTCCCGTGAACACATGGGAGCCAAATAGATTTCTATCAATCAATCAATCATGTGCCATGCCGGAAAGCGTGGGCGGTCATGACTCGCGATTTCACTCGATTTCTATATGTATCATAAATGTATGCGATGAGTCCAGAGTATTTTCATTGTTAAACATGTGGAATTAATATTTGTGAGCCACACAATAATGCTTAATCAACCGCCATGCAAGAGTGGTTATGATTCATAAGGAATGAATGTGGATTGTGTATCACATAACTCTATGTTATTACTGAAAGCATGTGGTGACCCATGTGTAATTTCATTATTGCTAAATAGGAGGAATCATCTTTTGTGAATTTCATAAGTATGCCTAATTATCACATAATAATATGTCAATGATGAGAGCATGCCTGTGTCATGTGTGATTTCATTATTGTTGGAACAGATGTGAATATAGCATTTGTAAAATCACATCAGTATGCTTAATTATCATCCATGAAATATTATAATTTCTGATGAAGGATGAGAATGATTGAGATTCCATCGTAATGTCATGGTTGTTAAATCTGTGAATTTGTCATGTGTAAAGCACATACATATACTTAATTGTCATCCATACAGATATGATTGTGGACTGATTGAGATTTCATTGTGATGTCAATGGTGTTAAACATTTAAAGTTATCATTGGGAAATCGTATCAGTATAATTCTTATTTACATGCAAGTATGAGAATGATTTCTGATGAATGAGTGAAATGATCATTCATGCACATATGCATATTATGTCTGATGAATGAAGGAATGAAGTGACATGCTAAGAAAGAAGGAGTATGAGCTAAAATCAATCTCATGATAGAAAGCACTTGATGTATAATGTCCTCTCTATCACAAGAGAACATTTTCAGCATAACCAATACACTGAGTAATAATTTAGTGCACTCCGACGCATGGCAACACTTTGTATAAAGTAACATTCATGGTACCATCATCTGGTTTGGTGCCCTAAGCACGACATAACCCATATTACATATCACGCATACGACAATCGTCTGGTTTTGTATGTTAAGCAAGATCCCACTTTGTATTATAGATCACTCATGTTACAACATATGGGCTAGTGTCCTAATGATTGTAATAAGAATGATGATGATGATGATGATGATGATGATGATGATGATGATGATGATGATGATGATGATGATGATGGTGATGGTGTTGGTTATAGTGATGATGGTGGTGGTGATGGTGATGGTGATGATGATGATGATGATGATGATGATGATGATGATGATGATGATGATGATGATGATGATGATGATAATGATGATGATGATGATGATGATGGTAATGATGATGATGGTAATGATGATGATGGTAATGATGATGATGGTAATGATGATGAAGTAATGATAATGATGATGAAGTAATGATGATGGTAATGATGATGATGGTAATGATGATAATGGTAATGATGATGATGATGATGATGATGATGATGATGATGATGATGATGATGATGATGATGATGATGATGATGATGATGATGATGATGATGAAGTAATGATGATGATGATGAAGTAATGATGATGGTAATGATGATGATGGTAATGATGATGAAGTAATGGTGATGATGATGAAGTAATGATGGTGATGATTAAGTAATGATGATGATGATGAAGTAATGATGATGATGATGAAGTAATGATGATGATGATGATGATGATGAAGTAATGATGATGATGATGAAGTAATGATGATGATCATGAAGTAATCATGATGATGATGATGAAGTAATGATGATGATGATGATGATGATGAAGTTATGATGATGATGATGAAGTAATGATGATGGTAATGATGATGATGGTAATGATGATGAAGTAATGATGATGATGATGATGAAGTAATGATGATGATGATGAAAAATGATGATGATGATGATGAAGTAATGATGATGATAATGATATAAGGATGATGATGATAATGATATAATGATGATAATAATGATAATGATGAGAATGATATAATGATAATGATGAGAATGATATAATGATAATGATGAGAATGATGAAGATGATTGCAATAACCATGATGGTGATGATGATGATAAATGATGTACAAGCATATTACAGACACGGTGAATAGGAGAGAATATATTCGCCTTGAAACGTTTGATTAGGATTCGAAAAGAATTCACCTGAATACTATACAAGAATGGAAACCAAGATGTACTTATATTGTTTATAAGCTAATACTTATTACAATGGGAAATGATTTTAAAACCCTAAATGAATGAAGCAATTTTTCTTTAATGGAAAAAGACGTAATGAAAATAGCTAGGTACAGAAGAGGATGGGAAATATAGTTGTCTAATTCCAAATCGCCGGTCTCTCTGGCTGTGGGGTTACAACACTTTCTCTCTGTAATCCCGTTTATCACGCAGAGTCTCGCAGCGGAGCGAGAACTGAGGTGGTTCGACCCCCGCTCGTGACTTGCGGATACTGAGCCGGCCGCTCAGAAAGCAATGGCAAACTACTGAGCGTAATCTTGCCAAGAGATCAACAGACAGCTGAAAGATGCTGCTGTTGACAGCTAAGTCCTGTAAAAGGATACGCAAAAAAAAAAAAAAAAAAAAAAAAAAAAAAAAAAAAAATTCCAAATCAATCAAGGTATTACTCAACCTGGAAACCATGAAGAAAGGCATAGGTGAAGATGAAACTGCACGCTAGTCTAAACCTTGATCGCCTCATAATGGAAGATTGAATGGAGGACAACCATTATGTTGTGGATAACTATTAGAGAGCACTAAGACTCCTTTCCTTCCACTATTTCTTTTCCTAGGATCACAATTCTTTTATGTATTTTCTTTGTAGTTTTTCTTAAAAGGTACAGCATTTAATTTCTGATGTTCATAGTGATGATAGTATTAGATTTATGATTGATGCTGAAATTTCAGATAGTAGCTAAGTACCGCTAGATCCAGACCTGACTAGGTTGAATGCAGGACTTGGTGAAGGTAGCAGCTTGACTAAATCTAGATCCAGGCCTGACTTTTCTTGTGTGAGTGAAGTATCTGGACAACGTGATGCAGAACAGTATCCCGAACAGATATCACCTGTAAGCAGTTTCATAGTCCAATAATAGAGGTAACTTAACTGGAGTGTAGGGAAACACAAATACTATCGTATAAACAGGGAGATAATTCGCAATCAGTAGGAGAACTTAATCAACACAAGCTCAAGGAATTGGTGGCATTAGGGATACAGTCAATCTGAAGTACAACAGTTTATAAGCAGGTTCATACAGTCTGTCCCAAATAAAATGAAAGTGTCATTCATCTCATCTCATCATGTTCCTCTTGTACCTTGCGGTGTCGAGGTGAAGCATAAACAGCATGAGAGTGCCCGCTTCTGGCTTCATTATCGATATTCCCATGGACTCGGTTATTCCCTACGTCCATCGTTTACGTGGTCGGCCTCTTCCTCTGTTTCCCTCTAGTCTGTACATCATTGCTTGCTGTGGTATACTGTTAATTGGTAACCTACTTGCTTGGCCAAACCATTTGACTTGCTGCTTTCTAATAAAATCTAATGCAGCTGTAACCCCGACTTTAGCCCTGATTTCTTCATTTCTGATCTTATCTTTTCTTGATACATTGAGTATTCTTCTCAGGAATCTACTTTCTGTTGTTGTGATTTTTCTTTTCTCTTTTTTCTGTCATTGTCCAGGTTTGGCATTGATAACATAGAGTTGGTAGGAAGATTGTGTTGTAAAGTGATTTCTTAGTAGTTATTGATACATGTTTGTTCTTTAGTATTGATGCCATTTGTCCAATGAGTTGTTTGTCTTGTTGCATCTTTTTTCGATCTCGCATTCTGATTTACCATTTGATGATATTATACTTCCTAGGTACGTGAAACTCTTTATTTGTTTCAAGGGATGTTCGCTTAGGTAAATCGTTGTTGCTTTTTCTTCTTTAGTTATAGTCATTACCTCTGTTTTACTTGGGCTAATTTTCGTGTTATGTTCCCTACACATTTCGTTTAGATTTAGACTATTCGTGTGGTCTTGTAATTCAGCTTCTGATTTTGCTTTTAGTGCTTGGTCGTCTGCAAACAGGAGTTCTCTAATGGTTAGATTTTCAGATGGTTCTTCTTCTGTTTTCTCGTCATGCGGTGTTCTTGCTGTCTCTGTTTGTCTGGTTTCTTTACATATGTTGTCTATATATTTTATAAACAAGAGAGGAGACAGGACACAACCTTGTGTATGTCATTAAAATCTATATTTCAGGCATCCAGGGATATGAAATATCTTTAACCTGTATGATCCCATATTGATGCATAATACCAGTTGAAATTGATGTTGTTGATGTATTGAATTACCATAATCCATGTTTATGTTTTAATGAACTATGTAAGAGGTCATTTCCTCCTTTGAATGTTTTCTTGTCGTGTCAGTAGTTCAATAAGACACACCCTTAGATAAATTAATTAGCTGAGAGAAGAGAGGCAAGGAACCCCCAAAAGATAGTGTTGGCCTTCAGGAAACTTTACATTGTTTCCTGGAAGAATTCGTTAGTTCTCCAAAACTCTATATATTAAATCAAGCATTTGAGCCAGTGCTAGCTTAATTAATTATAACGGGCAGGATCACATTGAGGAAAAAGAACTTAGTATCCTTTCTCTCTTTGGGGTTGAGCCATCAATCCATACATCCGACACCATTGATAGTACATATTGCATTTGAAAAATGATGCCTGTCTCCTATCTGTCTCAAATCTGCCTCATGATGCTTAGTTCAGCATGTTTGTCTCATGATATCTGTTTCATGATGCCTGTCTTATGCTGCATGTCTTATGGTGCTTGCCTTATAATTTCTTTCTCATGATGCCCGGGTCTCCTGTGGTCTGCGTCTTGTGAGAGTTTGGCAAATCTGGACAAGTATATTATGCTTGTTGATTGTGTAATGATGTCCCTGAATCAGTATATGGTCTCAGGTTCATCACAAATAGGGGTGAGCAATGAGAATATATCACCAGAAGTCCATCTGAGTGGATTACACTCTATCACCATATGAGGGGATTGGCGCATGAGCAATACCCTCCCTTCTTCTCCCCATTTCCTAGATTTTCCTTTTGTATTTGTTGATACTTTGATTATGACATTTGATTTTAGTACACATGCATAGCAATAGTTTTACTTTTTGGCTCGACAGAGAAAGGGATGGTGGAGAGGCCTTCAGTTGGGACAAACAAATGGGAATCTCAAAGTAAAAACGTCAGCTCCTTTTTTTATATGGAAACTCCAATGATTACCACAGTGACTTCAGGTTGTAATTACCAGCCTAACTCTACATCACTTTTGCCTGTGCGAATGGCACCGAATAGGTATGTTCTCTAAACCCGACTACAGGGATGGTCTCCATTATTTGCAATGCTCTAGGGATTACTTTAAAGTCAACGAGAAGATGGCCATCTAATTATCAAATGACTCCCTGGCCTCAGTTTGCCTCAAGCAGGACTAATGATGGGCGGCTACTGTGTTTTCATCGAACCTACCTTATTTTTCCTCAAACCTGGATTATAGGTACTTCTTGGGGAATATCTAACCCATCTCATTAATGGCTGTGGCATAATGGGGAGGAGGTATATTGTGAGTGAATTGTTTAATTCCATTAAACTGGATTATTAGCTGAAAAGCAGGAACCAGTGTTATATATTTTATTTCCATTCTAAAACTTGTTCAGCAGTTGTCGTGTACTGTTCATTGTAAATGTCTTTAATACATTTAAAAAATGGAGATCTACTTGCTGTTGACTGAGAGCACACTTACAACATTATTTGTGAAGGAACAAATTCCTCGGTTGTGGTGGTGAATGGTCAAGATCTCTATAAGATTTCTGGAGGAACATTCGTTCTTTTAATTCTGTGTTTGGAACTTAAACTTAGGTCTAATTTTCTCACAGTGGGGGGTTTCGTGAGCCATGCTAAATGGTTCCTCTTAAGGGCTGTTCGGGAATGATTATCCATCCCTTTTGGGATGCCATTAGACAACTTGTTATATCAAACCCGTATCTATCATATATAGATATATGTTAAAGAACCTCACCCATTTGGGCTTATGTACTATTCTGTAAAACCTCACACTTGTAACAACCAACGAAACAAGTTGATAGTCTGCCAAGTAGGAGGCATCGAAGCCCTCGTCCATACTATCATACAAGAAGGTGACAGAGAGGATATCACTGAACCAGCTGTAAGTTCATAGTCCAGTTTCCCTGAGTGGCTTTTAGATTTTGTGTATTTAATTTGCTTTTGTTAGTCCATCTTCATTTCTGAGACTGCCAGTGTCAGGCTGGCTGCTGTTATAATAATGGCTTAAAACAGCGACTGGGCTTCAGAATAAATTAAATTAATACCTGTCCGAGGCTGTTAGTGGTACAGTGTCAATGATAGTTACAACATAGTGGGTAATGGCAGTAAATACAAGCGAATGGAGCTCATTGACATGTTATACAGGTGTAACCACTCAGTGTATAGTGAATTAGGAACAGATTAGCTTAGAGATGATGTGTTCGCCTTTGACTTGAGTAGACCGTATTTGCATCATGCTGTGAACTTCAACACGAGCCAGATGATCTTATACTCCCTGAGCTTCTCAGATAAGAACAAAACTGTTTTAAAATCAATAGATGCTGTTTAAAGCAAATAACATTTTCAGTCTGCGACCTTTATTTGCGTGGCCCATCTAATGGTTTTGACCCTTGCTTTGGGAAACCCTGCTATAGTGTTGAGTAGAAAAAGTACACAAATCTTTTTCTTTTCTGAAAATATTTTTGTTACTTATCTTTGGGAAAAAGGGGGGGGGGGGGGGCGCTGAATTTCCTGAACTATGTTTTCAATAGACACAAAAAAAATGACAAACAAATAAAATTCCCGATACAGTGTATCGATACATATCTTTTTTCTATGTACAGTGAAAATATTTTCAGAAATATAGAAAATATGGAAGGAATCAACATTGGGAGACAATGGATCAATAACATTAGATATGCAGATAATACAGTCTTGATTGCAGACAATGAACAGGGCCTGCAACATTTAGAAAGTTCGGTTGTTGCACACAGTGAACAACTAGGGTTAGAAGTAAATTGTAGGAAGACACATATTATGGTCGTCACTGGCAAGAAGGAAATACCACATTGTAATATACAAGTAAATGGTCATATTCTTAAACAAGTGAATCGGTACAGTTATCTCGGACAGTCATACCATCTGATGGGAGATGCCTTGAAGAGATTAGAACAAGAAATGCCATTGCGAAGGTAGCCCTTTGCAAGATGAAAAACATACTGACCAATAAAAAGTTGTCAATTGAAACGAGAAAAGGAGAGTTTAAGTGCTACATATAACTTGTACTTTTGTATGGATGTGAAGCGTGGACAATGAGCAGACAAGTTGAAAAGCATCCGATGGCTGTGGAAATGTGGTTTCTGAGGAAAATGCAAAGAATACCATGGACAGACAAAAAAACCAATGTACAAGTCGTTCAAGAAACAAATTAAGATCGTAAACTGATTAGAGACATTAGACGTAGACAGTCAAAATTTTAGGGGAATATTATAATAAGAAATGAATTGGAGAACTTGGTGACAACTGGCAATACTGAAGGGAAGAGACCAAGGGGAAGACCAAGAAGTAAATACCTGGATGGCTTGGCCACGTAGCATGATCGAGACAAACACAGAGCTGATCCGTGACTCTGGTGATCGAGTGAGATGGCAAAACATGACTGCCCACGCTTATCGACATGGCATATGTTGCATGGATGGAGTGTAAATGGTGATTTACAGAACAATGATAAGCATACCATTATCATCATCATCCGGGATATCTTTGTGTAGAATTTTTCCCTTCCTCGATGTCTTTCTCCAGAATGTCTGTGACTGCTATAGATTTTTAGGCATCTGCAACGGTAGTCTGCTTTTGCTTTCCTTCTTGTTAGCTGCTCTCAAGCTGAAACCACTATCCACTGAAATGGTTTTGCATTACCTATTTAGGGGACTAAACCGGTACTCCACTTTGCCCAAGGGTGTCCCGTAGGTTAGCGGAGGGAAGGAGGTGCCTTCTCCTTTGATAGGGAATATTGTCTAGCTGCCACCCCACAACATACCATAGAACACCATATTTAGTAGTATTTTGGAAGAGGTGGAGACACAAAGGTAGTTCTTCACGGGTATGAGGAGGCAGTTGATATGTTTAAAAAAAGGGTGAGACACAAAGGAAGTTTGTCACAGACACAAAGGAAGTTTGTCACAAGTATGAGGAGGCAGTCCATATGTTTTAAACGAGGTTGTGACACAAAGTAAACCTATTGCAAACATGGGGCAGTGTGTTTGTTTTGATCACATGAGAAAAGAAAAAAATTGAAATATTGCAACAAATGGTAATATTAATGGAGAAAGAGGTAAGATACGTATCTAGACAACCTCCATCACAGCATGAAAAGATATCACATCTGAATGAATACATTACATTCTGCTAGAGAAGGGAAGCTGTGGAGGAACACTATCGCTTATGCTATTTGGTAAAACTTGACGACGATGATGGTGAAAATTACATTATTGAAATTTCATCATATTTTATTTTGGAAGTGACCCAAACCTGATGTGTACATTTCACTTAGGTATGTGTCTTACGTCATTTGACTTCTGGAAACCAAGAAGCTGAAATGGCTCAGGATGCAGTGCGTGTGCACTATGACTTGCCGGTTCTTGTGAATGAAACTGCTGCATCCACCAAGTCACCTGGCATTTGATTAAAGCTGTTGTTGGCCTCATTAGGTTTGTGTTGCATGTTCATCTCGTGTATATCACGTTTCCCTATTTGCGATTCATTTCTGTGTGCGTTGATCTTAACAGAATATGTAAAACAGTAATCGTATTCTGCGTATCTGAAACAAACATTAACTACTTATACAAGAAAACCTTGAGAGAAGACAATTATTGTTCAGCTCAACTAAGTAGTGTTCCACCATTGACTTATTTGTAATTCTTTATTTTTTATAATTGTTTCCTTGATTCTATATCTTGGCACCTTTATGGTATTATATAAGAAATTAACACGATCAACAAGTGCTGAGTTCATTTTCACATATTTTCATAGCTGTTGTCATGTCACCTGAGAATAAGACCACTTAGTGACTACAAGTATCGGCATGGTATGATTGTTTTAGTATATGTATGTGTGCATTCAGAGAGAGCGAGAGAGTTGATTTTGATGTGAAATCATTTGGCACTTGCCGTCTTGACAGACGATATATATATATATATATATATATATATATATATATATATATATATATATATATATATATATATATATATATATATATATTTCCTACAAGAAACAAGTGAAAATCGTTCTCTGATTAGAGAAATAAGACGTAGACAGTGAACATTTTTGGTCATATTATGAGAAGAAATAAACTGGATAATTTGGAGAACTTGATGACAACTGGCAAGATCGAGACGAAGAGAACAAGGGAAAGACAGAGAAGTAAATATCTGGATAGCTTGGCGGCGTGGCTCGGTCGAGTCAAGAACGCTGAGCTGATCCACGACTCTTATGATTGAGTGAGATGTCGAATCATGGTAGCCCACACTTATCGGCATGGCACACGATGTGTGCTATTGTTATTTGTCCATCAAGAATTGGGATGACCATTCATTATATCCAGTGGGGTTGAAACTATGGAGCCATGAGTTCTAAGATGGCTGATAAGGCCTATTTATCTAAAATGTTCTTTGACAATGTTTGCAAACAATCCTTGAAGTTCCAGGAGGAGGATCTCCAGCATTGGTTTTCTGTCAAGCCTTTTCTTCACAGCTCTTGCAGTCTTGGTTGCTTCACAAGTGATTGCACCATTGTGCAATGATGTACACTACGAATTTCGGTCTTTGGTAGCAGTCTCCCAAGTGTCATGATGAATTCCGAAAGCTTTTGGTGAGATCTTCAGTGTCTCTAAAGCGTTTCCTCTGGCTGCCTTGTGAGCGTTACCATAACGCAGCTCGCCGTAAAAAAAAAATCGTTTAGGGAGCCTGTGATCTGTCATGCGAGTCAAGTGACCAGCTCAGCTAATCTGACTCTTCATTAGCAGAGTGTCTATACTGGGCGTGGACGCTCTTTATATGACTTCAATGTCTAGGATCTTGTCTTGACATTTAATCTTCCTAAGGCAGACAGTGTGGAAGTGGTTTAATTTCCAAGAGTGTCGCTGATAAACAGACCAGGTTTCACAAGCATAAAACAGTGTAAGGATAATACAACTGCTTTGTAGACTATCAGCTTTGTTTGCGGGCGTATTCCATTTCTGTCCCATACATTCTTGTTCAGTCTGCCAAAGGCCGCGCTGACCTTGGAGTTTCTTGCATTCAATTCGTCATCATTTGTGATAGCTTGTGACACAGTGCTGCCAAGATAGGTGAATTTGTCAACAACACTTAGTCTATGATCATTCACTTTGATATTCGGCACGGTGTGAGTTTTCCCTGGGGCTGGCTGGTACTATAGTCTTCTCCAAGTTGATACTGAGCCCAAAGTTAGCACAGGCATATGATAAAGCTGAAACATTGTGTTGCATATCTGCCTCTGAGTTGGCATATAGAGCGCAATCATCAGCAAACAGGACCTCTCTGGTGGTGTCCCTGTTAGTTTTGGTTTTAGCTTTCAGCCTTCTGAGATTGAACAACTTTCCATCCATGCGGTAGTTGATGTCTATTCCAATGTCGTTGTTCTTGAAGGCATTCGTCAGCATAGCTGAAAACATGAGGCTGAACAGTGTTGGTGCCAGGACACATTCTTGCTTCACTCCATTGGTGACAGAAAAGGGCTCAGACAGCTCACCATTTCCTGCATACCATCATAAAATAGACTATTTGTACAAAAATTCGTGGACAGCCATATTTCGCCATAATCTTCCACAGTATCAAATGCCTTGGTAAGGTCAATGAAAGTGGAGAACATTTCGGAGTTTTGTTCCTGACATTTCTCTCGCAGCTGCCTTGCAGCGAAAATCATGTCAACAGTTCATCGTTCTTTTCTGAAGCCACATTGACTCTCAGGAAGAAGACCTTGGTCGAGATGGGCTGTGAGGCAATTGAGAATAATTCTGGCGAATATCTTCCCTGCAATTGAGAGCAAGGCGATGCCTCGGTGGTTGTCACAGGATTGGGGGTTTCCTTTACGTGTGTAAAGGTGGGCTATTGACGCGTCCTTGTAATCTTGTGGCATGGTCTCTTTCACCCATATGTTTGTAAAGACTTGGTGATGCTGCTCTTTTAGAAACCACAAACTTGCCTTGTATATCTCTGCTGGGATGGAGTCGGAGCCAGGCGCCTTACCGCTGGAAAGTTGCTGGATGGCTTTGTTTACTTCCACTATGGTTGGCAGGTCATTAAGTGTATCATTGGTGGGGACTTGAGAAAGGCAGTTGATGGTTTCATCATCGAAGGAGGATGTTGTATTTAAGTTGTTGTTGAAATGCTCTACCCAGTTTTGAAGGATGTCTTTTTTATCGGTGACATAAGAATCTGCACTGGAGAGAAGAACTATGCCTCGCGATGTAGGACCATAGCCCGCTTTCAGTGAGTCGTAGACGTTTTTCATATCATATCTGTCTTTCATATCACATCTGAATCTCATCAGCTTTGTTAAACAGCCAGAAGTGCCGCATGTGGCGAAGTTTCTGCTGCACTACTCTCCGGCTGTTATTGAAGGCATCTTTTTTTTTATGTTGACTTTGGGTCATTCAAATATTCCTTGTATAGAAGATGTTTCTTGGCCAGCAGTTGGTTGATGTCTTCGGAATTTTCTTCAAACCAGTCTTTATGCTTTCGCAGTGTTGTAATTTTATGTCCTTTAGGGCTCTACACTCTGTTTCCGCATCCTGTTTAACTGCAGTATTGGGCTTGAGGAGGTCTCCAACATATTTTCAAACGACAGCTGCATGTTTTTGCTGTTTAGGCTGGTGTCATTTAGTTTTTTGTTGTTGTTGTTTTGTTTTGCACTTTTACCCCTTGAGGACGCCGTGGTGGTTTGATGTGTATGTTTATTTTCGAGATAATGAGACGAGGGTCTGTCCAACATTCGGCACCACACATGGATTTTGTCACCCGAACGTCTTGTCTGTCACTCCTCCTGACGATTACATAGTAAATGAGGTGCCAGTGTTTCGAGCGAGGGTGCATCCACGATGTCCTATTTCTCATGGGATTGACTGGTGTACTGAAATGAGTGCAGTCATCCACCTGGAAAAGGCAGCTGTGTTGTGGTGCTCTCTGGACAACAGGATTGTGAGAGATGATGCCCCAAGCCTCACGATAGATGGTGGAAGCGTCAACAGAGAGAACAAACTAAAGTATCTGGGAATCACATTTGACAGGAGTCTATCCTTCAAGGACCATGTGGAGACGGTTGTGACAAGATCTCAAAAGGGACTCAATGCACTTAAAACTATGGCTGCAATGGACATAGAGCAGAGAATGCTCTTCACACTATACCAGCACTTGATCCTCTCAGTGATTGATTATGGACTAGGACTGCTCACTGTCTCAAAGAGTCAGCTGGAGAAATTAGAGCGCATACAGAACGAAGCTATGCGGGTCATTCTGGGATGCACCAGAGATACTCCAGTAGTGTGTATGCGGTACATCTTTGGTTTGCCGACTGTTGCTGGTAAACTCAAGGTGATGCAGGCGAAGGCATGCCTCAGAGTAGCTGCAGACACAGATCACCCTTTGCATGAGGCGCTGGACGTAGTTAAGGGTCAGAGACTGATAAGAGGGAAATCATGGATGACTCAGGCGGAGGATACGATCAGACCGGTGTGCTCCTTGGAGAACATCAGGCGAGGAGAGGAGTGGGTCAGAGTGCCAGCGGAGCAGTCAGACTTGTGCAGAATTATAATCACATTGAGCCGGGAGTGCAGGGAATGGCCAGCAGGGACCACAGAAGTGGAAATCCAGCAACTAATTCAGGATAATGCTCGCCCGGGTGATGTGATTATCTACACAGATGGTTCGGTGTTGAGAGGTAGTAGATGTGCCTGGGGTTTCTTGGCAAAAGCTAATGGTCGACGTTTGGTGCAGGAAAGCCTGGCATATGATACCACAACATCTAGCTTAAGAATGGAGGTGGAGGCAATCAGTGCAGCTTTCCGCTGGATGGAGAATACGATACACACACACATCGTGACTGTAACTGACTCAGAAAGCATGCTGAGTAGGGTGAGGGCAAGCAAGCTTCGTGCCGAGTGGCTTCTTCGCTTCGGAAGTCACGGGTGGCAAGCATCGTCTGGATCTTTTCTCCGGGGCATGCCGGTACGCTGGGGAATGAACAGGCAGACAGACTGGCTGGCTCTGCAAATTTTGGTGGAATATAGATGCATGATAAGGAAGACGTGGTTGCGGCCTTGTGAGAGCACGCGTACACCTCGGAGGAGCAAATGGATCACCATGGTCTGGCAAGAATGCGAAAGTGTGAAGTGACGAGGCGATCTGGCCGATGTGCTCGACGCTTAGAGGAAAGGCGAGACGCACATATAATCAGATTGCTACTGGTACTATCGGTGCTGGAACTCTTCACTGGCTTCTGAGGATGGGGACGGAGTGCTTATGGGAATGCCCCGAATGCTGTGATGTCGGTTCCTAAATCAATAAATCAATCAATCAATCAGTCAATGAGCAATCTGGGCGTTTTAATCGAAGCTGAGTCGCAAAGACAACTTATCACAAACATCAGAAGGAGGCAGTCATCGTTTATGGTCACGTTATGAGAAGACAAAAACTGGAACATGTTGTGACAACCAGAAAGATTTGCGAAAAGAGAGACTGAGGAAGATAGAATGAGGATATTATTGACAGTATTGTGGCATGGCAAGGAAGGGAGTCAACACACAAACACGTTTCAACATGAGAATCGCAATGATGTCGGGGATCGCAATTTGTGGAGAGGCATGATCGCCCACGCCAGCCGGAAAGGTACTGCATGATGGTGATGAATGGCTTAACAATACACATACAACTTCAACATTTACCTAATTAATTACTGATATTATGTAGACTCCTCGTGTTTCCATGTGAAAGTTGAACGTGTCTCATACAATTGTGACTGCTGGACTCGTGTATTGCGCTGTTGCAGTTGAGACGGAGAAGGAAGGGACTTCTTTCTGTTGACTCCGCGTAGTTGTGGTCGTCGTTCTCAGAAGTGCTGGATTTCTCTACATGGTGAATTGAGTAAACAAACACTTGTCAATATAGCACAGTTCATGCACTGTTCTCAAAGTCTCTGTCTAGCACTGCTGCGTGACACCATAGTTTAGGATCCTTGGGGCAGATGGGTGGGGGGGGGGGTATTAAGGGGGCGCTAGCTGGCTTTCAGCTCAAGCGATGTTCATATATCCTTCAAGGAGCACAGAACTGCATTTTGCGTGTGGATTAGCTTTCCCTAATACCAGTGTCCTTCGCCATCAGACGAACCCACTTCAACAACAGATGTACTTGTAATTTACTCCCACAAGTCAAGGACGAGAAGTCGACACTGTAGTCCAACTGACTTGTGCAGGGGTTGAAACCCACTACCTCAGCATCAGGGCACAGGATGTTTAAGAAAGAGCGCTCTTATCCATTCGGCCATGCTGACCATCGGATGATCTAGTTTTTTTCACGTCTAAATGCTAGTTGTGTTAGTCGAAATGTTCGAGTGTTCCCCGGTGCAGCGTAGGCCGCTGTCGTTTTTATGAACAACCAGGAATTTGCCGTGTGGTAGAGGGTTTGTGATTGGGGAAGCTTTCGGAAGCCACAATTCAAGTTGCAGCTGTGGCGTTCTGCATCCAGAGCTAAGTAGAGGATCATGTTCAGGCACGTTCAATGTTTTGCACAGAGAGGTACATTTAGGTAATTATTAGTTATCACCCTTTACGACAGATAATACACAGCATATTTACACCAACCCTATACTACCAATTTCAAACCTGGACTTTATCCAAATCACAATTCGCAAAATCAACACCGCGAGATGAGATGCCTGAGGAGAGCTGCCAACTTAACAATCCCAGACCGAATAAGAAATGCTGTTATCAGACAGACAGTGGGATCAACACCTTGTGTCACATTTATTGAAAGACAGAAGATCAAGTGGTTTGGCCATGTTGTTAGAATGCAACACCAAAAACTAGCATCACTGGCCTTACATGTAAGCTCATCTGCGACAAGACCAAGAGGACGTTCAAGAAGAAAAGGGATTGATGACATCAAAGACATTGTACAATCACACGGAATGACACTATCCAGTGCCACCCACCAGGCGCTGAAACGCAAATTATTCCTCCCCACGACGCTTGACGGCAGAAGTGGAAGATGATGATGATAATGATGATGATGCCACTTTACGAGTTTGTTGTCGAAGACTTCGACAGCACTGAATCCAGTGTTCAGTAGGCGGCTGCAGTCTCTGGTAACTCGAAGCAAAGATAGGTTCGTTATAGTTGTTTCTTCTTTTGATAATATGTTTAGTTCGAAAATACTACGGATCAGCACCAAGTCTGATTCTTTGATGTGCATATTATTCTTGTCACGTGCACCAAATCTGCACCCCCTTCTGTTGTACAGTGTATGAGATAGTACACAGTGCGTCACTGTACACGAGTCATCTACAACGTGTGGGCGCAAGCTAAATCAACATCTATGAATGACCCGTGGTTGGCAACGGTTAGCCACTAAACACACCACCGTTTGAGCTGGTTCTACATTTATTATAATAATAATCTTAATTTTCAGTTTCCAGATCTGTGGTCGTACGTATATTGTCCAATGGTTGGGTACGCTCTACAGCTGGTTTTGACGCTTATCTTTGCCATTAGAGTTCCGGCCAAATAAGCCTCCTTTCTTCCACTGCTCATTCTTGGCTCCTACCGTTACCTATAACCCGTAGTCTTGTCTCTTCTCTTCCACCATGTGCCTAACCCCTCATGTCTTAAATACCCCTGTGATGGAATGTTGCTTATGCAACTCACTCAATTCCTCCAGAATGTTTCAGATTTCAAATGCGCTTCTAGAACCTGTCATATTCATGACACGATTGACAGGGGCATGTTCGAGACTCAAATCCCGCTGTTTTTCCCACGTACTAATTTATTTATTGCTACTGGTCAAGCATAGAAAGCAGTAGGACATCATTTACTGTTATACCCAAGTTAAGGTTTTGGTATAAGTGCTTCGATCTGACTACAGAGTACTGGCCTGTTGATTTGAGGAACTATGGGGCATACTGATCCAGCTACGCTAATCTTATGCACTCACTCCCTCTGTTAGAATACTTAATAAAAAAAAGTCGCTTAAAAGTCGACAGGGTCGACTTCATTGCACCGGGTTTTATCCCATATGGCTCGGTCTCTTTCCGCAGCGCGGAAAGCGTCGCACAAAGCACGAACTCCGTAGCTTTTAGCGACGACCCACAGGAGTCTCCGAAACATTTAACTCGTAAACCGAAGGACGCGGCCCGGAATCGAACCCACAACCTTCGGAGCACGAGTCAAACGGCTTGACCACTTCGCCACAGAGACTCCTTAATGGTGACACTATGTGTGTAACATAATACTAGACGATGAAATTATGTGTGTATAAGATGAGTTGAGTTGAGCTAAGAAACGAAATCACTGCAATCAGTTCATTCCCATATGCGCTCAGTCCCTTCGTTCAACAGCCAGCGAAGAGTCAGACAGCCATCTGATTGAACATTGTCTTTATCGTCCCTCTCAGATGTGATAGTTGTCTAGAACACCTGCCGAGGTCCTGCCATATCATTCTCTCCAAATGCGGGTTCTCAGTCTGTTCCCCCACTTTCTCCACCTGGTCCTAAAATTTATAATACAACTCAATGATGCCAGCCAGTGTGTATAATGCAACTCAGTGATGACAGTAGTATAACTGAAACAAAGATAAGATCACATATTTTCTTTCGTATAGACTTCGAGTGACGGCGGCAGGCAGGTTTAACGCTATCGACGATGAATGATTGATGTTGTTTATTTAATTTACAATGTGTTATTTGATTTATCGTATGGTTGTATCACTCCAACTAGCCAGTGGGCCCTCACGCACACGCCTAGAACATTGTCATGGCGACTCTCAATTAGACAACTCAACAAGGCCGTTGGTATCATAGAATGTTTTGCGTATCCTTTTACAGGACTTAGCTGTCAACAGCAGCATCTTTCAGCTGTCTGTTGATCTCTTGGCAAGATTACGCTCAGTAGTTTGCCATTGCTTTCTGAGCGGCCGGCTCAGTATCCGCAAGTCACGAGCGGGGATCGAACCACCTCAGTTCTCGCTCCGCTGCGAGACTCTGCGTGATAAACGGGATTACAGAGAGAAAGTGTTGTAACCCCACAGCCAGAGAGACCGGCGGTATCATAGAAGGCAACTTTATTTGCTGTGCTGCACATTCAGTCACATTACACAGAATCCCATCAGCCGGCTGTTCTCCCTATCTAACTTTTCTCGAATAAGAGGAACGTTCGTCACCATATCCTCTGGTGGCTATACGTGCATTGCGCAGAATGCAGATACATCTGGCCTGCATGTTATGAGTAGCTATCATGTCTTTTGTTGGTTTCGTGTAAATGCCCTGGCTGTTAACTGGTAAGTCTTAATGCGGATCCTAACGGTTTTTTAATGGTTTCTGTATATGTGTGTTTCAAAACGTAGTGTCTGAGTCAGGTGCACTGCCTTTTCGTGACGTGTTTTCATTACACTACATTGGTGCATTTGTTACTAATACTATTAGTGTATAAAATCTAGATTTTTGCATCTACTCGTGTTTTATATGTGTGCAACATAACTCATTAGTTTCTGTGACACGGCAATAGGTTTAGTTTACATATTGTTTTCCTTGTTACGCTGGTTGCTGTCTCGATCAGTACATAATTGTGTTCGGTCTCTAGTGGTCTGCCTCTTGTGGCCTGTCACTCTATTAACCAGCTCTTGTGTCGTTTATTATTCTCTTAATTTGTCAATAGTTTTGTGGGTTTAGATTAGCAAATCATTAATTAACCTGATTTTTCGGGTTTATGGGGTTTTGCTCATATCATATATTTACTTCCAATGTTTATGTGTAAGCGAGGTGTGACGAGGGGATCTGGCCGACGATCGACGCTCAGAGGAAAGGCGAGACGGACATATAATCAGATTGCTACTGGAACTATTAGTGTTGGAACTCTTCGCTGGCTGCTGAGGATGGGGACGGAACGCTTATGGGAATGTCCCGAATGCTGTGATGTCGGTTCCTAAATCAATCAATCAATCAATCATGTGTAAAGAAGACATGTTTTACAAACATGTCTGATACATACCATACTAAATTATAGTGTATAATATTATATTATAAATAATGATAGCACCACCTATTACTTGTCATTGCTGTCTTTATTCTACTGCAAACGACTCAAACCTTAGTCTCCAATGTTTGTTCAGAAACTTCGAGTGAAATCAAATTTCTGTGTATGGACTTTTGTATGGCCATCATTTTTTTAATCAATTAGAATCATTTGAAATGAAAACTGCTTGTAAACCTGTTAAATATCAGTGTAGATCTGTATTATTTACCATTATGTTCATTTATTTTGTTTCTTTTATGCATATCCTATTTACAAGACATCGCTGTCAACACCATCATTTTACTGCTGTTGATGTCTTGGCAAGTGTACGTTCAGTAGTTTGCCATTGCTTTCTGATCGACCGGCTACCATACCAACACGTTAAGACCCAGCGTGAAGCGGTCTGCTGCCAAATCGGTCGCAGCTGTGTTTATATTCGCAGTACAAAGATTTTATTATTAAGTGAAGAATTCTATTGTTTAAAATTCTCTTCCTATTTGCCGTGCTCTGGGTGTACTATGTTGAAATGTGACAACTGTCTAGCCAGCTTTCATAGTCATGCAACATTTGTCTTACGTATTCTAATATATTGTTGAACGGATTAGATGGCTGCTCTTCTGGAGGATTCACCCTCATTGATCACGTCATTTCATTGTCAGAATTCACTGTAAAAAACAAAGTTCTTTCTAATCAATAACTTCTAGCCATGGTCAGGTGATCGATCTCGCGAGAACTGTAATGGCTGTTATTTGTTTCTGACACGAAACAGAGATTGTTACTGATCTAGCCATATGGGCAATGTCCTTAGGTTAAAATAACGGGAAATTGCAGATGGTTCTGCATCACCAGTGTCTGCTATTTAATTCGAACATAATTGATATGTAACGCGTAACAATATGGCAGACCTAAATGGTAGATATGAATGCACAGCCTAACCCTTCAAGTATGCCTGGGGTGCGTGGGTGCCACAAATGATAGTTGTCATTGGTTGCAGTAGATAGTGCATTTTGATGATATACAGAACCAAAGTTAATACGTGTGTAGCACTAGTGCAGTCTATAAGATATTAATTACATGGGTTATATAAATATGTTCACTTTATCCGATGTTTCTACATTCCTGTGACTAATGCACGTTCCAAGTACTTGTAAACGTTATGTATAATATATGAGCATTTAAAGACAGGCCTTTTTGTATTTGAGAGCCATAGTAGCAGAATTGCTAGGGTACCGTCTTTCGGTCTGGTTTGTTCAAATCCTTATCGGGGCTAACTTGTACATGTTACCTTAGTTCCCGGGTAGACCTAGCATATAGTGGGTACAAGTAAATATTTTGGGAAGTAAAGACGTCCGATGTGATGCTGGTCATATCACACTGGGTGCCGATTGGTCTATTAAAATACCAATCTAGCCCATATGTCTAATGCGCCTGAATGTGTGTACAACAGCCGTGTACATGACTTACTGTTGGTTTTCTTTGATGAAGATAATCTGTTGTAGTGCTCACAAGATACAGCTTAGTTTATAGGCGTAGAGAAGTATACTTATAATGTATTGCATTTTACTCAAGCAATTAACTTTTCTAAGCACTTAGTCGGTGTTATACTTATAATGTATTGCATTTTACTCAAGCAATTAACTTTTCTAAGCACTTAGTCGGTTCTTATACTTATAATGTATTGCATTTTACTCAAGCAATTAACTTTTCTAAGCACTTAGTCGGTGTTATACTTATAATGTATTGCATTTTACTCAAGCAATTAACTTTTCTAAGCACTTAGTCGGTGTTATACTTATAATGTATTGCATTTTACTCAAGCAATTAACTTTTCTAAGCACTTAGTCGGTGTTATACTTATAATGTATTGCATTTTACTCAAGCAATTAACTTTTCTAAGCACTTAGTCGGTGTTATACTTATAATGTATTGCATTTTACTCAAGCAATTAACTTTTCTAAGCACTTAGTCGGTGTTATACTTATAATGTATTGCATTTTACTCAAGCAATTAACTTTTCTAAGCACTTAGTCGGTGTTATACTTATAATGTATTGCATTTTACTCAAGCAATTAACTTTTCTAAGCACTTAGTCGGTGTTATACTTATAATGTATTGCATTTTACTCAAGCAATTAACTTTTCTAAGCACTTAGTCGGTGTTATACTTATAATGTATTGCATTTTACTCAAGCAATTAACTTTTCTAAGCACTTAGTCGGTGTTATACTTATAATGTATTGCATTTTACTCAAGCAATTAACTTTTCTAAGCACTTAGTCGGTGTTATACTTATAATGTATTGCATTTTACTCAAGCAATTAACTTTTCTAAGCACTTAGTCGGTGTTATACTTATAATGTATTGCATTTTACTCAAGCAATTAACTTTTCTAAGCACTTAGTCGGTGTTATACTTATAATGTATTGCATTTTACTCAAGCAATTAACTTTTCTAAGCACTTAGTCGGTGTTATACTTATAATGTATTGCATTTTACTCAAGCAATTAACTTTTCTAAGCACTTAGTCGGTGTTATACTTATAATGTATTGCATTTTACTCAAGCAATTAACTTTTCTAAGCACTTAGTCGGTGTTATACTTATAATGTATTGCATTTTACTCAAGCAATTAACTTTTCTAAGCACTTAGTCGGTGTTATACTTATAATGTATTGCATTTTACTCAAGCAATTAACTTTTCTAAGCACTTAGTCGGTGTTATACTTATAATGTATTGCATTTTACTCAAGCAATTAACTTTTCTAAGCACTTAGTCGGTGTTATACTTATAATGTATTTCTTTAGTGAAGTTAAACATTGTGGTTTCTGTTTAACTATTTATAGTTGAGTTGAGTTGAGTTCAGAACCGACATCACCGCACTCAGGACATTTCCACACGCGCTCCGTTCCCGTCTTTCAACAGCAAGCGAAGCGTCATACTGCTGATCGTTCCAACTGCCATCTGATTGAAAGTTCTGGCCTTCCCTCTCAATTTTGAGAATCGGCCTGAACCCCTGCCATTTCATTCTCTCTAAGAACGGATTATCAGTCGGTCCCCCTCTTTCTCCACCTGGTCCCACAGGCCCTCGGCCACCTTTCCCATGTCTATAGATAAAATATATACAATAGTTATAACCGAATAATTACATTTTGCTTCCTTTCCTAGTATTACTACTTTTGTTTTCTTGACATTCCTA
Organism: Cepaea hortensis; assembly: GCA_963921405.1. NCBI lineage: Eukaryota > Metazoa > Mollusca > Gastropoda > Stylommatophora > Helicidae > Cepaea > Cepaea hortensis. The sequence goes on from OY992881.1 coordinate 87,442,642, forward strand.
GTACCACTATATCTCATTAATAGTTTCTCGTTTTCTTATCCCTGTTAGTATTTTGGATTGTAATATGTGTATAAAAAGAAATTTAGGTTGGGGTGGGGGGGCGTGGAAAGATGTAGTATGTAAAGTTAAAGGACAGTTGCATGGATGCTGAGATATCGGGGATATCTGCCAGTATCAATATTGCAAACCACATAATTGCGACTTGTCTTTAAATATCTCTATAATAAGTTCAGCAGATTTCACCTTCAGTATCTTTGCTATAGAATAAGAAAAAAAAAGCGAACAAGCAAGTTATTGCACTTAAGAGAGAGAATGGTTAATTCTGGATACATTCAAAGCTATCAATCTCACAGCTGCAAAGCTGTTCTTCCCACAACACTCATATATACATTTCTGTGCTGTAGTAACTTCTATGTCTCGTACCAACATCTGACATAACTGAATACCAATGGTAACTATTTATTATCGTCTATCTCCATGATAGTGCAGTGACTAGCTCACTAGCCTACTGACTCGGTGGTTAAGTGTTCGAAGTCTACTCGAGGCAGGCATATTTCAGTATCTGACCTGGCTGGTACGCCCTGAAAGAGGTTACAGACAAGTTTCAGGGGAATAGAGAGCCGAGTGGTCTATAAGACATGTAGCTAATACTATAGAGTCTCATAGTGTGAAAACCAAAGGCTTTCGATAAAGTAAGACATATGAGCATGATGAAAATGCTTGTAGATATATAAATTGATGGGAAAGACCTTAGGCTTGTAAATAAATACAACATATATTCGCAATAACAAACTGCCATAAAGATTGATAGTGAAGTAGGTTATTATTAGCCTTATAAAAGAGGTGTGTGACATGGATGTGTAATGTCTTCAGACCATGTTTTCATTTACAGTGAAAATATTTTCAGAAATTTATAAGATATGAGAGGAATAAACATTGTGGGACATATCATCAAGAATATTAAATATGCCAATGATACATTAAAGAAATGCAGGTGTTGACTGCGACGCCCTGCAAAGGATATGCAACTAGCTATAACTAAGAAGAAGAAAATAACACAATGTAAGATAAGGATAAATGGGAATAATCTAAACCTGGTTATTCCTTACAACTATCTCGGAACAGTCATAACATCTCATGGGAGTTTCCATAATGAGATTTAGTTAAAGGTTCGCTATAGCAAAGGTAGCTTGTTGCAAAATGGAAAACATACTAATAAAATCATGTTAATTGAAGTGCTAAACAGAACTTGTACTTTTGTATGGATGTGAAATTTGGACTATGGGCAGACAAGCTGGAAAAAAAATCTAATGACGGTGGTAATGTGGGTTCTGAGGATAATGCAAAGATTACCCAGGACAGACAGATACACCATGAGCAAGTCCTAAAAGAAGGAAATGAAAATCGAAAACTGATTAGAGAAATTAGACAGCCACCATTTTAGTCACACTATGAGAAGAAATAAACTAGAGAATTCAGTGACAACTGGCAATATTGAGGGGAAGAGAGCAAGGGAAGGTAAATATCTGGATGGCTTAACCACACAGACAGGAACTGTTGGTCAACGCGCGACAGATCTCAGAGTGTGCTTACAGCATTTGTTGTGTTCTGTTAGAATGAATGCATATCTTAGACAATACTTCAAGTATACTTCAGGTATATATATATATATATATATATATAGATGTGTGTGTGTGAGTGTCTGTAAGTGTGTGTGTATATATATATATATACGTGCGTGCGTGCGTTCGTGCGTGTGTGTGTGTGTGTGTGTGTGTGTGTGTTAACATCGATATCTGTGGAGTCGGATGAAAGACACATTTAATTTTGAAAGACACAGAATCTGAGCATACTTGAAAGTGACATTATTGGGCATTGTGCCGAAGGACACAAGCCCCGACACCACTAGACATACAACAGACACAGCCACATCTGCCGCGGTAGTTCCATGTATTGCCAAGGTGTTCACATTACTGATCGCTGGTAAAACATAAAATGTCTCGTCCATATAAGGCAAATAGTGACAGACATAAACAAAAACATGAACGATATAAACATTAAAGACAGACAGACAGACAGACAGACAGACAGACAGACAGACAGACAGACAGACAGACAGACAGACAGACAGACAGACAGGCAGGCAGGCAGGCAGGCAGGCAGGCAGGCAGGCAGGCAGAAAGAAAGAAAGAAAGAAAGAAAGAAAGAAAGAAAGAAAGAAAGAAAGAAAGAAAGAATGAATGAATGAGTGCATCTATAATAGTTAACTCACAAGAGTTATTTTGAACTGGACATTTTGAAGGTGGTACTTGCTGTCAGGTCTTCTCTTGTTGAGCTCTATTTTGTGATTCGATAATTAGTTATACATATTGTGTTAGGGCCGAGATTTCATAGCTATATAATTAATGTATTGCTATTTCTTTCACGTTCCACTCAGAGCCTAGACACACAATACACTGATTGTATAAACACTTTGGTTTTTCTTCACTGTGACAGCTACTGGATGCATACTTACCACAGCAGTGTTTACAGATATCTGATGTATGTTAGGACAGTTCAGCGATCTGCATACTACATTGATAAGACTCCCAATTCTAAGTATTACATTAACTGTATAATGTATTGGAGTATGTGTGAATGTTCTATTCGTTCATATAGTTGCTAGTAGAGACATCACATTTTGTGAACAAGTACGATGGCATTTCCTGTTATCTCCCCAACCGCAAATTGTTCTAATGATCACCCCACGCCAGTGGTACCAGAGATGATTGACAACATTGTCAGTGACAGGCAGCGAATCATCTTCCAGTGGATCTTCTACTCTGTGCTGTGTCAAGTGGTGGATATATTTGGAATCATATCTAACATTATCAACATCATCTGTTTCGTCAAACAAGGGTTTAATGATCCGGTCAACATTAGTTTACTGGGTAAATTCCCCATTTTTCTTTCGGCATTTTCTAATATTGGTTAGATTGTTTAAAAATCAACCTTACGTTTCACAGATGTAGCCAAGTTAAACTTACTACTTTAGACGCAGTAACAAATATCTTCTAGTGCTTTTAAGATTCAGAAATGTTTAAAATAATGATTTACATATGGGTAGTTTAACCTAACAGCTGACAGAGGGTAAAACTATTCCTGTGACAGGTACTGGCTACGTATATAAAGTGTCAGGCAATCACATGTTGTGCATCTTCACATGTAACGACTGTATAACCAACCCCTCCCTCTGTGCCTGTCATTCTGTAACTCAAATAAACACGTACACATTATTCTGTGCTAATTTAGCAAGTCTAAATCCACCCCAGGGACGTGTACTGGTTGGAAAATAATATATGTCTGTCTTTTCTGGGGATCAGCCACAGCTGTGGGATATAAGATGCTAAATAGAATGTAATATTAGCAGGATATGACAAGTGTTACCAGTGGTGGTAATACAGTTTGTTCTGTTAAAGTGTTACCGTAGGATCAAATAGTGAGTTGCTCATAAAAAGAGATCAAATTAACAAATTATTAGATTAGATGTTTAGAAGAAAAGTAGCAACAATTAACATATACAAAATGTTAGAGGTCGTTGCCTGATCACAATATGAGGCGTTATGGATTGCTAGTAAAATATATCTGGAAGTTGAATTCTAGCGAGAAGAAAAGGAGGTCCCTAAAAATTACATGTTACAAGCATCAACGTTCATTACGGTACACATGTAAGCAGTTGTGAATATAGTTTGTGAAAATAGAAAAGTGTGGAACGACTAGACCCAGCGCCTTCAACTCTAGTCATCGCACTGACTAAACGGATGATCTTGTTGAACATGATTGGCCTCAGAGATTGAACTGATTATTTCTATTTTCATTTTTACATTTGTTCTTTATAGGAACTTGGTAGCTGTGTGTCTTGTTCAGAGCTACGCTGTCATATTTGAGACTGTCAGCACACACATTCGACTTCAGATAATGTTGTGGACAGCGGGGGCCTTTTCCTAATACTATGATAAGAGTTGCATATTAAACACATTAAAATCCCCCCTGATCTCTTGGGTCGTGACATGGACAGCCAGCCTTCCCCGATAAGGACGAATAACGGGGAGTGTCGTGTGCAAGGTATGCATGTTAAACATGTCACGGCGATTGGAAATGGTAAAACGTAGGCCTTAAGACTACTGCGCTAGCAACACTGTTCGGAAAGAATCTTTCCACCTGGTAGATGAGACCGATACTATAAATTAGAAATTAATAGATAAAGCAAATCGTACACAAATGCACGCCGAAATCGGACAGACTGATCTGTGAGGTTCATAACTAAACGTGACGCATTTCCCCCGAAAGAGGGACGAAGAAGTAGAAGATGACGATGAAGAAGAAGATGATGATGAAGGAGAAGAAGAAGACAAGATGACAAAATACTTTAAACTCTATGGACACCGCTCTTCATCGTTATCATCACCATCATCATCATATGTCATGCTGATAACCGTGTGCGGTCTTGTTCATCATTTCACTTGATCAACATAGTCTTTTATCAGGTCTATGCTGGGCAGTTCTACGTATGTATAAACGTATTTATATACTGCTTCTTATACAATATACCACATGGAGATGTTTCAACAGTGAATGCAGACAATGAACACATCTGAAGCATCTAAAGGATGCTCCTACACTACATAATGGACACTAGGGTTGACATAATTTATAATAAACCATAAATTATGGTCGTCTCCAAGAAGAAATCAATACTAGAATGTTATATGCAAAATAATGGGAACGTTCCTACAAGGCAAAGGGTACAGCTATCTTGAAACAGTCATACTTAATGATGGATGTTACTTTGTCAAGATTTGAACGAGAATCGCCATGGCAAAAGAAGCCAATTTTCAAGACTAAAAACATTCACACCAATAAGTTGTCAGTTGCAGTGAGAACAGTGTGTTAACGTGCCATGTGCATCTATGTTTCAGAAACATGGGTAATAAGCACATAAGCTGTGAAATCTGTAATAATCTCTGAAATAGCGGAAGTGTGTTTTCTGATGAAGATGCAAAGAGTATTATCGGAATACAGACACATTACTCAGGCAGTTCTTCATGATTCAGATAAAAACCGATCCGAGAATACGGCCATACCTGGAATACGGATCATCTGCGTGTAGTTCAGCATCAAAACCAACACTACAAGAACTGGACAAGGTGCAAAATCAAGCACTTAGAGGCTCCACAGGAGGGATAAGATCAATCCCTATAGTGGAGATAGAGAAGATGGGGAGGACATAAGCACCGAGAGAGCGCAGAGATGCGAAAACGCTAATACAAACAGAAACGTTCCTCAGCTTGCCTGGCTACTCTATAAAGAACCGATTTGAAAACTTAGCTTAGGGGCGGTTGAAAAGAAGCAATTTTATCCATCAGGCCAAACGACTCTGCAGAGAAACCACCGATCTACCAACAGTTGGTATCCCCCTGAAAACTATTCCAGAGCGAACTCCATGGAGAGAGGAACATAGACTATCATTACAAATCCAGACAACAGTGAGAGAAATATTTGACAAGAGAAAATAGAACAGTGTACAGCGCGAAACATCTTCCTTGACGAAAATTACCCACAGGACCACTGGATCCGAGTTTACACAGATGGGTCAGCACAATATGCTGTTCAAAATGGAGGTGTGGGAGTGTAGTAGAATACCCAAATAATACTTGGTACCAGAGTACCAACAGGTAAACATTGCCATAATTATAATGCTGAATTGAGGCAATCAAGATAGCAACAAAGAAATAACTAAATACCAGCCATGGTACACAATCTGTGATGCTGTTGACAGATGTAAAATCAGTACTCGAGGCTTTCCTGTCTGGGAAATTGCCAGTACTAAGGACACTACTTTCTGAACTTAGCAGTCAGCACAAGGTCACCATACAGTGGATACCATCCCACTGTGGAGTACCCGGAAACGACAGAGCTGGTCGATTAGCTAAGGAAGGAGCAAATGAAGAACAGCCTGATATGCCCGTTACAAACCACCAAAAGAGAAGAATGATCAAATCAGTTAGAAAGCCACCACCACCTGCTCAAGATGACTACAACATTATGGACAGACCAGAACAAGTCATTATTCTGCGCTTTAGAACAGAACACAATAGATTACGCAAGCACATGTTTACACAATTCAAGACATCAGAGCACATACTTTAAGACTGCCCAAAATATAACATATCTAGGCAAACCTTCTAGCCTAGAGAGACGACAGTGGAAGATAAACTCTATGGACCGATGTTTTTGTTTTGCATATCCTTTACAGGGCATCGCTGTCAACCAGCATCTTTCAGCTGTATGTTGATTTCTTGGCAAGATTACGCTCAGTAGTTTGCCATTGCTTTCTGAGCGGCCGGCTCACATACACCGAAAGTTACCGATGCGATTCGAACCACTGCTGGTTCTCACCGTCATCACGTTACCTACGAGAGTATACGAGATTACTGAGAGAAGTCGCTAACCTCTAAGCCACGAAGCCGGCATGGACCGATGAGTTAACTTAAAAAGACAGTTAAAGTCATACAAAAGACAACATTGCAGTTATAGACATATCTCAAGAGAACGAATTAAGAAGAAAATAAAAACTTTTAATTTATTAGAGAAATCAGACACAGTCAAAATGTATTTTGGCGTGCATGTTATGATGAGAAACAAAGTGATTGGGAAAAAATAAAATAAAAAATGGAGACCAAGAGAAACAATCCTGGATGTCATCGCCGCATGGCATGATCGGGACACTTCCACAGGCCAGATCCGGAATTTCATGATCAGTAATATGACCAATTACCCCGGCTACCAACATTCACCCTAGACATGCCACGTGATAAGTGGTACATGTCGATACACTTCCCTAAACCATATTTCTAGCTGAGTGAGCGTCTTGGCTGAGTGACGGTAGATCAGATGACGCAGCAACTCATGTCTGGGTTCACTTGACGGTTGTGGTAGATTGGTCTTCCACGACAATTACAATTCCTGGGTACACCAAGTCTGGGACACGTGATTCTGAGTATTTTTCATAATTTTCCTCCACGTTGTAGAGGAAAGACACATGGTAAGGTACTGATGGCCACCCCATCGTATTATATTGTAATTTAATATATGTTAAGTGGAACAAGTCCAATCGGGCAGGCAGGATTGACGAGCGGTTTGTCCGTACACTCCTTATGCTCTGGTCATTAAATAATTAACCATTGGTAAAACCAACAACTGTGGGAAAGGCTGGAGGGTAAAGGACAAGCATAGATAGAGAGACATGATTCAGAAGTGAAAGAACAGTCGGTAGAATGTGCACAAGAAAAGAGAGAGGAAGATAATTTCGGAGATCCATTGCATCAAAACTTAATTATGTAGTCATTGTTTGATTCATTCATTAATCGACAGATTGATGCCCTGGTCAATATAGAGTCGAGTATTTCTGAAGTCGACCTGCCTTGTAAAATCTATATTGCGTTTAAATTAGACAGACAGACAGACTGAGAGCTACCATTCTTTCACCTGCCCCATATTATAATTACATTTTACTTCTAGAAGACAGGCTCAGCAAGGGACCAATTATAGCTTATGAATATAACATTATATGTGTTTCCTCTTTCAGCTCTGGCCATCTCTGACCTTTGCTCCCTGATACCTCTTATCTGGACAAACATCTGCTATAATCCAGCCTTCAATGAATTAGATCTAGACTTCGAGCCCATAGAGCTTCAGTACTTGACTGGGGCGTGGCCACATGGAATCTTTACCCGAGTCACCAGCTGGATAACTGCCTTTATTACACTGGAGAGATGCTTGTGTATTACCATGCCCCTTAAGGTTGTGTTATTTACTGTTGTTTGTCATACATGTTCTCCACAGGCACATTGTGTAATAATTTTAAAGCTGAAGTGGAGTAGGTGAAACGAGTAGGAAAAGTATTTATTCACAGCAAAAAAAAAAAACATTATAAGGGACAGTGTTTTCTACTGTTTCGCTCCCGAAATATACCACATACTCATGATATAGGTGTCAATGATAGAAACCTCTCCCTTTGATAAGTCACCATATATTTTCGATAATTGCACACTTTAGTTAATGTAAGATCACTGCTGAGCAGCAATTACTTTGTAACATTTTCCTTAAATGGTATAAGAATCAAAATTGTAGAGGTTGTTACACTTTACTAATTTGTAATATAGTGTGAGAGAAGTTTACAAAATTGCATATTCTTTTGGTGGAATTAGCCACAGGATAGTATCACAAATGAACAACGATACTCTCACCGCATTTCAAGGCGAGATGTATTTAGACTAGGACACAGAACACTCAACATTAATAATATATATCATAATGACTGAACTCCAAAGAACTTCATTGAGAGTCAGTAAAGAAAAGACATTACGTTTACTTATAAGTATTCGTGCAAGTAACTAAACAACATGAATCGCTTACAGCTCTTGATTAAAGAGATTCAGTTTAGCACTGGTAGTAATGAACTTGGTAAAGAACACAATAGATGCGTGCTTGGCCTAATGGACACAGGATTCATACATTGCAATTATCTTCGATGTTGTCTGAATGACTGAATGAGACACGGAAGACACACGGGTATGCTCAGAGTTAGGAGTCGTCGGTATTGGAAGTCAAATTAGAACACAATGTTAACTGTGCCGCACATGCACTAAAAGGGATGAAAGTACTCAATACAACACGGCTTAACAGCTTGAGACAGTGTCAAACATTCAGACATGATCAAGAACCTCTTTCACCTCAACGTGATGGATCTAATAATAGGATGCATAACGGTAGTCTGAAAAAAGTTGTAACAGTCAAGGAAACGAAGACCCCTTCCATTGTGTTCTCTAGTGTAGGCTACTGACCATTCCAGGACATACGTTAAGAGATTTTTGTTGTTGTTGTTTATTTATTTATACAGTGGTACCTCGAGTTACGAACGCCTCAGGTCACGAACAATTCAGGTTACTAACATTAACTTCGAAAATTTTATGTCTCGGGTAACGAACAGTGCCTCGGATTACGAACGAAGGCGAGAGAGAGAGAGAGAGAGAGAGAGAGAGAGAGAGAGAGAGAGAGAGAGAGAGAGAGAGAGAGAGAGAGAGAGAGAGAGAGACAGGTCATCAAGGTGTAACGTTGGAGACAAACGATCGCGTACATTACAAACATTACTACAGATGAGCTTGTGGATCTTCAGAATGAACAGCTAAAGACATTAAAGGAGGAGCAGTCTTCCGGTGATGAGGGGTCAGTGACCGTTTCAACAGCCAGGATTAAAGAAATTTGCAGCAAGTAGGCAGACGTCGAAGACTTCATTGTGAACCATCATCCAAACAAACTTGTTGTTAACAAACCCTGTGCCCCTATATGTGATGAATGATAACACAATGGCCCACTTCACACAGATTCTCACACACAGGAAGCGACAAATTTCTCTTGATAGTTTCTAGGTGCAGAAAAATTCCCAGTCGGCTGCCAAGAAATAGCGACAAGATACTTCTGAAACAAATGAATCAGAATAACAAAGAAAGTGACAAATTTCCCATGATTGTTTTCTTGGCAATAAAGATAGACTAAGTCTCATTTTATTTTACATTTAATTCATTTGGTTGTTTTCTTTCTCTTTAAATATTGAGCACAACCCACTGCTGGCAACTATGATCGTATTCTGGTATGAACTTAAGGCCTATCCACGTCAATATGGAAGCACTATACTCGAGTTTCGCTCTCGTTTGAACTCGTCAGTCGTGCATATCCCTGACCGGATCCGGAAACAAGCCGCGGATCACTGGCGTATGAAGCGAGTGTGTAACCACGCGGCACACGCTAGACACGCCAAATTATCATAACATAATATTACAACGTTACCCATCGTAGGCTATGCTCTTTCTCTTTATTTAAAATGTGAAGTACACGTATTCTTTGCGTTTTGACAGGTGAACGACCGGATGTTAATAAAAAAGAACGATTCTTTCATCTTTAAATGGATTGTCTTTATTTCATTGATTTCAATGTTTCGGGTTACGAACGCTTCGGGTTACGAACCGAGTTCTGGAACGAATTAAGTTTGTAACCCGAGGTACCACTGTATATCTGTTTCTTTCGCCTCCCCCACCACTCCCATGAAATCAACATATAACTATGTCAGTGTATGTTTGTTTTGTGTGTGCTGACAAATACTTTCCAGCCTGAATGTCAATTCTGTTACATTTGGTTGTATTCATGCAAAGCTGCCCAGTTCCACTTTACGATATTGTTGATTTCCACATTGTATTTCAGGTAAAGACAATCGTAACACCAAAGAGAGTCACCATCATTATTACAGCCATCTTCATCGTTCTACTGGCAAGCATATGTCCACTGTACCACGTCAACAGATATGCTTTGAGATACTCGGCTGCAAGAAACAAATCAGTTATAAGTCTGGTCTTCACTGACGATCGCGAGCAGGTAGAGAGAGTGCTTTTTGCTATCAACAACGTGTTTATTCCAGGCACAGCTTTTGTTATAGTTATCGTGTGTACAGTTGTTCTGATAATAAATCTCAGATTTAAATCAAAATGGAGAGCAAAGTCTATCGCTTCCAAAGGAAGTGCAGATATCATAACTAGCCGTGACCAAAAAGTCACCAAAATGGTGTCTGTAATATCCGTACTTTTTATCGTCTGCTACTTTCCTCTCTGCTTAATTATAGCGGCCCTGCTAGTAGAACCGGAATTTTCCATATCTGGTAAATACAGGAATACGTTGATCGCTGTTTGTGGGATCAGCTTTCTTCTGGAGTCGGCAAATTCTGCGTCCAATATATTTGTATATTATCATATGAGCAGTCGTTACCAAGCTATATTTCGGAAGGTATTGTATAGAAACTAAATACGCGTCCATGTGACCATATTTATTTTTTTTTAATGTCATTTTTCACGTGTTGTTACGTCTCCTGAGATGGATAAGTGTCTAGAGAAGTAATAATTTGTTTTTCGTTTCATTGATAAAGACGTTGGTAAAAAAATTTGCCTATGTATTTTGTTTGCATCCATCGAGCTTCTTAGTCAAATTGTGTGTGTATGTGTACGTGCGTGCGTGCGTGCGTGCGTGCCTGCATGTGTGTGTGTGTGTGTGTGTGTGTGTGTGTGTTTCTCGTATAAACTTCGCTGCAGCAAATCCTTCTGATTGCATTGTTATTGTTCGACAAATTACGAAGTCATCTAGAATGAGTGCCTCCGTGATGAAGTGGTCAAGCCGTATGGCTAGGGCTGCGAAGGTTGTGGGTTCGATTCCAGGCCGCATCCTTCGGTTCACGAGTGAAATTTTTCGGAGACTCCCGTTGGTCGTTGCTAGAGCTACGGAGTTCGTGCTTTGTGTAAACACTTTCCGCGCTGCGGAAAGAGACCAAGCCATATGGGATGAAACCGGGTGCTATGAAGTTTACTTTTAAGCGACTTATAAATTTTGTATGTAACAGCGCTTATACCTGAAGTTAGTATACCTTACCATCATCACCATCGTCATCATCTTCCACTGTTGTCGTCTTGCGTCGTGCGGAGGAATCGTTGATGTTCCAGTGCCCGTTGACTGGCCATGGATAATGTCATTCCGTGTGATTGTACAATGTCTTTGATCTCGTGAATCAGTCTTCTTATCGTGGTCCCTCTTACTCTTGTGTAAGATCTTCTTTGATGTGGGGATAATTCTGGTCATTGACGGTGTTGCCTTCTAATGAGATGGCCAACACATAAGATCTTCTGTCTTTCAATGTACGTGGCACAAAGTGTTGATCCCACTCTTATAGTCACGTTCCTAGGTCTACTCAAGCATCTTATTTCGCAGGTGTTGATGTTGCGTAAGTGTGATTTAGAAGAGATTAGAACAAGAAGAGAAGATATTAGAACAAGAATCGCCATGGCGAAAGTAGCCGTTAGCAAGATGAAAAACATACTGACCAATAAAAAGATGTCAATTAAATCAAGAAAAAGAGGGTTGAGGTGCTACATAGAGCCTGTACTTTTGTATGGATGTGAAACTTGGACAATGAGCAGTCAAGCTGAAAAACATCTGATGGCTGTATAATTGTGGTTTCTGAGGAGAATGCAAAGAATTCCATGGACAGACAGAAAAACAAATGACTACGTACTACAGGAAACAAATGAAAATCGTAAATTGATTAGAGAAATTAGACGCAGACAGGAGTTTATTGGACATGTTATGAGAAGAAATGAATTGGAGAACTTGGTGATAACTGGTAAGAATGAAGGGAACAGAACAAGGGGAAGACCGAGAAGTAAATACCTGGATGGCTTGGCCACCTGGCATGGTCGAGACAGGAACACTGAGCTGATCTACGACTCCGGTGATCAAGTGAAATAGCAAATCATGACCACCCACGCTTTCCGGCATGGCACATGATGGATGGATGGATTTAGATAGTGTCCAAGTTTGGCAATGGTGTCATAAGGTTAGCCGTCTCCCTGGTCTGGAGTTTACACGACTTTCTCCGTAATCCCGTATATTCTCGTGAGTAACGTTACGTGCGCGAGAATCAGTAGTGGCTCTCTCCGCGTCGGTAACTTGGGGGTATGTGAGCCGGTCGCTCAGAAAGCTATGGCAAACTAATGAGCGTAATTTTGCCAAGAAATCAACAATCAGCTGAAAGATGCTGATGTTGACACCGATGTCCTGTAAAGGATAAGTGAACAAATACATAATCATAAGGTTGCTATGGATTTTAAAAACCGATATAGATGCCAGCGAAGAACGAAGTACTAACCCAATATGCAATGGTAGCCATTCTTACAGCATTAACCCAATATGCAACGGTGGATATACTCACAGTATATGAACACCATATGTAACATGTATTATTCTGATAATATTAAATTTTGAATATGCTCCTAATAAAAGCATATTTGGATATTATCATCGTTAATGCACACCATATAACACTTGGTGTGTACATTCTGTTTGTACGATTCTATAAATAACACTGGCAATGAATGAATCACACACAAAAAGAGTGGATTGTGAGCTTTACTAGAACACGATTACAAGACAAAAAATGGACGTTGCAACTAAAGTCTTCGTCAGAATAGAACAAACAAACACAAACAGACACACAACTACATGAAAAACACTACATGAAAATATTAAGGTTACTTATATGTAACCTTATTTTGCTGAATACATCTTGATGGACCTACGCGTTTGACGAATATCAGTGGATAGTATGAACCGGATATGTGGCCAATGGACAAAAAGTCAATAATGTCAGAAGCTTAGGGATTAGCTTAGCCAGTCGGCGGGAGAACATCCCCGGGGAGGGGGAGAGGAGAGAGGATGGGCGAGACGTCCATATGAGCGAAATATAAAATCGGGATTAGTGCTCTTTGCCCAAGGTGTCACGGACGCAGTTCGCAATTCTGAATCCCGCCCCCTAAACACAGCTGCGGGCGATTTGGATTCAGAACGCCCTGCTTTTGTTTTCATAGCATTTTATGAGTGCCGGTCGCTCAGAAAGCAATGAAAAATAACTGTACGCAAATTTGTCAAGAAATCCCGAACAGCAAAAATAATGCTGGGGTTGACTGCGAAGTCCTGTGAAGGATACGCAGCTAACTGTTTGAGTGGACTATACAACTGCGGGCATGGGAGGTGCTCGGGTGGGGGTTGGAAGTTAAATAAAACTGTGTTTTACATTGAGGCCTTGAGGGGAAAGTGAACCCAACTGGGAGATGAGACGGTTTTCCAATGTCTTACGATCCCGTTCGTGACCTGTATGTCCGCCACGCCACAGTGGTCGGGACTGTCGAAGCATATGGATACCGGTTTCTGAGCACCACTGTTGATATCAAAGAGGTGTCGCCTACACCTGTCGGCCAGTAACACTGCACTACTTGCCAGCCTGATTTGAGTCACATGTATGTATGTTTTCACTAATGTAGACACGCTGCAAGTGAATAGGAACTCACAGGTTTCGAGATACCTTCGGAAACTCCGTTGCAGTTCTTTACGTGGAAGGATTCACCCAACCAAACCAAACATCCCAGTCCTTCTCTTGTCTATAACCACGGCGTTGATTCCCGGCACGACAGATGGGCGTGAGAACCAATTGGATGTCGCACTACGTAGCAGTAATTATATTAATTTTCATTCTTGTCATTTATTTTCCATTCTAGTCATTTAATGATTTGTGGAATATGTGCACGCTAACTTATTGTTCAACATTTCTCTTAAGTGCGTGAACATTGCAAATTGGTATTGCTATATTGTGGGACACATTACTTCCTATGAGAAAACACGGATAATAAAGTAAGCTTGAAGCATTACCAATGTTTCTTAGTGCCATGACCAGGGTCGACATTGGATCTTAATATTTATTTATAAACTGTCTTAGTGGCTTTAACGGGTTCCCCAATAGATATTTCTCTGTAATACGTGTACAAAATTAGGACCGACCAATCATTTCTCTTCTTTAAATGCTTCTGAATATACTGGACAAATCATTACGGTCCAGTGTGTATTTATATTTGTTAGTTGATCTATCTTGGTTGAAAATAACATTCTGATACCTATGGTGCAATCTCAACAGTGATTAGATACGAATTATGTCCGTATTCCATAGTTGTGGCTTCATGTTTATGAGAGACCGGCTAATGAAGAGCTCTTTTTTGGGGTGTCTAGTTGGTCAAACGTCGAAGTACACTTGTTCCTGCAGTGAGGTGTCATCATCATTTGGAGGTGACAAGTTCGAATTCTGGTCGGTAACTATACCTTTCAATTTTTTTGTTGTCTAGTGCGTACCCTAGTCTCAGCTCCCTTCGTCTCACTTATTTGAGCGCTAAACATCACACGTGTGTTTATTTCTGAACTGTATTAGTGTCCTCAAATGGTTCACCAACTGATATTTACAGATGTTTAATCGCATGTGTTGTTAATCTTGAACAACGAATATGTGCTGCTTTTTCAATCTACAAGTGCGAGCAACGCGTTGTGCAACTTTGCAGTTCCAGATTCTGGGGAGAGTAAGAAATACATTATTTTAGCGACTGTCATGTTTGCGTGACACCTCCAAATGAAAAACTGTATCTCTAAAATCAACAGTCGCGTATACAGCTAGTGCATTACATATAAGACCTTTCCTGATCCACCAGAAACTTCGATTCTAGATAATGAAAAGAATGTTAGGCCGGAATCTTAACTCCATGACTATTAGAGAGTCCTGACTGCTACATATTAAATATATGCTAAACAGTAAAGTACGGACATTTTTCAAGCCTTGAGGCATATTGTGTATATGGTAAGCACAGTAAAGTCAACGACCTCTTCCAAGCATTGAGGCGTTTTGGGTAAATGCCGTTAGTCCAGTATGTTCCAGTCAAATCGACATTCATACCGTGATACGATCACTATCACCCCGATCGCCTTTAGTTCTCAATACATTTCCTCACACATTTCCCCCTAAAAACATATCCCTGCCGAATTCCCCATATGAAGAATAGAAGAGGGGAAAAAAAACTATCATAAAAAGGTGTTGGTAAAGAACAGCATATAAATCCCAAATCGACAATAAACTGCCAAATGTTAATTGGAAATAGAATGTCTAGGCAACATTATACGAGATTATTCACCCGGGCATCACCATGTACAAATACAAGGAACCAGGTAGACTATAATAGAACGCGCATGATCATTGCCAAGACCCTACCGAAATGCTCATTCCTGTATGACCATTTGCTGTTAATGGCAACAATATACGATACCCTAAGAAAAGTGATGACAGAACCAAATCCGTTCGCGTTGACATCGACAAAATAGAATTGAAATATGTAATAGAAGAGTTAAAAACGATCGGTATGTTTATGACAGTTTCATATAAGATGATTCCAGATAAATTAGCCACACATAGAGGATCGATCTTAGACATAAAACGACCAGTATCACAGACTTTCTTCTATTTTTAAGTGCGTGCTGTTGTGTCCGTTGACAACAACGTTGATGTTCATATCTCAGCGAAAATGGTGGGCGAAATTATGATGTAATTACAATAGATTTGAAGTAACTCCCAGCTATCTGAATCAAACGACGATTTACTCACCAAGTGATCTCAAAATGTTTTGCATGGACTCCCAGGTTAATATGCTTACTGTACTTTCATCCAGCCGCTATGGAAGACAGATCTAGGTTTAAACCAGTTTCAACTAAAACTTGACATTGAACTCTACTTACATGCATCATACAGACCTATATCTTGGAGTAATAACTTCCAAGTCTTCTTATCATTAATCTGCAGTTGTTTTGTTTTGTCTTCAAGTCGTGTTGGATGTCTTCTTGGCAAGTACGCCTGACTGCGTCTATCTTTTCTCGGGTGTGCGTAAAACAATATTTCTCCATAGGGTTACAATTACAGAATTCAATCTGTTCAACCTTTCTATTGCCTACAATCCCGGTTCTCACTGTTCACACCGATGCATGTTGAATATATGCAAGGTTTCATATCAAAACATTCGTTAATACTATTATAATAGTATTTAACTATCTAAAGAACACAATTAATGTTTCATTTCACTATATATTTCTCGCTCATGGGTGGTCTATCCTATAACATAGCCTAGTCATTATATCATGTTATAATGCCTACATAACGTCATTGATTAATTAGGGTTTGTGTCCACTCATACTTTCGCATTCATGTGCTTAATTAGCTTACATATGAATCTATATATTAACAGTAACACAGTAATTACGTAGCAAGTCCTATTTTGATAACAGTGTAGTAACATAGCTATATTTCAATATTTACATTATGATTATTCAAAATATTAGTTGTGCGTGTAAATCGTTTGTTTCAGATGCTTTTATAATGAAAATTTTGTTCATGGGACATAAGCATGAAATATATAACAATTAGTGTGTTGTTTCCCCTGATAAAAATTTTAAACTCAAAGTCGATTTTACCATTACCCTTACCCACTTCAATTTCAAGGAGATGATATAGTTATGGTCAATCACCGGCTCAGAATGATAGTCCTGTGATTGACTCAGCCGCAAAATCAGCTGCCCACCGTTTTACCCTCACAGTCCCATTAAACCGAAGGTGATTGTTGTCCATATGGGGTAATGGGCTATGTAATTGTTGCATAATTAAATTTTCTGATTCCATCCAGTATATCAAACCTGTTAATCAACTTTTCTTATTATATTATGACCCTTTACAGTCAATGTTTTTTATGAACCAGACCAAATGATAATTGTTTATATAATCGATCTGCTTTTTTTATGTGTACATTTTCTTTGCATTGTGTAAGTTCTTGAAGCATAGAATAGTGCAAGTACATCGGGTGTTATAGGTAACTAATCCCTATCTGTATCGAGGTAGCTAGTTAATTAGCTTAGTTTCGTCGTCATCATCTTCATGTGCCATGCCGGCAAGCGTGGGCTGTCATGTTTCGCAATTTTAAATTATTACCAGTGGAGCAGCACTGATTTCTTGTCCCTAGCCATGCTGATGTTTACTTCCCTGCCTTCCCCTGTTCTATTCGCCTCAGCATTACCAGTTGTCACCATGTTCTCAAAGTTATTTGTTCTCATAACGTACGCCAAAAACATGTAACTGTCTACGTCTAATTTCTGCAATCAGTTTGTGGAATAGGACCTCGGCATATTAACACACTGTGTGTTACTGTAACTATCAGCAACTACATCTTGCGCCATTTGCGCTGAGAGACGGTATGAGTTTTACCTGTGTACTATAATGTTTAATCTTTAAAGCAAAAACAAAAATACCAACATGAGAGAAAGCCATCATCTATTCTCTCTCATGCCATCATCATCATCAAGTGCCATGCCGACTGGCGTAGGCGTTCATGATTATCCACAGATCTCGGTCTTTGGTCATTTATCTAACGTACCCAACATAAATTGTAATGCTCATATTCTATATTAACACAGCAAAATGTGATTGACTAGGATGGCACTAGATATGATTCATCATAGCAGATATTATAAGCGTCAATAACCGACCACAAAAATAATATATGTACTTGTTCTAATGACAACAAAGTCTGCTAGTGAATGCTGAATTTTAAGAATCGACATCACTGCATTCCTACACCCTTTAAAAAAATTATCGAAAAGTTCCAGCGCCGATTATTCTAGAAAGAATTTAATTTAAATGACATCTGGCTTTTGTTCTACGCTTTTAGAATCGCCCAGACTCTCAACTCTCTCCCTTCTTCTTCTTCTTCTTCTTTTCGTTCATCCGGAGTGTTTTTTCAGATGTGATTGCGGTGTGTCTGTTATGCGCCCTTGGGCCGAAACCCGTAGGCCAACACATCGACTTTAGCGTGCTTTTTTGACCAGGTAGCATTCCTGGGAGACTCTCACTTTTGTGGTGCCGTCTACATCCATGCTGGCCAACGGTCATCCCTCAAAGGAAGGCAGGGACAGTCCATAGCATTTTCCGCCATCCAAGGTTGCTTCCATAGTTGCAGGGCCGACACATAACGCCCTGGTTCTGGGCTAGCCGAGGGAATCGTCACGTCCTGCTCATGGCTGCTTTAAATCCTCACTTCAATATATTGGTCATTTCGTCTGCCCCGGGCCATTCCCGCACAAACCAGACGGGTTTGCAGACGGCATCCACTCAGCGAGTTTTCGGACATGTGCTTGTCGTTGCGCCCGTCAGAGCTGTTCCAGGCACGACAGACATTCGGAAAACTACCTAGTCAGAGCTGTTCCGAACAAGAGCGGCATTCGGAAATTAGGTAGTCAGAGCCGTTCCTAGCACGAGAGACATTCGGACGAGACATTTCACTCGGACGTAGATGCGTAGTGTCAATTTTTAGTTTGCCACCCGTAGGACGACACTTCCGGCTTCCGGCGGGCATTTTTTAATGAGGTTAGCCTTCCTCGGGTTTCGAGACTCTTGTTTCGGCTTCCACACAGCAAGCTTTCGCTTCGGGCTGCCACGTAATGAATTGCCAACGAGACAATTTTCCACCTTTGACTGCACTCACTCCATGAGTGTGGTTACAGACTATCGGACGTCTGCAAGACGTGCGACCGAGGTGTTTTCCCACCTTTTGTACTCACTCACGAGGTAGGCTACATGTGCTGCCGGCTCAGCACCTTACCTACGTGCGTCTGTGGGCGAGTAACGGTCAGGCCCTTTCATCCGGGGATACCTCATATCCCCCAGCTAAGAGCCATCGAACGAATCTGCGCCGAGCATGTAGCGTTCTCAGCACATCATCACAATTTTGATGTAGGTTTGTGTCGGCCAGGCTCTCACTTCCGAGAGTTTATGGCTTAGAGACGTTCAGCCATACACCTCGGATGGGAGCCTTAGAGGTTATGCCCGGACTGAGATTTAGGGATCGTTTGCCTGATTTTGACTGCTATCCTCAGTCTTACCTGCAGAGCAGCAGGTTGTGTCTCTCTTAGTCTGGTCCCTATCCCACGAGCCGTCCGATATGTAGTTTTCACCCATCGGCAAGCACATGGGGTCGATGGGACACGCAAGCTCCCCCACCACGGCAAGGTGGAGACACATCGGGAGAGCTCTCCCTTCTGAGTCACTATCTGCAGACACGGATACTCCTAATGTGCAGTTGCACTCTTCACCGGACACCTAAGAGCCTTCACCACATCACCTTTATCATAAAGAAGATCCGCGTAGAGAGAAAGCTGCAAATCTTTCAACATGTTCATAGCCCCCATGCGCCTGCATAAACTTGGCAGAAAATACATGATATGCTTGCCTTATTCCTCCTTTCGAGCGATGCTAGTCACTCAGTCCGGAACACATTCGTTTCCTCTTTCTGAAATATACTCTGAGTTCGTTACAAAGAAGATGTCGGGCCGTGCTACCCGTCAACCAACGGGACACTGGGGTCACAGCCTCAGCTTCAATTCTTATGCTTGCTATTGTTGTGGTATATCTCACACTCCCCTTTATTAAACTGTGTCCATTTTTCTTTGTAATGAAAACAACTCTTTTTACTTCTTAACACTGCCCCCCCCCCCTAATCAGTGTATATAGTTACATCGCCAGAATATGCTTTGTCTTCCAACATCTGTTGTACGGACATTTCTGTAACACCTGCTGTCCATTTTGGCCATTCTCAATGTAACTACTATTCTATGGAATGCTTCATTGTAAGGAATCATCATTATCATTCTTCGTAATGAGCTGTCCAGCCCATTCCATAACCTGACTGTCTCCAGCCTGTGCCATCCAAAACATGTTCCTTTTCAACCAGTTTTCCCTTGGGGTCATTTCAAGTTTCATGCAGGGAATGCTGCCTGTCTGCTGCAATTATAAGGTATAGTTGGGCGGGTTCCGTAATTGAGTACTATTACTTACGGACCCGACGAGAAGCCCCATTCGATAGTCGGAGACTGAACGAACAAGTCGCCCCAAGCTGTATTCCAAGCATCATCTGGGAAATCAGAGAATGATTTACGGCAGTCATACTTTCGCGCTATCCTTTCAAAATCCGTTGAATGTTTATTTCCTAAGTTGAACGTAAGCCGCCATTTACAATTGCGTGAAATAATACGCTTGTAGGTTACATTTACATACATTGGTACCTTTCCGTCTTGACAGACGATAGTTTGGTACATTGTCTTCAAAAATGGCTTAATAACTTCAACAAATGCCAGTGGCGAGTGTGGCTGATAAGGACAATTCGCTCTGTAAATGTTTGTCCACAGTAGGTGCATGCGAAAACATGGTAATTTCCACAACCATGCACCATCTTACGTCTCTCACGCTCTGTGTGTGCTTTACCTGCAATCATTTTCTCATTTGCCTGTATTCCATTTCTGATAGTTGCCCTCCATGCAACACGTTCAGCGGCGAAAAGCTCACAATGTGCAGTATCTATGCCTGTATCGATCATGTCCCCTTTACACACATCTTTGTATCGTAGTAGAGGCCGACCCTGAGATCTCCTACCCATCTGTAATTCACCAAAAAAAGATGTCCTTTGGTATTATACCATCTTCCATCCTCCTAACATGTCCTATCCATCTAGGTCTACGAAGACTGAGCGTGGAACACACAGTCATACAACCTGATCTTTCCTATATTTCAGTATTTGTTATTTTGTCTTGCCACTTAATACCAATTATTCTTAGCAGACACCGCATATAAAAGCTGTTTAAACGTTTCTCTTGGTGTGAGTAAGTTGACAAGGTTTTACTGCCATAAAGAAGAGTACTAAGGACACAGGCTTGATAGACAAGGATTTTTGTTTTTGCAGAAAGCTTCCTGTTCTTCCAGACTCTTTTTCTTAACCTGTTCATTGTTGTTGCTGCCTCACCAATCCTGATGTTGATTTCCTGATGTATGGATAATTTGCTATTTACCTCTGATCCTAGATATGTAAAATGGTCTACCATCTCTAGTTTGGCGTCGTCAATAAAGATTGATGGTACCTCATGTGCACCTTGTGACATAATCTGTGTCTTCTTTTTGTTAACTGTTAAAGCAAATTCATAACAACTTTGGATAATGCAGATTGATGTTGTGTATTTCTTCCTCACCGTGGGTCGTAATGGTAGCATCATCAGCAAAAAGCAACTCTCAGATCAGTACCCTCCTAATTTTGGTCTTGGCCTTCAATCTCTGAGCATTATAAAAGCCGCAATCTGAGCGTGAGTGAATGTAAATACCGGCATCCTGATCACGAAAGGCATATTTCAGTAGAAGTGAAAAGTATATTAATAAGAGGCGGGGGTTAGTACACAACATTGCTTAACTCCACTCTTGATTTTAAACTCTTCTGAAGTTGCACCATTAAACTTGATTATACTCTTCATGCCTGTGTGGAACGATTCCACAATGGACAGGAGAGTTGGAGGGCAGCCAATCTTATTTAGTGCCTTGAACAGACCCTCACGACTGACCAAATCAAATGCCTTTGTGAAGTCGATGTGGGCAATAAACAGTGGATGATTCTGTTCACGGCATTTTTCTTGCATTTGTCGCAATGAGAATATCATATCAATAGTAGACCGGTTCTGTCGAAAGCAACACTGTGATTCGGGGTAGACTTAATCTCCTCGGACTTGAAGTCTGCGCAGAACAATTCTGGCAAATACTTTTCCAACAATACACAGAAGTGAGATACCCCTATATTTGTTGCAGTCGCTCCGATCGCCTTGTTCTTGTACAGTGTTATGATGCTTGAATCTTTTAAATTCTGTGGGACTTGTCCTTCTTGCCAGCATAGCTCTATTAGCTGGTGGATCTGTAGAGTGAGTATGTTTTAATACTCATGATAACATCTATTGGAATCCATACCTACCTGGAGCGCTTGTAGGTTATGTTTCAACAATAAATAAAGCAACCCTGTCAACCAGATGTGTTGACCTAGATTCGAGCATGGGACTAGGGAAGTGGTCATAATAAATCATGGCTATCCAGTTAGTTAGTTAGTTAGTTAGTTAGTTAGTTAGTTAGTTAGTTAGTTAGTTAGTTAGTTAGCTAGTCGATCGAATTTGATGAGGTACTCTGCTTAGCCAAGAAAAGGCATTTGATAGAGCAGATAGACATATGCTATGTGAAGTCCTTAAAATATATGGCGAAAGTACACATATAAAAACATATGGAATCGTATACTTCTTCTTCTTCAGCGTTCCGAGCCATTGAGGTTCTTTGCTGCAAATACAATCCGTCTCCATTCGTCTCTCTGGTGGACCTTCTCTTGCCAGTCGTTGATTCCAAGTGCTTGTAGGTCTGTACATGTATTATCTCTCCACCGCCTTCTTGGTCTACCTCGGGGTCTACGGTCATTTATTTCCTGAGTGTAAGCGAGTTTTGTTTCCCTATTATCTTCCATTCTTTCTATATGCCCCAGCCATTGTAGTCTATTAGCCTTCATGATACCAGTGATTAGCGGGGACTTAAACAGATCATAAATGTCTTTGTTACTTCTTCTTTTCCACTCTCCACTTTGTGTATCCCTAATGGGTCCAAAGATGCGTCTTAAAATTTTGTTCTCAAAGGTTTGTAACAAGGCTTCATCTCCTTTCGTTGTACTCCAGGTTTCAGAGCCATACAGCACAACTGGTCTGATCAGTGTTTTGTATATTGTGATTTTGGTGTTACGAGATAGCGCCTTTGATTTTAGTAGATGTTGTAGTGCATAGTATATCTTATTTCCAGAGTTGATTCTAGTTTGTATTTCTTCCCTTATGATGTTGGAGCAGTTGAAGATCGTACCCAGGTATTTGTATGTTTCCGTTCTTTTAATGGTCATATTATCTATTTGTATGTGGCCAGAGTTTCTAGCCATTCCGTCTCTTGAAATTACCATATATTCTGTCTTATCTTGGTTGATAACCAGCCCCATCTGTTGGGCTTTTTCCTTTAAGTGAGTCAATATTTCCAATGTCTTTTGTTCACTTTGCCCTATAATATCTATATCATCTGCATAACCAAGCAGCTTGGATGTTCCTCCAATATCACATTCCTCCTTTACCTTCCTTACAACTTTCTCTAGAGCCAGATTGAAGAGTAGCGGCGATAGTGCATCACCCTGTTTCAAGCCAGATGTTATTTGGAAGGGGTCTGATTTCCTGCCTTTATATGTTACTATATTATAAGTATCTTCCATGCATAGTCTGGTCATGTTGATTAACTTCCTTGGTATTCCAAATTCCTGCATAGCATTCCATAGACTATTCCTATGGACACTATCATAAGCCTTTTTAAAATCCACAAAAATGTTATGGAGATCTCTTTTATATTCCCAATGTTTCTCGGCTATTTGTCGTAAGATAAATATCTGATCTATTGTTGATCTGTTTTGTCTAAAACCCGCCTGGTAGTCACCTAATATGTCTTCTGAATATGGTTTTAGTCTATTTAGTAATACTGCGGATAGTATCTTATAGCTTGTGGACAGTAGTGATATTCCTCTATAATTTCCACATTGGAACTTGTCTCCTTTCTTAAAGATAGGTATCAATAATGACTCTTTCCAGTCATGGGGTAATTCTTCTGTCCTCCAGATTTTTATTATTAGTTCGTATAGCTTTAGATGTAATGCATGGCCACCTGCCTTTATAAATTCAGCAGCAATTCCATCAGTCCCAGTTGCCTTATTGTTTTTAAGTCGTGTGATTACATATAGGATTTCTTCAAATGTAGGTTCTTCAATTTGTGGTTCGCATGTTAGAACCTCTTCTTGTGAGAAAATGTTACTTGGAGCTTCACAATTTAGTAATTCAATAAAATATTCTTTCCATGTGTTGCACATTTCCTCATTGGTATTTATCATATTCCCATTTTTGTCTTTTAAACCATATGTGTTTTGTTGGTGCCCTCGTTTCATTGACTTCAGTTCTTTAAAAAAGTTTCTGGATTCATTTTTCTGGTGATTAGTTTCCATATCTTCGATTATATTACTCATATATTCTCGCTTCTGCTGTCTGACTATTTTTGTAGCCTCTTTACATTCATTTCTATAATGCTCTTCCTTTTGGATGTTATTGATGTCATTTAACCATACATGTCTGGCATTCTTCTTCCTAATGACTGCTTCTTCACATTTTTGATTGAACCATCTGTTCTTTCTATGCGTGGTTAACACACCGAGACATTCTTCTGCGGTAGACTGAATTGTATTCTTGATGTTCAACCAAGTTTGGTCAATGCTTTCCTCCAAAGGGTTTTGCAGAGTTTCAAGTTTACATTTTATTTCATCTGTAAATTTCTCTTTGACTGTAATGTCTTGCAGTTTTTCTCTGTTATATGTTGGGTGTAATCTTTGTATACACCAATTGTAAATCAATCAATCAATCATGTGCCATGCCGGAAAGCGTGGGCGGTCATGACTCGCCATTTCACTCGATCACCAGTGTCGTGGATCAGCTCAGTGTTCCTGTCTCGTCCATGCCATGTGGCCAAGCCATCCAGGTATTTTCCTCTCGGTCTTCCTCTTGGTCTGTTCGCTTCGATCTTGCCAGTTGTCACTAAGTTCTCCAATCCCTTTCTTCTCATAACATGTCCAAAAAATTTTGACTGTCTACGTCTAATTTCTCTAATCAGTTTACGATGTTCATTTGTCTCCTGTAGTACTTGGTCATTGGTTTTTCTGTCTGTCCATGGTATTCTTTGCATTTTCCTCAGAAACCACATTTCTGCAGCCATCAGATGCTTTTCAGCTTGACTGCTCATTGTCCAAGTTTCACATCCATACAAAAGAACAGGCTCTATGTATCCCCTCAACACTCTTTTTCTCGTTTCAATTGACATCTTTTTATTGGTCAGAATGTTTTTCATCTTGCTAAAGGCTACTTTCGCCATGGCGATTCTTGTTCTAATCTCTTCAAGGCATCTCCCATCAGATGTTATGACTGTTCCAAGATAATTGTACCGATTCACTTGTTGAAGAATATTTCCATTTACTCAACTGTAAATGCACAGTACGAATAAATGGAGGATACTCAGAACTCTTCACCTTAAAATACTGAGTATAACAAGGGTGTGTCCTGTCCCCTCTCTTGCTCATAATCTATATAGACAGCATATGAAATGAAAGCAGCCAAATAGAGACCGTAACAACACCGCATGAAGAGCAGAACACAGAAGAAGAACCAACGGCAACTTCACTATTAAAGAACTCTTTTTAGCGAACGATCAAACATTAATAGCAAAATCAGAATTAAAATTACAGACCACATAAAAAGTCTGAACAAAGTGTGTATGGAACATAACATGGAAATTAGCCCAAGCAAAACAGAGGTAATGACCATAACAAAAGAAGAAAGCACAATAACAATTCATCTAAAATAACACTCCTTGAATCAAGTAAAGAGCTTCAAGTACCTTGGAAGTATAATATTATCAAATGGCAAATCAGTAGTCAGAAAAAGTCGAAAATAGATGCAATACGGCAAACCAACTCACTGGACAAATCGCACAATACTAAAGAACAAACATGCATTAATAACACAATCTTCCTACAAACTCAATGCTACCAATGCCAAACCTGGACAATGACAAAAAAAGAGAAAAGAAAAATCACAACAACAGAAATGAGACTCATGAGAAGCATAATTAATATATCAATGAGGAGAGAAAATCAGAAATGAAGAAATTAGGACTAAAGTTGAGGTTATAGCAGAGCTAGATTTTATCTGAAAACAACAGGTTAAATGGTTTAGCCATATAACTAGATTACCAACTAACAGTATACCTCAACAAGCAATGGTGTACAGACCAAATGGAGGCAGAGGAAGAGGCCGGCCAAGTAAACGATGGATAGAGAGAATTACTCAGACCATGGGAACAACGATTTATGAAGCCCATACAAAGGCACTCTCCGGTTGTTTATGCTTCACCTCGACACCGCAAGGTACGAAAACGAGTCAATAAGTAAGTCACACAGTTCTGTGGGATGGCAGGTAAATATAGTTGGTATTTTCTACAAGTTTCATTAGGTGACAGCAACATCAAACTTTATATTCCCGTTCGTCAGGTGGCACTAGGTGTCTCATGCGCATGCGCAGCGCATAAACAAAATGACGACTTTACTTACGGAGTGTACAACCAAAGAGCAAAATGCTGTTGTGCGTTTTTTGTGGGCAAAAGGACTGCCTGCAAAGGACATTCATCCGGAAATGTTTCCTATTTATACTGACTACCAGCCCGAATCAAAGCGTGCCTCAATGCAATGGAAATATCGTTCTTCGCCTTGTGTCCAAAAGTTCAAGGTTACGCTATCAGCAGGGAAGGTTGTGCAGACAGTGTTCTGGGATTGTCAAGACGTGGTTTTAACCAATTTCAAGAAAAAAGGTGACAATGTGAATTCTGAATCGTACTGTGAAGTTCTATCGATGTTTCATTGTGCATTTCGAAGAAAACTTCCAGGACTGCTGACTAGAGGAGTGTTGCTTCTTCATGACAATGCCAGACCACATACGGCTCGATTAACTCAGAAGAAAATTAACCAAGATGGGAATTTCTGGAACATCCACTTTACAGCCTCGACTTAGCCCCTAGCGATTTCCACCTTTTTGGTCCACTGAAAACCCACCTTGGTGGGAGACATTTCGCGATTGACGCCTGTGACATGTTTGATTGAGTTGCCAGAGGACCTAGTTTGTAGTGTTCTCTGGAGATATATCTTGAATAATAAATAACAAGATAAAGGATATGATTTAGCACGTTTTGTCTAGAGGTCACTCAAATGAGCTAATCATTCCCGCAATAGCCTTTTTGGAGAACCACTTTTCTTTTGGCTCAAACCCCCACTGTGAGACCACTATGTATCTACACAGAAATTTATAAAAGAAGTAAAATAGTTCACTCAAGGCCAGCGAAGATCTGAACTATTAGCGCCTGTACAAATGAGGATCCATCTCACTCAACATAATGTTGCCAGTGTGCTGTTCGTCCGTCACATAGATCTTTTCTTTCTTTATTTTGTCAGTATGACCTATATCAGGTTGTCCCATTTCTTTGGGATTGTAGGACTCCATTATTTGTAGACAAACTCAACAATAACTGTACATAACATCTGTTGGACAAGACATCTACATGACAGTTTCTTGTCAAAAGTGGGACATACATTCACAATGAATTGTGTACACCAGCCATTGTACAAGACATACATCATAAGAGGTACTTGACAACATCTATACAAGACTTTTCACAATATGTATAACCAACCACAGCACTTAAGATAGTCACCAGAGACAAAACTTGACAGCAACTGTACAAGACATTCTCTTGAGACATGTACTTAGAACACTGATTCATTAAACACATAATTTATTGAGTTGATGGTGAGTTCATCACTGAACTCACCATCAACTCAATAAATTATGTGTTTAATGAATCAGTGTTCTAAGTACATTGAGGTTGGTGTATAACCAACCACAGCACTTAAGATAGTCACCAGAGACAAAACTTGACAGCAACTGTACAAGACATTCTCTTGAGACATGTACTTAGAACACTGATTCATTAAACACATAATTTATTGAGTTGATGGTGAGTTCAGTGATGAACATTGTTCCATCTCCTGGCATGTCAACACCTCAATAATTACATTGAAAATGCATAAAATATGTCACACATGCATGTAGAGAAACAAGATACAACACCTCCCCATTACTCCACCAGCCAATAACCAGCTCTCCTCCTCCTCTCCTCTCTAATCACCACTACACCATTGACTTTTATCCTTTCCTCTACTGTTAATGAGGGAAAACCAAGATAAGCCATAACCTGGGGCAAGCATAGGGACCTTCTGCTCCACTGGTCTGTTTAATCCTTTTAGCACCTATGATGGGTGTTGGACAAGCTCAGGTTGCAGTTCTCCCCATGATGATTTTCCAAGTCTGACTAATTATCCCCTACTGTCACAGTTTGAAGAAAAGCTACAGCCTTGTCTTTCACTGGTGAGTTGACTGTTTATGAAGTTGAGACTTAGGATGTTGTTCTCCTTTTCCTGTAGAGGAAGATCTAAGATACAACTATGTCCCAGTCTTCTTCCTTCTCCTCAGTCTATCTCACGTACTTTACATACAAGTCTTCATTCTGAAACACGGTGTGAGCACCGGGCTGGAGATTAACTAAGATAAGTCCTAGCCAAACAATCCATTGTCCCAGTCATTTCACCAGACGTCTCGAATGAGGTTCACCACCATAGACCTGTTGTTTAGTTCTCAGATGACATTTGATTGACTCAAAGATCACTGTAGTCTTCAGAACTCTTTTTCTCCCTTATTTATATCCAGCTGTTTGAGAGCTGAGCTGAAAGTCTCTAGGAAATTCCCATATTGTGGGTTCTAGAAGATTTCACTTATAGAGAGTTGGTTCTGGATTCTGGGACTACTGGTTAGTTTTCCCAGATGATATATGGAAGCCTCTCCTCCATCCTCCTGTTCTCTGTCAATATACAAAATGGCACAACATCCCTTTACATTTGTTAAAAGATGATGTTATCATACATTAACATACACAGATGGAGATGGGGAAGGTTAAGGTTGATGATGTAGTGAATTTCACTGTGATGCACTGTGGTAATCACAAGACCATATGCTGAGACAGGGTAGCTTACCACAATTACAAGCATTTATGTGGTCTAAGTTCCACCATGTTTGAACCACAGTAGACCTGGGCACAAGGAGGACCAGACACAGTACAGCAATCATTGTGACATAGCAACATGGGACAGGCATTGTGAAGGGAAATGGAAAATAGGCATTTACAACTGCAATATGCAATATGTATTAACTAATGGCATTTACCCAATTAGCAGACCAGACATCCATTCCTATGGCTGTGATGTTGGTGCATGAATGTCCTATTCCATACACACTCACTCAGCAATGCCAGACCTCACCCCTTTTCTCAGACAGACCTGACTCACAGGTACATCATCTTTATCATCATCATGTGCTCTCTCCCCACTGAGTAATTTTCATGTCTACTACAGTAGGTAACAGAAGCTCAATTGCATAACAACTGTTCACATATGCACCAAAGCACATATGGGAAAAACATGTTTAGTCCTTGTAAATTTGCATGAGCCATACATTATATTCAGCCAACTAAGACACAGGTTCTCACACCTATGGTTCTCTTAGGAACTAGTTTATATGAACCATCCAACAGTAGAGGTAACAGTGTAATACTTCAAAGAGAAATTGTATTAATTCTCTTGAGCATATAGCCACCAGGCATCACATGGACTTAGCAATTCTGGCGTGCCACACGCAACCTGTTTACATATGGATATTGAAGCATCTTTCCTTCCACTAGATGTGAGAGGCTATTTATTAAATCACCAACTCACTCACCCCATCATTCTCAGCGTTTTACAAAGGAACGTGTACATGTTTCATCACTCATTCCAATCCAAACTGCCATATGTTAACTCGCGAGAGCAAAGGTACAGTTGACTTAAGAATAAGTCATCCCAGGCATGAAGAATGCACAAGGGGTTTGGGTTTGCGAATTTGCATGAGTGTGCCATACATTCATCAAGCATACGCAACCAGTCACATCAAGGGATTGATATGAATTTGGAGTATACAGCGTGAAAGACATGTCAAGGTGGAAGAAGCAGTATCCAGAATACTGGCGCACAGAAGTTAGGTTTTCCACTTTCACATTTTATTCATAAAATACTCTTATATTCTTCTCTTTCGTTCACTAGGTCTAGCCACAACATCAAAGTATGTTTTAAAGTGGTACCTGTTGTCCAGAGAACAATATATTATCGAATCTTTAAGGGCATTGTTGGGTCATCACATCACACCAGCGACCGCTCTCGGTGGAATCCCGCTCAACTAATTAGATTTTAAAATATGGCCCAGGAATAGCGTGGGCTCATTAATTATTAACCAATGAAAAGGCAAGCGCATACCACCGCCCTCCCCCAACTCGTTCTAGAACATTCGATCTAAGAATAGCCCTTATATTTGGGATGGTCCCCGTTAAGACTTAAAGTATTTTTATGAAATGTGTCGGACTGGGAATGGGGAATTCTGTTCCATCATGCTACATGGCCCCTCTCTTAAATCTTTCATAGGTATGACAGATGATCACATAATCCACAGTTCCCAGATCCCTCAGGTGGTTTTGTCAATTACTCCCTGTCTCCCTTTACCCTACTAGAGTAGTACATTTGGAACTAAGTGATTTTTCTCCTTAAAAGAAAATCTGCCCCAACATTACATTATGTGATGAATTTGGTGCAAACGCAAAGACCATGAAGTTAGCCCTGCATTAAGTTCCTTTAAGTCACTGGGAGCATCAGGAGTCCTGACTCCACTCATCTGTGAACTGCTCTTCTATTTACCTCTGACAGTGTTCCACTGCTGACATCCTTGCTATATTTCCTGTTTGTGATAAATGATCTCTCTGAGTCACACCATTTCGTAATGTATGAATGGACCATAGAGATTCATTATGTGAAGTAATGGCTTTGCAATTAAGCCAACTTCCAGATGACGTTTGGAGAGAATGGTTGCATTCCATGTATCTCTCAACAGTTCATCTTATCAGAACTTCATTCTTCCCTTCGCCACTGGAGAATGATAATCCTGTGAGAGTGTATTTAACTGAACACTTTCTCCAACAGTAATCTTGGCATTTGGAACTGGATTAAAATTTTTGATCATCACCGGAGCAAAGACAATCACTTCCGGGTGAACTGTATAGCAGCCGCTGCAAAACTTGTCAAGGCTAAAATCTACAATTGTAAATTTGGTTAGCGTTGGACACAGGGTCTACCTTTCCAATAAGCCTCTTGTGTTTGTAGATGGTAGCAATTTCCCATTATATTTCCTTGACTTATTTCTGTAGTCTTACCATAGATTTAGAGGTGCTTGTCGGTTGAGATTCTCTCATTCCGTTATGCCTCTATTTTGATGTGTTGTGAGAAGTGACAGCATTTTCTCTCCTTAGTTGCTAATTAAGCTGTTTCCAACGCAGCAACTGAGTTTGTAGATGCAGTTAGACTAACATCTACTACTACTAATATAGAAGTCCAGGTGGAACTTTCAACTAGTTGTCTTCAGCCATGCTTTAGCGAAATGCTTTTGAGTGACTGGGAAGTATCCGTTCTTTCTCTCCCACATGAGCAAAACGTTTACTTTGGCGAATATAAGGCGTTTCTTCTCATCCATAGAGAAGTCCGTCATTATCACAGCTACCTTTGAAGGTGTGTGATTATGTGGGTCACTTCTTATATCCCAATATTGACTGGAATTTTGGAAGCAATTTTACTGACTTTGAGGATAGGACTGGCCAGGTCCTGTGAATATACCTCGCATCTCAGTAATAATATAAGATTCCACTGCATAATGCATGGTTCTTATTATATAAAGAGTCGACTGCTGGAGTGCAGGGATCTTTATCTTGAAAGGAGTCAGCTGTTTGAAACTGATCTTTCGTTAATAGTCCACTGAATCGCAGACCATGTGTATAGAGTGTCAGCTGCTGGAGTTGCAGTGAGCTCTACCATATAAGAGTTAACTGTTTGGAGACAGTAATCCTTACTACATTCCTACCTTCTTCCGACAGAAAGGTCTTCCCAATTGAGAATGAAAAAGGGGAATGACATCAGTTGTTCTCAACTTTGTCCGTCCTTTAATCTCCACCATTTTAAAGGCAGAAACGCTTTCTCAACTGAGGATGAATTGACGGCCGACATCGGAGACGGATCCTGTTTTATCTCTTCAGGAAATTTTTCAGGTTGTCCACGTTATGCTCCTAGTCGTATAATACGCCAATGACATCAGGTTGGTTATCCATCGTTTCCTAGACACATACTTTGCGTACGCTCTCCACTTCCATATGAATGGCTAGGGGTCCAGTTATTTTGATGGCCTTCCTGGAGATTCAATGAGTTAACTCCTGGTGACGTGGATCCTAGTACACCAGAGAGATTACACCATCGAACAATAGACTAATGTCTTATAGACACCAGACTGTGGTCGGTTTTATATGACCGCCCATGACATCAGGTAGAATCTTCCCTTCATCTCGTCCATTACGTATCAAGTACGCTTAATAATACCACTACTTCAGAAATGGCAAGTGACGGAGTTGATAAGGATGTTTTCTCCTGGAGATTCAATTGTGCTCACGCGCAGTAGCTTGATCAGGGCCACTGACAGGGTTACACAACTGAAGAATAAACCAAGATGTCGAATCGACACTGGACATTAGCCGGTACGGATACTGACTATCACTGAGAGAGATTGTCAGTGAGGTGTCTTAATGGTTGCCCAAATTTTCCATCAGGGTTCACACTCTCTACTCTCAGTGTTGCAAGCATGTTATGGGGAGAAGAGAATATAGGGAGTTGTTATTTTATGTGACGTGGTGACATTAAAAATGTTGTAGTTACAACAATATTCCCCCTCTCTCACCTATGCCAGCAATTAATTTTGGAGATGGAGTAGGCCCCATATTATTTACTGGATTAAGTGTCTTAATTTCAGGGACAAAAATGAATTTTCCCCTGTAATAGCTGTCTCAGTTATATTTAAAATAATTTGTGTTCTCTGGTGTTTCAGGTACCTTAATTTTTGGATACATATATTGAACAACCAGCATGCACAAAATTATACAACAATATTGACAAGCTAATAAGTCATATCATTCTGAGAACATAAATATCATGGATACAAGCAATTATGTTGACCCATAAGATATCTATACATCATTTTCAGTCTGCCACATTGAATTCCTACCTGATATATTAAAACAGTGATACATGCAATATGATCACTATTATTGAAATCAAACCTTCTAGAGATTTATTGTGGGTTTACATGTCTGGACAGTTGCCCTCATATAAGAGACAGGGTCCATTAAACAACACCATAAAACCTTCAAGAATTGGGTCTGATTTGCGAGAGGTCACCCCGGATTTTAATACCAACATAGAGATCCCAAAAGTGAGTCTTATGCAGGGTATGCCCAAGGTTTGTATCCTGACATCAGGGCAACAGGTATGTGAGCCCCTAGCAGGTTATTACCAGGGTTTAATCCGAGACGAGTATTCTTTCTCCCAGGGTTTATATCCCGAAAAGAGGAACCCAGTTATGTGACCAGGTTTTCCCAGGGTTTATATCCCGGAAAGAGCCTACCAGTTATGTGACATGTTTGATTGAGTTGCCAGAGGACCTAGTTTGTAGTGTTCTCTGGAGATATATCTTGAATAATAAATAACAAGATAAAGGATATGATTTAGCACGTTTTGTCTAGAGGTCACTCAAATGAGCTAATCATTCCCGCAATAGCCTTTTTGGAGAACCACTTTTCTTTTGGCTCAAACCCCCACTGTGAGACCACTATGTATCTACACAGAAATTTATAAAAGAAGTAAAATAGTTCACTCAAGGCCAGCGAAGATCTGAACTATTAGCGCCTGTACAACTGAGGATCCATCTCACTCAACATAATGTTGCCAGTGTGCTGTTCGTCCGTCACATAGATCTTTTCTTTCTTTATTTTGTCAGTATGACCTATATCAGGTTGTCCCATTTCTTTGGGATTGTAGGACTCCATTATTTGTAGACAAACTCAACAATAACTGTACATAACATCTGTTGGACAAGACATCTACTTGACAGTTTCTTGTCAAAAGTGGGACATACATTCACAATGAATTGTGTACACCAGCCATTGTACAAGACATACATCATAAGAGGTACTTGACAACATCTATACAAGACTTTTCACAATATGTATAACCAACCACAGCACTTAAGATAGTCACCAGAGACAAAACTTGACAGCAACTGTACAAGACATTCTCTTGAGACATGTACTTAGAACACTGATTCATTAAACACATAATTTATTGAGTTGATGGTGAGTTCAGTGATGAACATTGTTCCATCTCCTGGCATGTCAACACCTCAATAATTACATTGAAAATGCATAAAATATGTCACACATGCATGTAGAGAAACAAGATACAACACCTCCCCATTACTCCACCAGCCAATAACCAGCTCTCCTCCTCCTCTCCTCTCTAATCACCACTACACCATTGACTTTTATCCTTTCCTCTACTGTTAATGAGGGAAAACCAAGATAAGCCATAACCTGGGGCAAGCATAGGGACCTTCTGCTCCACTGGTCTGTTTAATCCTTTTAGCACCTATGATGGGTGTTGGACAAGCTCAGGTTGCAGTTCTCCCCATGATGATTTTCCAAGTCTGACTAATTATCCCCTACTGTCACAGTTTGAAGAAAAGCTACAGCCTTGTCTTTCACTGGTGAGTTGACTGTTTATGAAGTTGAGACTTAGGATGTTGTTCTCCTTTTCCTGTAGAGGAAGATCTAAGATACAACTATGTCCCAATCTTCTTCCTTCTCCTCAGTCTATCTCACGTACTTTACATACAAGTCTTCATTCTGAAACACTGTGTGAGCACCGGGCTGGAGATTAACTAAGATAAGTCCTAGCCAAACAATCCATTGTCCCAGTCATTTCACCAGACGTCTCGAATGAGGTTCACCACCATAGACCTGTTGTTTAGTTCTCAGATGACATTTGATTGACTCAAAGATCACTGTAGTCTTCAGAACTCTTTTTCTCCCTTATTTATATCCAGCTGTTTGAGAGCTGAGCTGAAAGTCTCTAGGAAATTCCCATTTTGTGGGTTCTAGAAGATTTCACTTATAGAGAGTTGGTTCTGGATTCTGGGACTACTGGTTAGTTTTCCCAGATGATATATGGAAGCCTCTCCTCCATCCTCCTGTTCTCTGTCAATATACAAAACGGCACAACATCTCTTTACATTTGTTAAATGATGATGTTATCATACATTAACATACACAGATGGAGATGGGGAAGGTTAAGGTTGATGATGTAGTGAATTTCACTGTGATGCACTGTGGTAATCTCAAGACCATATGCTGAGACAGGGTAGCTTAACACAATTACAAGCATTTATGTGGTCTAAGTTCCACCATGTTTGAACCACAGTAGACCTGGGCACAAGGAGGACCAGACACAGTACAGCAATCATTGTGACATAGCAACATGGGACAGGCATTGTGAAGGGAAATGGAAAATAGGCATTTACAACTGCAATATGCAATATGTATTAACTAATGGCATTTACCCAATTAGCAGACCAGACATCCATTCCTATGGCTGTGATGTTGGTGCATGAATGTCCTATTCCATACACACTCACTCAGCAATGCCAGACCTCACCCCTTTTCTCAGACAGACCTGACTCACAGTACATCATCTTTGTCATCATCATGTGCTCTCTCCCCACTGAGTAATTTTCATGTCTACTACAGTAGGTAACAGAAGCTCAATTGCATAACAACTGTTCACATATGCACCAAAGCACATATGGGAAAAACATGTTTAGTCCTTGTAAATTTGCATGAGCCATACATTATATTCAGCCAACTAAGACACAGGTTCACACACCTATGGTTCTCTTAGGAACTAGTTTATATGAACCATCCAACAGTAGAGGTAACAGTGTAATACTTCAAAGAGAAATTGTATTAATTCTCTTGAGCATATAGCCACCAGGCATCACATGGACTTAGCAATTCTGGCGTGCCACACACAACCTGTTTACATATGGATATTGAAGCATCTTTCCTTCCACTAGATGTGAGAGGCTATTTATTAAATCACCAACTCACTCACTCCATCATTCTCAGCGTTTTACAAAGGAACGTGTACATGTTTCATCGCTCATTCCAATCCAAACTGCCATATGTTAACTCGCGAGAGCAAAGGTACAGTTGATTTAAGAATAAGTCATCCCAGGCATGAAGAATGCACAAGGGGTTTGGGTTTGCGAATTTGCATGAGTGTGCCATACATTCATCAAGCATACGCAACCAGTCACATCAAGGGATTGATATGAATTTGGAGTATACAGCGTGAAAGACATGTCAAGGTGGAAGAAGCAGTATCCAGAATACTGGCGCACAGAAGTTAGGTTTTCCACTTTCACATTTTATTCATAAAATACACTTATATTCTTCTCTTTCGTTCACTAGGTCTAGCCACAACATCAAAGTATGTTTTAAATTGGTACCTGTTGTCCAGAAAACAATATATTATCGAATCTTTAAGGGCATTGTTGGGTCATCACATCACACCAGCGACCGCTCTCGGTGGAATCCCGCTCAACTAATTAGATTTTACAATATGGCCCAGGAATAGCGTGGGCTCATTAATTATTAACCAATGAAAAGGCAAGCGCATACCGCCGCCCTCCCCCAACTCGTTCTAGAACATTCGATCTAAGAATAGCCCTTATATTTGGGATGGTCCCCGTTAAGACTTAAAGTATTTTTATGAAATGTGTCGGACTGAGAATGGGGAATTCTGTTCCATCATGCTACAACGCCGAAGTTGAATGTGAAGTGAAAACGTGGTTTAGAAAAATCAGCACGCAATTCTATGCAGTCGGTTTGGGAGGACTGATGAAACGATGGGATAAGTGCATCAATGTTGGTGGAAATTATGTTGAGAAATAAAGGGACAATGTATGTATAAAACTAAACTTGTTTCAAGGTGTCATCATGTTTAGTTATTTTTCTGCAGCCATTTGTGGCTTACTTATTGATTTCCCCTCGTAAAAGCGGCATCTTATGAGATGAGACGAGCTCTTTCTAATCAATCAATCATGTGCCTTGTCGGAAAGCGTGGGTGGTCATGACTCGCCATTTCACTCGATCACCAGAATCGTGGATCAGCTCAGTGTTCCTGTCTCGTCCATGCCATGTGGCTAAACCATCCAGGTATTTTCCTCTCGGTCTTCCTCTTGGTCTGTTCCCTTCGATCTTGCCAGCTGTCACTTAGTTCTCTAGTCCATTTCTTCTCATAACATGTCCAAAAAAATGTGACTGTCTACGTCTAATTTCTTTGATCAATTTACGATTTTCATTTGTCTCCTGTAGCACGTGGTCATTGGTTTTTCTGTCTGTCCATGGAATTCTTTGCATTTTGCTCAGAAACCACATTTCTGCAGCCATCATATGTTTTTCAGCTTGACTGCTCATTGTCCAAGTTTCACATCCATACAAAAGAACAGGCTCTATGTATCCCCTCAACACTCTTTTTCTCGTTTCAATTGAAATCTTTTTATTGGTCAGAATGTTTTTCATCTTGCTAAAGGCTACTTTCGCCATGGGGATTCTTGTTCTAATCTCATCAAGGCATAACCCATCAGATGTTATGACTGATCCGAGATAATTGTACTGATTCACATGTTGAAGAATATTCCCATACATGTATATTGCATTGTGGTATTTCGTTCTTCCTAGTGACGACCATAATCTGTGTCTTTTTACAATTTAATTTTAATCCCAGTTGCTCACTTGTACAACAACCGCATTTACTAATTGTTGCAGATCCTGCTCATTGTCTGCAGTCAATACTCTATCATCTGCATATTTAATGTTATTGGTGTTTTGTCCTCCAATGCTGATTCCATTTATATTTTCTACATTTCTGAAAATATTTTCACTGTATAGGGAAAAAGATCTGGAGACATTACACATCCCTGCCTAACACCTCTCTTAATTGGCTGATACTGTCCCACTTCATTATCAATCCTTATGGCAGCTTGTTGTTTCCAATATATGTTTTTTATAAGTCTAATTTCTGTGGTATCAATTTGTAGATCTGCAAGCGTATGCAGCATGTTGACATGTCGAACTCTATCAAAAGCCTTTGTGCTGTCAATAAAGCAAAGATTTATATCCTTGTTTACTTCTATAGCACGTTCAATAACTGATCGCAGCATATACACAGCATTTATTGTACCCTTTTCTTCTACAAACCCACATTGTTCTTCCTCTATTTCAGGTTGTATTTTTTTCCTCACTCTGCATGATAATTCGTAGTAAAATCTTTGTGATGTGACTAATTATACTAATTGTTCTATGTTGATCACATTCCAAGGCTTCTGATTTCTTTGGGATTGCAATAAATACAGTTACATAATTCAGAAGGTATATCTCCAGTATGATATAATGTGTTTAGCAGTCTTCTGCCTTGATCTATTCTATATTCTTCTAAAGCTTTAATCATTTCTATTGTGATGTTATCTGCACCGGGGGCATTGCCAGCTTTCATATACTTAAGAACATCTCGAACCTCCATCTTCAAAATTGGCGGTCCTTCATTATTAAATCTAATATCATACTGTTCCTCTCTGTTATCATCATATTGGTTTTTCACATAATCTGTCAATACGTGTAGAATCTGATCTTTTTCTATTATGATTTTGCCATCTTAATTTTTAGACAGCCTGCTAATATACTTGTTCTTTTATTAGTAGGTCCTAGATGGCACAGGCAGAACTTTCTATACGCCAGATGTGTGATCTAGAGACCATTAATCGTGAAAGAGAGTGGATTGAAGGTCCGGAAGACATCACGGACTGGCACAATGTAATAATAACACTGGGTCGTGAGTGCAGAGAATAGGCAGCGGGCCGCACTGAGTTTGAAGAGCAACAGCTGATCCAGAGCAACACACATCAAGGGGACATAGTCATCTACACCGATGAGTCAGTGGTGAGAAACAGACATAGTATCTGGTGCTTTATTGCAAAGGCTAATGGGCGAGTCTTGAAAAAGGGAGAGTCTGGCATATGAGACTACGACCTCCAGCATGAGAATGGAGGTGGAGGCAGTAACAGCGGCATTCCGGTGGCTAGAGGAGACCACTGCAACACACGTTGTATTCATTACGGATTCAAAGAGTATGATTAGTAAGATGGAGAAAGGAATGTTTCGTGTGGAATGGCTCTCGTCACTTCAGAGGTCACAGATTGTGAGAATTGTATGGATATTTTGTCCTCGTGCGCTTGTGGGACCAGGTGGAGAAGCGGAGGAACAGATTGAGAACCCATATGTGGAAAGAATTAGATTGCGGGGGATCGGCAGGCGTTCTGGAAGAATCTCAAAACGGAGAGGGAAGACCAGGAGAACTTTAAATCAGACAGCGGTGGGACCGATTAGTATTAGGACTCTTCGCTGGCTGTTGAACGAGGGACGGAGCACGTATGGTAATGTCCTGAGTGCAGTGATGTCTGTTCTTAACTCAACTCAACTTACTAGTAAGTTCCTGAATTCTTTTGTGCACTAATTTGGTATTTTGACTGTTGTGATGTTTGTCAATTTCTAAGCACTTTTCCTCAAGCCATGCTTCTTTCGCCTCTTTACATTATATTCTGACTTGTCTGTGAATTTCTTCATATTTGACAGAATTATTTTTGTTGAGTCTTCTTGTTTACATTAGGTGAAATATGTCTTCAGTCATCCATTTCTTACGACCCACCTTCTTTAATTTTGGAATAGTTGTTTCTGCAGCCAAACTGATTGAATTCTTCAACATTTCCCATTGATCATCCACATCCTGGAATAGGATCTCTAGATCAGACAATACATCAAATCTATTATCTACTTCTATGTTGAATTTGTTTTGTATTTCTTTGTCATTACTCATTGTACACAAATCATATTTAGTGTTTCCTGTTATATACTTGACTTTCTGCAACTTTATCCTCAATGTTCCTGTAAGTAATATGTGGTCACTATAACAATCAGCACTGGGCACTGTTTTTTCTATTGTTAACGCGTTTCTAAATCTTCTGCTAATCAGAATGTAGTCAATCTGGTTTCTAATCCTGCTATCAAGACTCCTCCATGTCCATAATCTTCTAGGATGTTGCTTAAACAGGTGTTTCCTACAATCATTTCCTGTTCTTTAGCCCACTCTACAAGTCTGTATCCTCTATCATTTCTCTCTCCTAAACCATAGTTGCCTACTGTGTTTCTATCGCCTTGATTTCCTACTTTTGTATTAAAGTCCCATATTATGATGTTTATTTCTGAATTTTTACATTTCCTTAAGGCAGAATTTATGTCATTATAAAATTCCTCTACACTATCTGCTCTGGACTCTCCTATTGGGGCATATACTTGAATAGCATTTATGCTAAAAGGTCTGACACTTAATTT
Organism: Cepaea hortensis; assembly: GCA_963921405.1. Classification (NCBI taxonomy): domain Eukaryota; kingdom Metazoa; phylum Mollusca; class Gastropoda; order Stylommatophora; family Helicidae; genus Cepaea; species Cepaea hortensis. The sequence continues at coordinate 87,483,158 of OY992881.1, forward strand.
AACTAGTAGAACTCTGTCCGACAAGGCCCAATATCCTTGAAAGATGTTGATGTTTTCCGGTCCATGATAATTGCCACTCCCCTTTGTCGATCTTCTCCTCCAGAATAAATAATCTTAAAATCTGCATCTATCTTGATGCCTGCTCCTGTCCATCTCGTTTCGCACATCCCTAAAATATTAATTTTCTCTCTGTCCATTTCTTGTTTTATGTTATCTAATTTTTCGTCGTGGTTTAACGTCTTAGCGTTCCATGTTGCTAATTTTAATGTTTCTGTCCTTGTCTTGCGATGGTTAGTCTTTAGGCGAATCATTTAAAGAGGTAGTTTGCCGTTGCTTTTTTCTATAGCAGTGACCATACTGGCCGTGTGACCGCAGCCATTGTTTCGTGAAAGAGATCCTCTGCCTGCCGTCGCGAAACTTGAGACCATAATCAACAAATATCTGTCGGCTGCCCTCAAATGTGCATCCATCACCTGCCTTCCGTGGCTTCTTTTGAACACTTCCAATAAACGAATACGAAATAACACCACATAATCCACAGGAAATCACTATACAGCGTCTCCGGAAGAATAAACACGTCACGTCGTCGCCATTTGTACCATTTGTTCCCTCTCTTACTAATAGTGTCCTGAGAATATATCCACACTATTCATCACTAAGTTCTACTTTAAATGTGTTTATTATTCTTTTCATAATTATTCTGAGTAACAACTTTGTCATGTGGCTCATAAGAATTACTGTGGGATGCTCTTCGCATGTTAAAGCGCATGGATTCTTTGGCAGAGCTATAAAGGTGGATTTCAATAGGTCACTAGGAATGTACCCACTAGTGTAGATGGTATTTAGACATGTTGTCAATATTTCGATTCCAATATAGCCTAAAGCCTCAATTTCCTCCAATCAGTGTTGTCTGGACCGGGTGTCTTTCCTTTCTTCATGCGATGTAGTGCATCTTCAACTTCCTTTTTTTGTTTTCTCTGCACGATATAGCAACACCAATTTCGCAATGTTCAAACATTGAAGACCTTTCTTGAAGAATGCGTCAACTAGCACACAACCAATTGCGACAATTAATTATTTCTCTCGTCTATCAGACATGTTGTGTATCAAGCTTTATGGTTGTAGAAAAGAGAAGGACTAACGTTTTTAGTTTGATTGAGTGACTCCTTGTGTATAATGAACGCTGGTTATCGGGCGCTGGAACGTCAACGATTCTTTCCCAGACACTTGATGGCAAAAGTGGAAGATCATGATTACGGTGATGATGGTATGGCATACTAACTCTATGTATAAGCGCCGTTGCATACACAATTTATCTACTGTAGATGACTTCGTAATTTATCAAACAATAAAAACACGATCAAAAGTGATTGAAGAAGCGACGTTTATACGAGAAAAAGAAAAACAAGTCACGCGCGCGTGCGCGCGCACACACACACACACACACACACACACACACACACACACACACACACACACACACACACACTCACACACACACACACACACTCACAATACGATTAAGAAGTTTGAAGGATAAACACAAAACACAGATACCACTGAACGTTTCGACCAAAGTGTTTATCAACGTAACAAGAAGTACAATTAAAAAATGAAAAACATTCATTAGTACTTCTCTAGCCGCCTTTTCATCCCAGGTGAAGTAAGAATACCTCATTAAAGCCATAATAAAAAGAAACAAATTTATGTATTGACACATATATCCGTATTCATTTTCTACACAATACCTGTCGGAATATAGCTTGGTACCGACTGCTCATATGATAATATACAAATATATTGGACGCAGAATTTGCCGACTCCAGAAGAAAGCTGATCCCACAAACAGATATCAACGTATTCCTGTATTTACCAGCTATGGAAAATTCCGGTTCTACCAGCAAAGTCGCTATAATCAAACAGAGAGGAAAGTAGCAGACGATAAAAAGTACGGATATGACAGACACCATTTTGGTGACTTTTTGGTCACGACTGGTTATGATATCTGCACTCCCTTTTGAAGCGATAGACTTTGTTCTCCATTTTGATTTAAATCTGAGATTTATTATAAGAACAACTGTACACACGATAACTATAACAAAAGCTGTGCCTGGAATAAACACGTTGTTGAAAGCAAAAAGCACCCTCTCTACCTGCTCACGATCGTCAGTGAAGACCAGACCTATAACCGTTTTGTTTCTTGCAGCCGAGTATCTCCAAGCATATCTGTTGGCGTAGTACAGTGGACAAATGCTTGCCAATAGAACAATGAAGATGACAATAATAATGATGGTGACTCTCTTTGGTGTTACGATTGTCTTTACCTGAAATGTAGTAAATAAATCAACAATAACTTAAAGTAGAACTGATCAGCTTTGCGTTAATATAATGAGATGGTAACTGAAAGGACATTTCGGCTGGAATGTATTTGTCAGCACACACAAAACAAACACACAGTGACACATATATATTTTATTGGAGTAAAACTGTTCAGCTTTGCATTAATACATTCAAATGTATTTCGCATGGAAAGTATTTGTCAGCCAACACAAACAAACACACACTGACATAGTTGTTTAAACAAAAAAAAAAGAAAAACAAAAGAAAAACAAAAGAAAAAACAAACAAACAACGACAAATACCTCTAAACGTATGTCCTGTAGTCGTCAGAACACTTTTTTTTTTTTTTTTTTTTTTTTTTTTTTTGCGTATCCTTTACAGGACTTAGCTGTCAACAGCAGCATCTTTCAGCTGTCTGTTGATCTCTTGGCAAGATTACGCTCAGTAGTTTGCCATTGCTTTCTGAGCGGCCGGCTCAGTATCCGCAAGTCACGAGCGGGGGTCGAACCGCCTCAGTTCTCGCTCCGCTGCGAGACTCTGCGTGATAAACGGGATTACAGAGAGAAAGCGTCAGAACACTAGAGTACAATAATCCACAAGATGAAATGAAACTAAGTTTCTTTGACGAATTAGACATTTCGTCCAAATTACATTTATGGATCATCTTATCAGATCCACGGCGTTGAGGTAAAAAATATTCTTTTACATGTCTGCGGTACCGTTAAAGTTGTGTCCGAATTTGACATCCACTACCAACGACTCCCCACTGCGAACATTCCTACGTGACCTCCATCTCATTCAGAAAGTATCCAAGAGAATTAATATGCATGGTTGCAGTGGAATGTATTTCTATGTTCTCTACTAAGTTCCTTCTGCCAGAGCTAAACGGAATCCATGTAAGCCATTTGTGTTGTCTTGTGAAATGCCCGATTGCTCATATTTAAACAGTAACGTTTTCCCTTAGTAACTTAGTGACGACTGGCAAGATCGAAGGGAAGAGACCAAGGGGAAGACCAAGAATTAAATACCTGGATGGCTTGGCCACGTGGCATGGTCGAGACAAGAACACGGAGCTGATCCACGACTCTGGTGATCAAGTGAGATGGCAGAACATGGCCGCTCACGCGTATGTCATGGCACATGATGGATGGATGGTTTTTCCTTTGCACACCCTCAAGGAAGTTCTCTGGAGGTCAGCCAGTCGTTACTTTAACTTACACTAGCATGATCCCGGCAGTCCAGCCATTATGCTATACATAATTATTGAGTAAGCAGTGTCCTATGCTAAATACATCTTGCCTTGACATGTGGTGGCGAGCGTATCGTTGTTCTTGAGTCTAAAGTGGTCATTTGGCCATTGCGCCCCTGAAATAAGATTTTATAATAAACAATGACGTTTCATAGCTTGCTCTTTAGTTTATTTTAGAAATCCACCCAGCAGTGCATGTTCTATTGCTACCTGTTTCCAGTAATATCCTACAGATAATTCCGCCATATGGATGTGCCCTTGTGTATGCTTCGCATAAATATATGTTCTTTTGTAGGCTTCGCATATATTATATTACAAATAAATAAATACATATTTTTGTTTCGTATACCAGTTAAAGACAATGCTAAAACGTAATCTTTTTGCCCAACAGTGATCTTACATTAGATGAATTGCGGTTGTAGAAAATGTACGGTAAATTCTAAAAGGGAGAGGATAACTACTATTCAAACCTATAGGTCATATGTTAGATGGTGGGACATTTTTATAGCACATTAATAAAATTCACCCTCTCTTAGAATATTTCTTGTTATGAATAAATACTTATTCTCCTCGTTTCAAATGCTCCACTTCAGCTTTAAAATTATTACACAATTTGCCTGTGGATAACACGTATGACAAACAACAGTAAATAACACAACCTTAAGGGGCATGGTGATACACAAGCATCTCTCCAGTGTAATAAAGGCAGTTATCCAGCTGGTGACTCGGGTAAAGATACCATGTGGCCACGCCCCAGTCAAGTATTGAAGCTCTATCGGCTCGAAGTCTAGATCTAATTCATTGAAGGCTGGATTATAGCAGATGTTTGTCCAGATAAGAGGTATCAGGGAACAAAGGTCAGAGATGGCCAGACCTGAAAGAGGAACACATATCATGTGTTATTCATAAGCTTTGGGACCGACTTAATAAATGTGCCCTGCTGAGCGTGTCTACTAGAACAATGAGGTAATTATAATATGGGGCAGAAGAGAATGGTCATCATCATCATGTGCTATGGAGATAAGCGTGGGCGGTCATGTTCCGCTATCTCACTCGATCAATAGAGTCGTGGATCAGCTCAGTGTTTTTGTTTTGACCATGCCACGTGGCCAAGCCATCCAGGTATGTACTTCTCTGCCTTCCCCCTTTTTTTCTTCCCCTCGATCTTGTCAGTTACCACCAAGTTCTCCAATTTTTTTCTTCTCATAAAGTTACCAAATGATTGTGACTGTCTACTTCTAATTTCTTTAAGCAGTTTCGATTTCCATGTGTTTCTTTTAGGACTTGGTCATTGGTTTTTCTGTCTGTCCACCGTATTCTCTTCATTTTCCTCAGAAGCCATATTTCCACAGTCATCATATGTTTTTCAGCCAGTGTGCTCATCGCCCGCTCTTTAAATCTATACAAAAGCACAGGTTCTATGTAGCACCTCAACACATTTTCATCGTTGCCAATGGCATCTTTTTATTGCTCAGTATGTTTTCAATCTTGCAAAAGGCTACATTAGCCTTGGCTATTCGTGTTCCAATCTCTTCAAGGCATCTCTCATCAGATGTTATGACAGTTTCGAGATTTCAGCTCTCGGGCTCTCTTTAATAATGCAATATCAATAGACATTTTACAAGGCCAGGCCGACTTCAGAACCACATGTTTCTCAACTGTATATTGACCTGGGCATCAGTCGATCGATCATTTAATGAATGAAGCGTGGAGTTCTTAAGATTATTGCAATGGGTCTCTGAAACCATTTTTCTCTCTCTTTTACTGCGCACATTCTACAGACTACTTGCTGTGCGTCAATTTCTGAATCGGGTCTCTCTATCCGCACCTATGCTGAACTCTTACTCTCAAGCTGTTCCATCCGTTGTGGGTGTTGCTAGTGATGAATGTATCAATGACAAGAGCATAACAAGTGTATAGACAAGCATGCGGTGAATCGTGCCCTATATACTTCACTTGCTCTCCAGCTGTTCCCTCCGTTGTGGGTGTTGCTAGTGATGAATGTATTAATGACAAGAGCATAACAAGTGTATAGATAAGCATGCGGTGAATCGTGCCCTATATACTTCACTTGCTCTCCAGCTGTTCCCTCCGTTGTGGGTGTTGCTAGTGATGAATGTATTAATGACAAGAGCATAACAAGTGTATAGATAAGCATGCGGTGAATCGTGCCCTATATACTTCACTTGCTCTCCAGCTGTTCCCTCCGTTGTGGGTGTTGCTAGTGATGAATGTATTAATGACAAGAGCATAACAAGTGTATAGATAAGCATGCGGTGAATCGTGCCCTATATACTTCACTTGCTCTCCAGCTGTTCCCTCCGTTGTGGGTGTTGCTAGTGATGAATGTATCAATGACAAGAGCATAACAAGTGTATAGACAAGCATGTGGTGAATCCTGCCCTACACATTTCACTTATTCTATTTAGCATATCGGATTGTGGCGTAGGGGTTACGGACGCAGATCCTAATCCCACATACCGCATTCGAAACACAGCTGCGGGCGATTTGGCCTAATGTTGGTTTTATAAACTGGTATGAGTGCTGGTCGTTCAGAAAGCAATAGCTAACTACTGAACGTAAACTTGCCAAGAAATCATAAACAGCCAAAAATGCTGTTGTTGACTGCGCCGTCCTGTAAAAGATATGCAACAAATTTTGAAATACTTAGTATAACTCTTTCGCTACCGTGACCCCATCTATCGGCACGATGGATGTCCCGAGATGGCAGTCCGCCGTTTTAGTGGCACAAAATGATCAGTGGTTTATTTCACATATTTCTGCTCCGTTTCGGAATTTTAAGTTACAGTAAACTAAAAAGTCGTACAGCCGAAAGATCTCTACGCCATTTTGGTGCGGTCATTTGTTTTATAATTTTGGATTCTTGTGAATTTTCAGTTTTAAGGTAGTGTTAATTTGTTTTTTCACAATGGAAACGCCCACCAGTTTGCGTCCACGTAGTATGACTTGAGATCAAGCTAGATTATTGTTTATAACTGTTTTAAACAATAGTGATTCCCTTATCAGTGAATATTTAGAAAGAATTTTTAGTTGTGTCTAAAGTTTTAGCACGTGGTGATAAAGAAAAACCAGTGAATGTTCGTCAACAGCTGAGTGTTTGACAACGAAGCACGAATGGCTGAAGTTTACGTCTGTCATTATTGCTATGGGACTTGATCCAAGACCATGTATCAAAGACTACTGGTGTACAAGTGCACATTTATATACTCCTTGGTATGCCACTGCCACTACGTTTCCCAGTAATCAATTAGAAAATTATAATATATTTATCACACCATGTTTCATGTATGTCAACCTGAGGGTACCCACAAAAAAAAAAAAAAAAAAAAAAATTGATCCTCTTGTTGACATGATTCTGAAGAATATCCAGGAAGCATTTTACCCATTTGAAAATGTGTCCATTGATGAAATGATTATTTGGTGGAAGGGCTAAATAAAGCTAAAAAACAAACATGCATTGTTGAGAACTGTTGAGAGTGGATTGCGAAAACCGCAAAGCAAGCCGAAGATGGTCTCCATGAAAATAACACGGCGATGAATGGCTGCGACAGAATGGACCAAATGGTTGGATATTATAATATCCATGATAGGAAAACCATTAAGTGGTGGAAGAAGATCTACTACTAGATCTTTGAAATTGCACAGATCAATGCTCACATCCTACATTCCATATGGCAAACAGAGAAAGGAGGATAAAAATTGTTATAGAAGGATTTCAAGTAAAGGAAAGTGCTCATCGCAAAGTAGCTCAGAGTATTCCTGAAAGTTTGACACTCTGCCTGCCGAAGAATTTCAGTCTGTTGCAGGAAATTATGCCGAAAGATTTACATGAGCCAAGCATTTAATTTAATGAATTATAATAGAAATAATATAATATAAATAATAGAATTTGTCGGTGTCAATAGAGACTGTGTTTTTTGTAGCACTCGAACTAAACGACACATATCATCTTTTGTTTGCTCCGGCTGCACTAATAGACCAGACTTGTGCGCCAAAGTTTGCTTTGCAGCCTATCACAAATAGACTGCCACATATAGTAAATAAAAACAAACAGACATGACAATTAAATGTAAATCTGCCAAGTGTTCTCCTAACTTTTGTCTGAAAAAAGAAAAATACATGATTCAGAATCTGCGGCAAAACTTCTTTTCGGATGATTGATTCGGAGCAATTGTATTTATAGTTTAGAAAAGTGTTGTTTGTGCAGTAAATTCAACAGGATTAGCAGTGATCAGGATATTGGATAACAACGCCCCCTTGGTAAGTACAATGTTTACATTACTTTTACCTACTTTTGTCCACATATTTTACAAATTATATTATTATTTTTATTTTATTTACAACCTAAAGCAGAAATTCTCCTACCAACATATTCCTTGTGCAATCCCCTTTATTTTGATATATAATACAACATTTCTGCAACAATTCTAACCATTTTCATAACATTATTGCGACATACACCAACTTCCAGATTGCGGCCATTAGTTTTTTTCATTTTTGTGACAAAGACATGGTTCAGAATATGCACCAAAACTTCCTTTTTGTTGATTTAAATGAGCAATACTGTTTATATTCTTGAAGACAAGTGGTGTTTGTTTGATTATTCAGTAAATTAAACATTATTAGCAGTATAGGAGTGTAGAAAACACATTCTAAGTGCAATGTTTACATTATTTTTACCTACTTTTGTCCAATTATTTTACAAATTATATTATTATTTTTATTTTATTTACAACCTAAAGCAGAAATTCTCCTACCAACATATTCCTTGTGCAATCCCCTTTATTTTGATATATAATACAACATTTCTTCTACAATTTTAACCATTTTCATAACTTTACTGTGAGAGACCCCACCTTCCAGATTTCAGCCATTATTTTTTGTCATTTTTTGTTAAAAAGACATGGTTCAGAATATGAACCAAAACTTCTTTTTGGGTTACTTTAATGAGCAATACTGTTTATATTCTTGAAGACAATTGGTGTTTGTTTGATTATTCAGTAAATTAAACATGATTAGCAGTATAGGAGTGTAGAAAACACCTTATAAGTGCAGTTTTTAAAATAATTTTTACCTCTTTAATTTCAGTTGTTATTATTAAACCTCTCATTATTGTCATAATATTTGTAACCTATCAATTAATTATTAACCCTGTCATGTTCCTTGTGCAATCCTCTTTAATTTGATATGTAATACAATAGATCTGCTACCATCTTAACCATTTTAAAAGCATTATTGTAACACACCCCTAGTTCCAATTTTCTGCCATAAATTTCTGTTTGGTCACAGCCCAGTTTTTGTTTGGTAGTGAAAGAGATAAACTAGATTACAATCACATGAACTGAAGTGAGTAGCTGTATCTCGCCACACGTATGTCTTCTATAACATGGAGGAAACTTGTGGACAATACCAAGAAACAGGTGTCCCAGGCTGGACGTACACACAAACTGAAAATGTCTGGGAACACCATTTTACCACAACTGCCACGTGAACCCAGACACGAGTTGCTAAGCCAGTTATGAGACGGTCACTCAGCCAAGAATATTGCTTAAGGAATGTATTGACAGTCAATGAGCAGACAAGCTGAAAGACGTTGGCTGTGGAAATGCGGTTTCTGAGGAAAATGCAAAGAATGCCATGAGCATACAGAAAAACAAATGACCACACATTAATGGAAATAAATGAAAACTGTAAACTGATTAGGGAAATTAGACGTAGACAGTCACAAGATTGTGGACACGCTATGAGAAGAAACAAATTGGATAAATTTTTGACAACTGGTAAGATTGAGACAAAAATAACAAGGCGAAGACAGAGAAATAAATACCTGAGTGGATTAAAAAAAGTCGCTTAAAAGTCGACAGGGTCGACTTCATTGCACCGGGTTTTATCCCACATGGCTCGGTCTCTTTGCGCAGCAAGGAAAGCGTCGCACAAAGCACGAACTCCGTAGCTTTTAGCGACGACCCACAGGAGTCTCCGAAACATTTAACTCGTAAACCAAAGGGTGCGGCCCGGAATCGAACCCACAACCTTCAGAGCACTAGTCAAACGGCTAGACCACTTCGCCACAGAGACTCCCTACCTGAGTGGTTTAGCCACGTGGTATCGTCTAGAAAAAAAAACACAGCTTATCCACGACTATGGTGATCTAATGAGATGGCGAAATATGAATGCCTACGATTATTGGCATGACACGTGATGATTGGCATTAAGCACTTATCACGTGCATGTCTATGGTGAGTAGTGTGAGCAGGAGTCATTGCTCGCATTCTTACAGGATCATTGAAGATCTGATTATGTTATGTGGCGAAAACATCCAAGATTGTATATGTTTGTCTCCACTTCTTCGTTTGCTATCACCTCTTTTGCTCATCATAAATTGCCCGCCAAAGAAGGCTTTTGCTGTCGATGTATTAATACTCTAAAAAAGGGTTTTCATATGCTTTATGAAAGACTGCTTTATTAATGTGTCTGTCTGTCGATAATAGTCTTTGCAATTACATCAATGCTATTTCAGAGATTATCATAGATTTCTCAGCTTCTGTCTGTCGATAATAGTCTTTGCAATTACATCAATGCTATTTCAGAGATTATCATAGATTTCTCAGCTTCTCAGCTTATTGCCCATTTTTCAGAAACATAACAGTATAGACTTCAGGTTGCACGCTAACACACTATACTAGCTGCAACTGACAACGTCTTATTGGTGTGAATTATGTGTTGTGTTTTTTCATATTGAGAAAGGCTTCCATTGCCATGCGATTCTTGTTCAGATCTATACAAAGCATCTTCCATACATGTTATGGCTGTTTCAAGATAGTTGTACTCATTGCTTTGAAGAATGTTCCTGTTATCCTTGAACATACTGGATCTTCATTATCGGATGAATTTCTATTGGTTTAACCCCTTCACTGATTAAAACAAAAAGAAAACACAACGTTGCTCCTCTTTGGTGCATGTGAAAGATGGGTCGGCCAAATTTAAACTATTCTATGACGTCATTGTGTTCGTCTACACCGTTATATCAAGTACCTAACACTTTTGACACCATCAACATAAATATTTACATGTTACAATAACATGGCATGGTTATTGCAATTTCTAGCACACTTTTAAGGTTTTCATGTGAAGCCCACTCATATTATTTTGCAACTAGGACATGACTCTCGGGCGGATACAGACAAACAGGAATTGTATAGACAACTGTGCACATATCTATGGGAATTCGCTAATGAAAGGCATAAAGAGAGAAGGAAAGTTTGTTACACAATCGTGACATGTGATGTTGCGGTGCGTGTGATTGGCTGACCCTTCACAGACGTTGGAAGTATCTCTTATGGGATTAGTTTTACCCTCTGCCAGCTGTTGGGTTAAACGATCTTCTGTAAATAATTATTGTAATCGTGTCTGAATCTACAAAGCAGTAGACAATATTTGTTACTACGCCTAAAGTAGTAAGTTCAACATGGCTACATCTGTGAAATGTAAGGTTGATGTTTAAACAATCTACACAATATTAATTAGTACAGAGAGGAAAATGGGGAATTTACCCAGCAAGCTAATGTTGACCGGATCATGAAACCCTTGTTTGACGAAACAGATGATGTTGATAATGTTAGATATGATTCCAGATATATCCACCACTTGACACAGCACAGAGTAGAAGATCCACTGAAATATGATTCGTAACCTGTCACTGACAATGTTTTCATATGTCTCTGGTATCGCTGGCGTGGGGTGATCGCTAGAAATATTTGCGGTTGGGATGGTAACAGGAACGTCTCTCATACTTGTACACAAAATGAGATGTCTCTAATAGCAACTAAATAAATAAGTTGAAAATTCACACATACTCAAAAATATTTAAAAGTTAACGTAATACTTAGAAACTGAATGAATCACCAGAAAACGAGAAGTAGATTCTGAGCTTTACTAGAACATGTTTACAGGTAACAAACTGGGCGCTGGAGCAAAAGCCATCGTCAGCACAGAATAAACATACACAAACCGACACAAATACATGAAAAATACTACATGAAAATGTAAATGTAACAGTTACTTATCTGTATCCGTGTTGTATCTGGATACATACAACAAATTATCAGCGCGTATGATGACTTACAATGGGATGAATTAATCGGATGTATGGTTATGGCGGGTGAGTGGACTAATGGTCAATAACGTCACAAGCCCTTTAATTTTCCCATAAATCGCTAGGGAGAAAAAAGGGGGACCATGTGAGCCAATGGTCAAATGGGAATTAGCAGTGGACTATACTACTGTCGGAAATGCGCGGGTGGATGTTGGCTGTTAAGTTAAACCGTGTTGCAAATTGAGGCCGTGAGCCCAAAAGAAATTGAGATGGCTTTCAGATGTCTTTGTGGTCCTCCCAGGTTGGGTGGTAATCAGTGTTTACCGTCTTAGCTTCCGGGTTTGCCTTACATGCAGCGCTAAGAGGAGAGGTTTTTCAACGGCAGTCTTTTGTGTCGTGTCCTATGATATGGCATTTCAGACGATATCGTTTCTATTCTCTCAGTGTATGTTAAGAGGGGAACCAGAGCCATGGGATACTATGTACCGGCAGCATTATTTGCTTACAGGGAGGTACCCCATCACTCAACTGGAATTGCACTAGCAACTGTGTTGTTTGGACGACCAATAAAGTGACCACTTAAAGCATTACTTTGTACATGGACTGGTGATCAAGTTGATGAGACTGTTGTAACTGCATCCACATATGTGGCTGAGCTAAAACAAAGTCTACAACATAGTTGAAAGTTAGCGTCGGACAATCTACGGCAAGCACGACGTAGAATTGCCCGCTATTACAACAAGAAAGCAAAGGATCGAGAATTGGCGGTAGGAGAGAAAACGCCGTAACTTCTACCAACCAGTCAGAATAAGTTGCAGATCGGTTGGAAAGGACCCTATGAAGTGATTGAGACGATCTCTCACACTAACTATAGATTGTCTATCAGGGGGAGATAGACAATATTTAATATTAACCTCTTACGGAAATGTAATGAAAAGCCTACCACCGAGACAGACATCTGATGGCTCTGGAAATGGCTACGGAAGTGGACAGTGGAAACACTATAGGAGTTGAGTACCATCTGCAGGCGAAAGAAACTTATCGGGATGTGGACATCAGTCCTACACTAACCCAGGATCAGCAGCACAGATTCAAGATTTCTTACCAACCTATGCAGATGTACTTTCTGACAAGCCAGGACTTACTTACATATGCCAAGCCGACAATTTTACGAGAAGAGATCCAGCAAATGCTTCCATCTGGAATCGTATCTCCTTCTTTGTCACCTTATAATGCAAGTGTGGTTGTCTTGTGGAAACCAAGTGGTGAACATAGATTGTGCATCGATTATGGGCAGCTCAATGCTATAACGGAGTTTCAGGCCGAACTTCTGCTTGATCAAAACCAACTCTTCACCAGACTCAGCAGAGAAAAGTACTTCACATTGATAGATCTCAGTAAAGGATGCTATCAGATTCCGGTAAAACCAGAAGGTCATCCATGGTTGGACTTCGGTACCCCTGATGGTCACTGTGAGTTCAATGTTCTTCCGTTTGGTTTGAGTAATGGACCCAGCATTTTCACAAGAATGATGAGGAAATTACTCGAACCACTTTAACATCCAACAATCAGTAATTTTACAGATGATATTCTGATTGCCACGGAAACGTTTGAGGAACATCTCAAGGCCCTTCACTTTCGTTTCAAACGTCTGAAAGAAGCTTTCCTGATAGCACGACCAAAGAAGTGTCAGATAGGATTCCAACAATTGGTTTTTCTTGGACATACTGTATCTCATGCATACATGACTCCTCATGAAGGAAATATTAAGAAGCTTCAATAAGCGCCTGTCCAGGAACTAAGAAGGATGTTAGATAATTTGTTTCATTGTGTGGGGTCTACCAAAGATACATTAAGGACTTCAATTCATTAATAGCTCCTTAAACTAGCCTTACAAGGAAAGGGGAGCCAGAGAAATTCAAATGGTTGGCCGAATGTGAGCAACCTTATACAGCTCTCTAGAAGGAATTAACTGACAAACCAGTAATTCATCTCTCTTGTCTTAAATAACCACTTATTCTTGGCACCGATGCAAGAAACATTGGAATTGGTGCCACACTTCTTTAAAGGACGAAAGATGACCCCTCAGTATTTTTTCCAGTTGGCTATGCAAGTAGCAAATTGAACTTATCAGAGATAAATTATTCTACCATCGAGAGGGAGTGTTTGGTTTTGGTTTGGGCTGGGGAAAAATTTCAGGCCTACCTGTATGGGAAAGACTTAGCAATCCAGTGTGACCATAAACCTTTGATGTTTTTGGCAGCTTCACTGAATTTAAATGCGAGACTAATGAGATGGTCTCTGCTTTTGCATCCATATTCATTCCAGATTGAGTACGTACCTGGAAGGCTGAATGTAGGAGCAGAATTCCACAGTCGTCATCCGGCTCCTGATACCGTGACAGAAACACAAGTGAAAAGAAACAACGGAGAGAAAGGGACTAGATAATAGGGATTCAAAATGTTGTGTTGGCTGTTTCAGTTGTCTTAGGCAAGAAGTGTCTTACAGGGGAGCTTTGTAACATATTTGCGCCTATCAAGAACATTTGGACTCCATTATTGACACCCAGGATTTTAATTTTAACGTTAAACCAGCTCTTCCCTTTCCCCATTGGAAAGTGTCAACCTGTGAAACCTGTATGCGCTGAGACGGTAAACAACTACAATTAGAATCAGCTGTGAGGTCACAGTGTTAAATTCGTACCGAGCCCAGGTGATTAATTCTAACATTTTACTACGTCTAGACTTGGGAAATTGGAAATAACAACTTCAATGAAACACCGATCGCCCTGCTGTTTGATCATTAAGGAGACTGAGGTGGCTTGAAATATCAAACCTCCTCAGCTAACATCTAATGTGTTGATACAGACGGGCCGCGGAGCAAGCGGTTTAAAGACAATCTCATTGTGGATTGTTTATGAAGAACCGTGCCACTGAGAAATTGACGCTTACACAGAGGAATTTACTGGCAGATGCAGGTATAAATCAGCCCCTTCCACCACCAATTATAAAACAATCAAGCCCCCCCCCCCACCCGCACTAGGAATGACGTCATGTTCGCACGGTAACTGAACGATATCATTGAACGCGGCATGACCACGTCTCACTAACATAATTTATCTTAGGGGTTATGCAACATAGAGCAATAGTGACTGGCTGGCCCTTGAGAATGCATTAACGAAGCAGGACGTGTTTCCCAGTCGGCAGCAGTGTTGTGTTTTCTTTTAACTTTATGATGTCCTTTGGTTACGTCAAGATGTTTTTTTTTTTTTTTTTTTTGGGGGGGGGGGGGGCTTGGTGGTGTATTCATGCGGCTGAAGGGGTCGTTGATTGACTGAGACTGGAACATATTCCAGAGTGCTGCGCATTATCTACCAGCGAGTCAGAGTCATTTATGAGAGATGACTGGGAGTTGCCTTGTCATTGCACCAATAGGAATTCCCCATAAGCCTCATTGACCTTGCAGGGTTTACAGCGTCTTCAGCATATAACAAATGGCTAATCACCATGTTGGCATCCTTTTTTAAATTAGTGTTGTGCCCCTAATGACAGGCTTCAGTACAGCAGAGATGACATGTGTTGAGTCCATACCCTAGAGACATTCGCTAGATACTTTCGTGAAAATATCCTAGATATTCACCATGAACTATTTTATTGTTGGTGTTGGTTAATAACAAGGACTGTTCACTGTGTTACTGGACAACATGAAGTTTTCATCAGATATTGTATAAATTAGACATTTATCACAGAACGTATAATAGAAAACATCATATTTGTGTGGTTTTAAAAGGTGTTAGTGGATTCTTTCGCTGTGCAAACACCTGAACAGTACTTAACAATTCAGATATGATTGATTGATATATTTTAATACGATATTTGTTTGGGGGGGGGGGGGAGGGTGTAATATTATGATATATCACATGAGCATAAATGCTCCCCATTTCCCCCAGGTTATCCCAATATAATATTATCTGTCGTATTTAGGAGTTGATTCTTTTATTATTACTGAGTGTTATATATATATATATGTGTGTGTGTGTGTGTGTGTGTGTGTGCGTTTCACCTGTAATACATTCAAATGGACAACATCACAATGGAGTTACAGGTGGCGAGACAATCCCCTGAACTATTAGTGTGTACAAAGGATTGCCCTCTCTGAGGTGCGGTAACGGTCTTGTGCTCCATTGGCCTTCTGTGAGAATTCCTAACTGTCTAAATCTAATCTAACTATCACCCTTGGGAGTCTTGTGGAGCCATTTTAAGGTTGTTGTTTTTTTTTAAATCGTGAGTTCTATGTAGAATTGAGGAATCCCTCCCACATCTGTTCCACTCACCACATACGGGTCTTGTTGTAGATGTTAAGAGCCAAGACGGTAGACATGAGTTTAAGATCCGTTGGTAAAAGACTAAAGCAGAAGATGACGTATGATCTGAATCGTTAAAATAATTGAAGTGGGGGAGTGAAAGACATGTCGGTAGATGGTGTTGGGGGTTGGGGGGGGGGGGGGAGATAAAGTTGTAAAAGCAGTGAAACACCTAGCAGTGAACAGGGGTCACCGAGTGTAGCAGTTCAGCGAGGAGGGAACACAGGTATGTACGACACGGAATGGGCGGTAAAGTAGACTGAATAGTAAAGGGAAGGAAAGCAGCGGTATCAGAGTAAAAAAACTGAGACATTATAGTTGATAATACTTATATAATAAAGAGGTGGGCAGAATACACAGAAGATTTATTCTGGGACAACAGGGTTAATAAAGCAACATTGTATAATACTCAAGATAAACCAAACATATTAAAGACTGAAGTAGAGAAGGCTATTAAAACGATGACACAAGGCAAAATAACAACAGAAATGACAAATACCTTATCCAACTTTGGCATTGATACTATAGTATCACTGCATTGTTTAATAAAATGTAATATTGGGTACATCCCCAAAGATTGTGAAAATATCCATTTTCATCATATTACCCCAGAAACCAAAAGCTGTTGATTATGGGGATTAAAGAACTCTATATTCCTATAACTCTAGGATTAAAGAAGTCTATAAAGCAGTTGTATTATCCACACTGCTATATGCTTGTGAAACATAGGGTGTTTATCACCGACACGCCAGGAAATTAAACCACTTCCACACAGTCTGCCTTAGTAAGCTATTGAAGATTAAATGGCAAGACAAGATCCCAGACACTGAAGTTCTAGCAAGAGCGTCCATGCCCAGTATCCACACTATACTAATGAAAACTCAGATTCGCTGGGCTGGTCACTTAACTCGTATGTCAGATCACAGGCTCCCTAAACAAATTTATTTAGGGCGAGCTGCGTTGTGGTAAACGCTCCGAAGGCGGCCAGAGGAAACACTTTAAAGACACGCTGAAAATCTCACTTAAAGCTTTTGGAATTCACCTTGACACCCGGGAGACTGCTGTTAAAGACAGTAATTCGTAACGTACATCATTACATAAGGGTGCAGTCACTTGTGCTAAGGTAGCGGGGTAGGGGTACCCCCTATCAAAGGAGAAGTAAGGTGCCCCCTTCCCTCCGCTAGCCTACGGGGCACCCTTGGGCAAGGTGGAGTACGCGTTTAGCCCCTCCAACAGGGTAACGTGAAGCCATGAGAGCAGGTGGTGGATTGGACTTGGGAGCAGCCGACAGATAGTTGTTGGTTATGGTTTCAAGTCCGTGACGGTGGGCAGAGGATCTCTCAGCAGAGACAATGGCTACGGTCATCCGATCAGAATGGTCACTGCCAGGAAGGAAGAATAGTAGACTTCCCTCCTTATTGATTCCCGGTCAGAAGAGGCTCGTCAGCCTTAGTTGGTATCTCTTCTAAGAGAGGGAACTCTAAATCTCAAACCTCCGCTGCCTTGTGGGTATACCCATATGGGAAAGGCTTCGGGAGTAAACCCTGAGGACAAATCCGGAGATGGAGTCCCTAAGGCAGTTCCATGTTGTAAACAACATAGTTCTGGCAACTCCTGCGACGGCACCGATGCCAAGTTGCATTGGCTACTGCCTTTCTCTTGGTCAACATCGGCGATGTGGAGAGGGAGAACTTGCTACTGGGCAACAGCTGATTCTCCGATTTCCATTGCCCAGGCTTGTGCCCTGAAGAGGTCACTTCAGCACCGCGTAAAGCGGTGACACTTCACGGGAAGCAGCATTTGCCGGTTATAAGTCTTAATGCTCGATTGGCGTAGAGCAAGGCGCAAGGGGCTACTTCCGGCGGTGGGAGAGATCATCGTATCTCACTAGACAGCTACCTCCCGCCTAAGCTGGGCATCCCCCAGTCAATAAGGTGTTGTCTCGCCACGGTTCATCTGCTCCTGAGGGTGTGTGGAGCTTAGGGGAAAATCCTGAAACATGACCTCAATCTATACACCTAGCAACAAGAAAAAAACAAAACAACCGGCCCTAAGGCTGCGAACATGGAACGTAAGAACCATGACCCCTGGCATCTCAGACGATCTAAACGAGATTGTGGATGGCCGCAAAACTGCAGTGATAAACAACGAACTACTAAGACTGGGGATAGACATTATCGCCCAGCAAGAGACCAAACTCCAAGAATCTGGAAGCATCAAGGAGAGGGACTTCACTTTCTACTGGCATGGCAAGCCGTGCGGGGAGACCGGGGAGCATGGAGTTGGCTTCGCTATCAGAAACTAGCTGCTTAATTCCATCATACCACCAAGTGATGGCACTGAAAGAATAATGAAGCTCCAACTCCAGACAGAGGCAGGCCCAGTTAGTATTGTAAGCGTTTACGCCCCAACACTAACTGCAGCATTAGAATGTAAAGACAAGTTCTATGACGACCTTAGATAAAGAAGTCAGTGAAACACCAGAGAAACAACATCTTTTTATCCTGGGGGATTTCAATGCCAGGGTTGGCTCCGACCACAAATCTTGGCCTTCAAGTCTAGGACAGTTTGGCGTTGGGGAGATCAATAACAATGGACAACGTCTCTTGGAATTCTGCAGCCACCATATTCTGTGCGTAACCAACACCTTCTTTGAAACGAAACCTCAACACAAGATGTCATGGAGGCACCCCAGATCAAAGAACTGGCACCATCTCGACCTGGTGCTTACTAAATGCAGCAATCTCCGCAATGTACGGCTGACTCGCAGCTATCACAGTGCTGACTGCGACACCGACTATTCACTCGTCTCCAGCAAGGTGAAGATAAAGCCCAAGAGAATCTACAGAAGCAGAACAGAAGGAAGACCACGCATTGACACCAGCGGCACCCAAAATAAAGAGAAGGTCAACAAATTCATTCAGGCTCTAGCGGATACTCTGCCTGGCCCAACAAACGGAAATTTCAACGAGATATGGAGTCATTTTCGCGACACCATCTACAATACAGCACTATCAACATTTGGCAAGAAGCAAACTAAGTCAACCGACTGGTTTGAAGCACACTCTGAAGAGATGCTCCCAGTCCTGGATATAAAGAGACATGCATTCTCAATGTATAAAACATCACCTTCAAAGAAAACACTGCAGGCATTGCGAACGGCCAGAAATAGAGTACAACAGATGGCAAGAAGATGTGCGAACAGGTACTGGCTACAGCTCTCTGCTCAAATTCAAACTTGTGCAGACACTGGAAATATAAGAGGAATGTATGAGGGCATCAAGCAAGCTGTCGGTCCATCAAAAAATAAGATGGACCCTTTACGATCATCTGAGGGGGTAATCATAAAAGATCGAGCGAAACAAATGGATCGCTGGGTAGAACACTACTCAGAGCTATACTCAGTGGATAACATGTCAGTGAAGAAGCTCTGGAAGCCATCGATCAACAGACGCCATGCATGCCCTGAATAACGAACCATGTCTCACAGAAATCAGCGAAGCACTAGACCCTCTCAAATCCGGCAAGGCACCTGGAAAAGATAGTATTTCACCTGAAATTTTAAAATGTAGCAAAGAAACAATCATCCCAGAACTGTATGCAATATTTCAGCTCTGCTGGAAAGAAAAATCAGTACCACAAGATATGAAAGACGCAAACATCGTTACCCTTTATTAAAACAAAGGCGACAGAAGCGACTGCAACAACTATCGCGGCATTTCCCTATTCAGCATCACAGACAAGATTTTTGCCAGAGTAATCCTTAAAAGATTACACATTCTTGCTGAAAGAATCTACCCCGAATCGCAGTGCGGATTTAGACCGAACAGGTCCACCATCGATATGATTTTCTCACTCCAGCTCCAAGAGAAGTGCAGAGAACAGAGGAAGCCATTATATATTGCCTTCATCGACCTCACAAAGGCATTTGACCTTGTGAGCAGAAGCGGCCTCTTTAAGGTCATTGAAAAGGTTGGATGTCCACCCACCCTTCTTAGTCTCGTGAAATCATTTCACGAAAACATGCAGGGGACCATTTTATTTGACGGCTCAACACCCCAGTCATTCGGCATCAGCAGCGGAGTAAAGCTGGGCTCCGTGCTTGCTCCTACACTCTTTAGTATCTTCTTCGCCGTTCTCTTACGGCAGGCATTTGGGACTACCACTGAAGGCATATACCTCCACACAAGATCTGATGGCAAACTTTTTAACCCATCAAGACTCAAGGCAAAGACCAAAATAAGATCAAGATGCGTAAGAGAACTACTTTTTGCAGATGATGCAGCACTGACTACTCATACAGCAGAAGATCTCCAAAGGCTCATAGATCGTTTTGCAGCCGCCTGCAAAGACTTTGGACTCACCATTAGCCTAAATAAAACAAAGGTGATGGAACAAGATGCTGGTGCGCCTCCGTCAATCAAAATTTCTAATTACGAATTGAAGGTCGTCCACGAGTTTGTGTATTTGGGGTCGACAATATCAGATAATATTTCATTAGAGACATAAATCGACAGACGCATTGGAATGGCAGCCACGACATTTTCCAGGCTAGCTAAAAGAGTTTGGGAGAATAATAGACTAACAGAGCGTACAAAAGCTAAACTATATAAAGCTTGTGTTGTTAGCACACTACTCTATGGGTCTGAATCCTGGACCCTGTACTCAAAACAGGAAAGAAAGTTGAATTCCTTCCATATGAGATGTCTGAGACGTATCCTGAGCATAAAATGAAAAGACCACATAGCAAACAAACAGGTGCTTGAAAGATCAGATAATTCCACAGTGCACACCGTCCTCAAGCAGAGACGCCTCCGGTGGCTGGGCCACGTATCTCGAATGGAGGATGAACGTATTCCCAAAGATCTCCTATACGGAGAACTAGCCACAGGAAAGAGGCCAACCGGAAGACCCCCAAATCCGATATAGGGATGTTTTTAAACAAGATATGAAAACCTTTGGAATAGATCCAGACACGTGGGAAAGAGTTGCAACAGACAGATGTTACTGGAGAAGAGATGTACGAAATGGGCTGGTGCTCTTTGAGCCCAATCTGATCCAACAAACTGAGGACAGGCGGCACAGGCTTAAAACGCAGTCACTTACTGCAGGACATGCCTCGTCTTACAGATGCGGTAACTGTGACAGGGATTGTCACTCTCGCATTGGACTGTACAGTCACCAGCGGTGCTGCCAGGTACCTCCCAAGCGGCACAATTCTATAGTCCTTCAGGACTGAAAGAGGCCTACTACTAGTCACTTGTGAAGCAACCAGGATTGCAAAAGCTGCGAAGAAAAGGCTGGACAGAAAAACCACTGCAGGAGATCCTCCTCCTGAAACGTCAAGCATTCTTTGCCCACAGTGTCAAAGAACATTTCGAGCCAAAATAGGCCGTATCAGTCATCTTAGAACTCACGGCTCCATACTTTCAACCTTACTGGATGAAATGTATGGTCAACATCATTCTTGATGGACAAACAACACATTACAGAATTGTGATTAGATTCTAACTACACAGTATTGTTTGGCGGTTCTAGAAATATGGGGTAGAATCAGAGACTAGAAGACGCACTAGACAACATAAAAATTAAAAGCTATAGTTACCTGCCTGGATTCGAACCTGTCACCTCCAAATGATGGCAGCGCCTAGCTGCAGGAACAAGTGTACCCCAACACATGACCAACTAGATTCTGGCCTCAAAGGGTTCTCCAACCGATATGCCTTAGATATTAATATCCAACAAACGAAGACTATGGTAATTATTAGCAATGGAAAGGAAAGGTCATCAAGGAACATCTCAGGAACAGGAGACACTAGAACTAGTAATACGTTTCTCCTATCTTGGACATGTAATAAAAGATGATAGCAAAAGTGAAATAGAAATCAAAAAGCGAATATGAATGGCCAAAAATGATATCGAAAGCATGAAATCAGTATTAATATCTAGAGAGGCTAACAATTAATTGAACATGAGAATTGTCAAATGTTATGTATGTTCAGCACTACTATATGGCGCGGAAGCCTGGACACTAAACAGGCAATTATAAAGTCGAATAGAGGCCCTGGATATGTGGATATACAGAAGAATATGTCATATTTCATAGGAGCATAAACAATCATATACAGAGGTTCTAGCAAAACTGGGAATGAACAGAGAGTTGATGAAGGAAATAAAAAAAGAGGCAGGTTAAATATTTCCGCTACGTTTAAAAACGCAACATTCTTATAAAATCAATACAGGCTGGTAAGGTTGAAGGCAAGTAAACAAGAGGTAGATAACGATACAAGTGGGAAGATAATATCAAGAAATGGATGAACATAATCTACTGTCAGGACAAGAGATCCATTACAGCCAACATTTCTTGTGGAGATGGCACCTGATTTGTTTGTTCGTCCTTTATGCGTTCCCGAACGGTGCATCCGACTGAGATGAAATTTCTACAGATGTTGTTCTCACTCCCGTGGATCCAACTTAAATAGTTAGTTAGTTTAAAATCAACAATTTGTCCTCAAGCACGAAAGAAAAAGGCATTACGAGCTTCAGAAACAGACGGGCAACGGGAACGGGACATCAGAAACAGACGAGCAACGGGAACGGGAGCATCAGAAACAGACGAGCAACGGGAACGGAAACGGGAGCATCAGAAACAGACAACCAACGGGAACGGGAACGGGAACAGGGGCCGAACGCGTACTCTGTGCGCTTAGAGAAATGTATTTGAATGTATAATGACTATTTATATGAATTCAATGAGACGCTCCCTGCCAGAGTCTGGGCGAAGCCGGGCCGGGTCGTCTAGTATATATATATATATATATATATATATATATATATATATATATATATATATATATATATATATATCTTCTTCTTCTTGTTCTTCTTCTTCTTCTTCTTCTTCTTCAGCGTTCCGAGCCATTGAGGTTCTTTGCTGCAGATACAATCCGTCTCCATTCGTCTCTCTGGTTGACCTTCTCTTGCCAGTCGTTGATTCCAAGTGCTTGTAGGTCTGTATATATATATATATATATATATATATATATATATATATATATATATATATATATATATATATATATTATCTCACCACCGTCTTCTTGGTCTACCTCGGGGTCTATTAGCCTTCATGATACCAGTTATTAGCGGGGACATAAACAGATCATAAATGTCTTTGTTACTTCTTCTTTTCCACTCTCCACTTTGTGTATCCCTAATGGGTACAAAAATGTGTCTTATATATATATATATATATATATATATATATATATATATATATATATATATATATATATATATATATATATATATATATTTATTTTTTTTTTCTTCCGCGTTTCCATCCTGTTTCAGGATATTGCGGTCAACACCAGCATCTTTCAGCTGTATGTTGATTCCTAGGCTAGATTACGCTCAGCAGCACGCCACGACTTTCTGAGCGACCGGCTCCATACTCTCATAAGTCACTTTTGCGATTCGAACCACTGCTAATTCTCGTCGCGTCACGTGACGAGAGTATTCGGGGTTAGCGGAGAAAGCTGCTAACCCCTCGGCCATGGAGCCGGCATATATATATATATCCACGACTGATCCACGACTCTGTTGATCGAGTGAGATGGCAGAACATGACCGCCCACGCTTACCGGCAAGGCACATGATGGATGGATGGATATGTATGTATGTATGCATGGAAACAGAGACATTGTTGTTATTGTACTGAGAGTGGATGCATAGCTTGTAGGTAATGACATTATCTTAACTACATTGTTTTTGGCAGCTGCAAATGAATTCTCAATCACCTGTTTAGATAATATAGTGGTGTTTAGTTTTGCCTATGATATTAATACCTTCGAACATGACACAGCAAATGCTGTAAGCACATTCTGTGATTTGAAGAAGCGTTGACCATGAGGTAATTTATGTGTGCATTTACTACTACTCGCGAAATTACACAAAAGGTACTAATGGCAATTAGATACATCTTGACGACACAATATTATTATAAACAACACAAATATGATTTTATGTCAGTGCCCTAGCAAGACAAACGACCAACGTGAGATCTGAATACAATAAAATCAATCATAATAACAACCAAAACACATACTTGTTAACAGATGTATGTATGGAACAGATAAAGATCCTTTCTCACGCCTCAGGTTATTTTATGCTTATGGTCCTAGACCCATATTTACATAGATCAAATGGTACTCCAGTTGTGATACTGTCAATATTACGCCAACCGTCTTTATTTCCCAATAGATTTTGTGGTACCAATGGTCTATTGAAATATAACATGATATGAAACACTGCGTTGATCCACGACCCTGGTTATCGAGAGAGATGACAAAACATGAAATCCCGCGCTTATCGGCATGGCACATGATGGATGGAATGTTATATTGGGTCGTTCTTGAGCTTTGCTTTAGACTGGCTATTAAGACATATAACACTGACGACAATTAAGTATTTTGTTACGTAATACATGTGAATATCTGAAGTAGAACGTTCCAGGAACCGATGACAAGGAATGCCACTTCGCAGATCGATTTAGGATGGCATAGTTATTTTACTTATGGTAACACAAGAGGTAGCACATAAGGTTTAAGATGAAGACGACTTTCGAAATATTTATGAAAGTAATGTGCTGCAACAGACAAATGGATGATGATTATGTTTGCCACACACATATTTAAATATCACTTATAGGTTGCAACAATAAGATAAAAATAATAAGGAACCATTTGAACACCAATGAACCAACATTATCCAGTTGAAAATGTGGCGTAGTATTTTGTTTCGTTGTAAATCAATTGCAGTCAGCTTCCGGAATACCACAGAAAGAAAATCTGGCGAAACCATAATTACAACATGCTGCGCAGATGCATAAGATTAATAAATTGTTACTCATTTCCTCGGTGTGTAGTGGTGTGTAGTTATGTTTTTTTTTATTATCAAGACTACGCTAATAAGTAAGAAAACGGATTGAACCATTATGACGCAATGAGGGTTTATGGTACTAGCCATGTGTCTTCAAGACTTCTCGGCACTCCATTCCCCCAAAGCTTTTCTGGTACCTATTTCAGGGCGTATCTGTCAGGTCAGATTGTAAAACATGCCTGCCTCCAGTAGATTTTGAATACGTGACCACCGAGTCAGTAGGCTTGAGTGCTAGCCAGTGCACTAACGTTTTCAGCCATCGTTAGTGTTCAGTTATGTGAGATGTTGGTACGAAACATGGAAGTTACTACCGCACGAACATATATATATATGAGTGTTGTGGGAAGAACAGCTTTGTAGATGTAGTGAGATTGATAGCTTTGAATGTATCCAGAACTAACCATTCTCTCTTTCTAAATGCAATATCGTGCTTGTTCTCTTGATACACCTTTTAATAAGAATTTCCTTCTCATTATATACCATATATACTGAAGGTGAAATGTGAGTGAACGTATCAAGGGAACATCTGAAGACATTTATTGCATATATGATCTGCAATATTGACACTTGCAGATGTTCCCGACATCTATGTATCCATGCAACTCTTCTGTAACCGTAACATACTAACCCCCCCCCCCCCCAACCCCACCCAACCCCACCCTCACCCCGCCCCCAACCGCCAACTTCCTTTTTACAAAACTATTGCAATACAAAATACTAACATAGGAAAACGTGAAACTATTAGTGGGAAGCAATGGTATTAGAAACATCGCGAAACCAAAGTAGTAACCCTAGGAAAGGAAGCGAAATGTAAGTATTGGGGTTATAACCATTATACATATTTAACGTATGGACAAAGGGGAGGTGGTCGCCTGTGGGACTAGGTGAAGAAAGCGGCGGAACAAACTGACTGCCCGTATATAGAGAGAGTGATATGGTGAGGAATCGGCAGGGATTCCGGATGAATCTCAAAACAGAGAGAAGTCCAGGAGAAGTGTTAATCAGAGGGCAGTTGGAACGATTAGCAGTATGACGCTTCGCTGGCTGTTGAACGGAGTGAGTGTGAGCGTGTCCTGAGTGCAATGATGTCGCTTCTGAGCGCAACTCAACTCAACCATAAATAATTAAACAGAAACCACAAAGTTTAATTCCACAAAAGGAATACATTATACCTATATAACTGAATAAGTGCTTAGCAAAGTTAATTCCTGAAAGAAAATGCAATATATAGCAAGTATACTTCTCTACTTGTATCAACCAAGCTGTATCTTGTGAGCACTTAAGCAGATAATCTTCATCGAAGAAAACCAATAACAAGTTGTACACACAATCAGGCGCATTGGAAATATGGTGCCAGACCCATATGTTAATATAAGAATAGCACTCATTGTGTGTTGTGGCCAGCATCACATTGGACGTCTTTACTTCCCCAAATATTTACTATTATACATTGTAGGCTAGTTGTACCTGAGAGCTAAGGTAACATGTTAAAAGTTGCCCCGATGCGGATACTAACATACCCGACCGAAAGACGGTACTCTAGCCACAACGCTACAATCGCTCTCGAATACAACAAGGCCTGTCTTTAAAGGCTAATATAATATACATGAAGTTTGCAAATACTTGAAACGTGCGTGTAGTCACAAGTATGTAGATACACCAGATAGAGTGAACACATTTATATAACCAATGTAATAAATATCTCATAGACTGCATCTGTACTGCACACTTGTTGACTTTGCTGTTGTATATTATCAAAATTACTATCTCCTGCGAATAACGACAACTGTTATTTGTGGCATTTACCAACACCGGGCAGAACTGAACAGTTTGGCTGTGTATTCATATCTACCATTTAAGTATGCCATATTTTTACTCCTTACATATCAATTATCTTCTAATGAAACAATAGGCATGAAGCACTGGTATGCAGAACCATCTGTAATTTCCTGTTGCTTTAAACTACGCACATTGCCCAGATGGCTAGATCAGTAACAATCCCTGTTTCGTGTCAGAAACAAATAACAGTAATTTTAATTCTCGTGAGATCGATCACCTGGCCATTGCTAGTTGTTACTGATTAGGGATACCCTTTTCTTCAGTCATTTCTGACGTGATCATTGAGAGTGAATCCACCAGAAGAACAACTATATGATCCGTTCAATAATTGATTAGAATAGGTAAGACAAATATTGCACGACTATAAAAGTCGGTTAGACAGTTGTCACAGTACAACAGAGATCGCCCATACCACATCAACTTGGAACAAGATGTTAAATAATATAATTCTGCATTTAATAATTAACTCTTTGTACTGTGAATATAATGTTGACATCGATACATACGTCCATATAACATTAGTTGGTGCCATTTGGATTGTCTTGATTGATCTGGATTGATTGTTTGGATTGATCAAAGTCCGTACTTCCGCCTCCATATCAGCCGGATTTTCTTGTCTTTATTTTCTGTCTAGTTGATTGCAAACTGAAAAGGGCATACATACCTCTGTGTGCACTTGTACCCACTCCTCGCCAGGTTATAAGTCCTCCAGTGAACACACCTGTTGAAGAATGTCTTCGGCTTCACTCATCCACGACTTTAATCTTTTTAGCCTACTGCCCTTTACCTTCTTAATTCCACAGTGGATGTTGTGTGTTTGTGTTGACACTTGCTTGGCAAATTTGTATCCTGTCCGCCATGGCTGGAAAATCAAGAAGGTAGCACATCGCCTTGTATGCTGTATCTCTTGTACATCCAAATATAATACACATTGCATCAGTCTGTATCCTCTCTGTCCTTTCTATATGCTTATGTCTGAGAGCCAGAATCGCCAACGCATACTCATAACAGAAAGAACCTGACCCTAGTATGGAAGACATAGATAGGGCTGCACACATTTTTCTCCTGCCATTATGTTTATCCTGTGTTATCACCTATGTATTCAGTATAAGCAGGGCTTCGATCAAATTGTATCCTGGGTATTTCATTGCCTGCGTTCTTTCCACAGTCTCTGAGCACAAATTTACAGTTGATGTTGGAGTGTTGACAATGTGCTTATTCAAAGAGAACCATGTCACTGTTGTGTTCTATGGGTTGACCATTGCACCAGCTTCAACACACCACGTGCTTTTGCGATTCGGTTCTGTTTGTAGTTCCACAGCAACCCGATCTCTATCCTTACTCTGACGATACACTAACAGATCATCTGCATACGACAATGCCCTCATGCGTCATGTGATATGCTCACAGGCGATTTTCCGAGTGTAGACGTTGAGCAGCGCCGAAGATAATGCAGATCCCTGTGGCAGGGGAGGATATATTGTTGTTAGCTCAGAAGTCCAACTGCCACATCTAAAAACCACTTTCCGTTAGAAGAGGGCTGCAGCTATTCAATTAAGGACGAAAGGACTTAAGTTAAAGCTTAACCATTAAGAAATCCAAGGGTACTCTCTTGTACGCATCCTCAATATCAATTGCTGCAGCACATGTTTCAACGCCTGAGTGCAAACCTTCATACACATCATGGAGAAGACTCTTCCCAGATTTCTCTGTTTTGACGGTACCCTCCAAGTATATATATATATATATACACTAGCTGACCCGGCCCGTCGTCGCCAGGCACCTAGCAGGGAGCGTCTCATTTAATACATATAAGTAGTCATTATACATTCAAATGTATTTCTCTAAGCGCACAGAGTACGCGTTCGGCCCCTGCTCACGTTCCCGTTCCCGTTGCTCATCTGTTTCTGATGCTCCCGTTCCCGTTGCTCGTTTGTTTCTGATACTCCCGTTCCTGTTCCCGTTGCTCGTCTGTTTCTGATGCTCTCTTTCCCGTTCCCGTTGCTCGTCTGTTTCTGAAACTCGTAATGCCTTTTTTTTCGTGTAAAAATTAAAAACTGATTTTAAACTAACTATTTCAGCTGGATCCGCGGGAGTAAGAACAACATCTGTACAAAATTTCATCTCAGTCGAATGGACCGTTCGGTAACGCATAAAGGACACACAAAGAAACAAACGTTCTCTTAATATATATATATATATATATATATATATATATATATATATATATATATATATATATATATATATATATATATATAAGTATATATAGTAGAATAGTAGAAGATAGTAGAGGATAATAGAAGTCTATCCAGGCGGAAATGTGCCAGTGAGTGAGTGAATGTGTGTGTGTGTGTTTGTGTGTGTGTGTGTGTGTGTGTGTGTGTGTGTGTGTGTGTGTGTGTGTGTGTGTGTGTGTGTGTGTGTGTGTGTGTGTGTGTGCTATTTCTATAATCATCATCACCACAGTATTTCAGTGATTCGGAAATGTACTTAACTTTTTGGCACAAACTTGCTTCCATACGGACTAAATTACATCAACACTATTTCTGTGTCACATATTCTAGTTCGTGTCAACTTTACTGAGCACAAGGTTGGCGTTCCAAATGCAGTTATTATATTGGCTGGTCTGACTAAACTTTGCGGTAGAAAGTTTGAGCTGATCCCGGCAGAAACAGATCGCGGCATTCTGAAAATATAACTACTGAAAGACACAACGTTTTGTAGATTCGGTTGGATTTTAATTTTCCTTTGTGATCTCTTGGAACGAGGAAATTTCATCCTTTCAAACATAGTATGAGAAGACCTGATGAAATGTAATGAATGTGACATGTTGTCTATGTGTATAATTGTGCAGCTATGAATTTAACGTTTGGCGGTGAAGATAACATGTTTGATCGCTTTTCTGAAAAGACTATTGCGGCTATTCCACTGATGATGTTGCCATACATATGTTCTATCTCTTGTGAATGATATTTCTGTATACTATAGGAATGCTGTTTCACTATCAACTCATATCATTGAGCTTTATTCCTTATGTTGTAGAAATTGTTCTTGATAAATTCACATCAATGATCATTCCTCCTTATGCTGTTGAGATTAATCTGATAATAGCAAGTCACGAGCATTCCCCTTTAAGCTATGGAAATTGTTCTTACGAGTGTTTAACTTGAACTAATGTGCACTTGCATGTGATTCTCCATTTTCACATCTGCCATTGAATATGGTATGAGAATTTGAGAGTGAATGCTATGTTCTTCTTTCTGAGATTATTGCTCATGTGGAAAATAACGATAGTTATACGGTGCATGAATTTGAAGGACGTTGCACTCAAGATCAGAATTGTGTTAGGTGAATTGCCAAATGCTTTCTAAACGACTGTCATAATGCAGTTCATTACTTAATTTTCGTGCAACTGTAACGCATGAAAACGTGACAGGATTTTGAACCGCCTCTTTACCCCCTGATTAACGGAGTAAGGCTGGGAAGGCCACTGCGTTCAAGTTTTCTAATCTTTGTTGATGTTATGAGATAGATGCATATTTATCCCATAATTCTCTCAATATGTCTTGTGGTCATTGTTTCATGAAATGATCTATGTGTTTTTCTTTTGTGAATGTCTCCATGTGGATTTTGATTCGTCGCTTTTGTCCCTGGCTGCTGCAGGAGATATGCTCGAATTTGACCCCTGTAGAAAAAGGCAATTATGTACGGAGTGTACAAACCGAAGGGTCTGCAAGACCGGTTCTTTACGCATCATGGTTGGTTACATGAGTACTAATATTGGAAGAGTACGTTTATTGATACATTTTAGGAATTGCAGATATGGAATAAGATGATGCGATCTTATCAGGACATCATTATCTTATCATGACGTTTTGTCCCATCAAGACGTTTTGTCTCATCATTACATTTGTTTCTCTTCATGACATATTTATCTCATCATTACGTCATTATCCCATCATGACATTTTTGTCTCATCGTGTCTTCATTATCTCTCGATTACGTTTTATCTCATCATGACATCATTATCTCACCAGGGCGTTTTATCTCATCATGGCGTCATTATTTCATCACATTGTCTTTATCTCTGTATTAAATACAAATAGGTACCGATCCTTTTGCAGATATCAGTCACACTCCATTGGTGCCGCCTGTGTGCAGGTCTGCGACTGCAATTGCCAGCATACCCCCGCATGCCGCTTCACCGCTCGCTCATATCCACAGGACTTGTAGGCAATAAATAAAGTTGGATGAAGAACGACTTGCGCGATGAATTGGATTAAAGTGGGGTAGAGTTGCGCAATTTGTCGACTACACTCTCTCGCCCGAGAGAATGTAGGCCATCTGAATCCAGTGGCAAGACAAGTCAAGACGACTGGAGACGAAAGCATTTGCAGTGGATGACCATGGCGTTCTAAGTAACTTGCCGTGCTGATTACGGTGCCCAACTTTTTACAGGCAAACGCCGTCTTGCCCGTTGAAGCATCAATCACTTCTTCTGTGCAATCTGCCTGTCTTCTGTCTTTATATTCTGGGTATGCATGCCATAGTTCACCGCTTTGGTGAAGTGTATGGCAACAAAGGACATGGAGCAGACAATACTATTCACACCTTTTCAGCACTTGATCATTTCAGTGGTAGGGTATGGACTAGTAATGATCACTGTCTCAAAGAGTCAGCTATTGAAACTAGAGCGCATGCAGAATAAAGCCATGAGTGTGATTCAGGAGTTACCAATGGACACCCCAATAGTGTGTATGCGATACATCCTGATGCTACAGACCATTGCAAACAAACTCAAGGTGTTGCAGGAAGGGTCAAAACTCAAGGTAGCTGCTGACACGAAACACCTCCTGCATGATTCCCTGGATGCAGTCAAGGTCACAGGCTTTTATAAGGAAGATTATGGACGGCTCAAGCAGAAGATACTGTCAGAGAAGTGTGCCCACTTGAGAAGATTGGCAGAGGCAAGGAGTGGGTCAGAGTGACGAAAACAAATTCAGACGTGTGGGGGGATATAATTACACTGGAATGTGAGTGTAGGGAGTGGCTATCAGTCGCTACGGAAGCTGAAATTCAGCAATTGTTTCATGACTACTATCGTCCCGGCGATATGATTATCTATAGCAATGGCTCTGTTTTAAGAGGCAAAAATTGTGTCTGGGAATTCATAGCAAAAGCAAATGGTCAATGTTTAGTAAAGGAGAGTTTGGAATGTGGCACTACAACCTGAAGTCTAGGAATGTAGACAGCGGCTTATAAAAAGTTGCCAGGCTTCAAGAAATGAATCCTTTGGTGTGCTCGCATTGCTATAATACTTAACATTCTTTAGTTGCATGTATTGTACAGGTCGTCACTTTTAACCCCAGTTTTATTTGAACGTTTGTGATTTACAAGGCAATTTTACGTTACAGCGTTTCCCATTGCTTTATGAATAGCCGTCGCTCATATCACAAATCCGATATTACAAAATACGCAATACTTTAATCTTACTGGAATTACGCTGGTCAGATCGTAGCCAGATATGACTGAGCTACCGTATGACAGCAGACGGTACTACCTGCGTTCTGTTAGCGCCGAATGTTGGGCGGCACTCACCAAACCCGACACCTCACATGGCGCTAACTACTTTGGGCAGAGGAGCGCAATTTGGAGGGCACAAGTTTTATTCTTGGGGGAGAAAATGCAACGTAAAGACTAAATGTCATTGCAGGGCAGACCAGACCCTTAGCTTTGGTTTGCACCTGCTCTAGGATAGAAGTTCCGACATGCGGACAGTTAGAGTATGCTTTGCTGATGCGGCAGCTTCTTCGTTTCCAGATGTATTGGTGTTACCTTTCCTCTGGAGTAAATTAGGTACGCCGAGAGAAGGATCTTGCTGCATGGACAATACATGGTCTCTACATTTCAGCCCAGGTTTTGTGCTATGTGGAGATATAACTACATCCCTGGTCTTCACCGGTCTCGGAACCAAAGCAAGAGGTAGCAGTCACGGGTTATAAGTCCTTGTCAATATTGGTGTAGACAGGGGAGCCATGGGTTGTCTCCGACGTTGGGAGACACCTACAGGTGTCACTGATCAGCTACCGCCCGCCTCAAGCTGGGCAGCACCCGCCTCAGCATGCCTGCTTCAATGGGTGCTTGGGACTTGCACAAAATCCGAATCGCAAGCTTTAACACTAATGCACCATGCACTAAAATGGATAAAAGTAACCTTACGCTACGGCTTTCAACCTGTAACATAAGAACCAGGTGTCCGCAATTTTCCACTGATCTGATACAAATTAACGATGTGAGAAAAACGGCTGAGATTGATACCGAACTCAGTCGTCTTAACATTGATTTTGCTGGCCTGCAGGAGACTCGCCTCGCTGTGGAAGGATCACTCAGGGAAAACAATTACACTTATTTCTTGGAAGGATAGAGGGCAGGCAGTAAAAAGGTTTGGGCTTTGCAGTGAAGAATTCACTATTGAAATTCCAGCTGGAGGTAATGAAAGACTGTTATCCGTGCGCTTGACAACCTATTGCTTTTTACCACCATTATTACTGCATATGCGCCGACAATCATTTCCTCTGATGATGTGAAGGATTCATTCTATGAGTGAGCCAACTCTGTGATCAAAGCAGTTCCTGAATCAGACTACATTTATATGCTGAGTGATCTCAATGCTCGTCTGGGCAAGGGCTCGAGTACATGGCCAATATGCCATGAAAAATACAACATCGGTCGCATGAATGAAAATGAGCAAAGGCTGCTGTAGCATTGCACCAGAAATGACGTATGTATTACAAACTTCAATTTTAAAATAAAAGAGCGGCATAAGTTTACGTGGAAACACTCAAGATCCTGCCATTAGCATCAGCTGAAGTTCATCATCTCATGCTGACAACATCTGACCCAAATATCATTAACTAGAAGTTACCATGGTGCTGATTGTGATACGGATCATTCTTTAGTTGTTGCAAGGGTTAGACCGAGACCAAAGAGAATCTACACGGCTAAACAAACATCTAGCCCCAGGATTAATATTAACACCCAAGATCCTGATAATTGCTTTGAGTTCCAACAGCAATTTGAAGAATCTCTCACTGATACATCAGAAAATTGTACAGCAAGTTAATAGTTGGGTATACTTAAGGAAACTCTTTATAAAACGGCCATAGGGGTTTATGACACTGTGGATCATAAGAGACAAGACTTGTTTGCAGCAAACAGCCAGACGATACAATCCTTAATTGATAGCAAGAAAGTAGTTCTGTCGAGAAATAAGGAAAGAACAACTCGAAGCACTCTCAGTGAGCTGACGCAAGCTTGGAAAGATGTGCAGAAGGCTGCAGGCAGTGTGCAAACGACTACTGGAGATCAAATTATATGGGTGCATTAAAAAAGCAAGTAATAAGGGAAACATCAGAAACATATATGAAGGGGTAAAGAAAGTCTGCAGTGAAATAATTAAAAGATGTGCATCACTGAAAACCTTGATTGGAGACATCATCACTGATAAGGAACATCAGATGGATAGATGGGTAGAACAATATTTGGAGCTTTACTCAAGCGGGGAAAAAAAAAAAAACTAGCGGATGTTGCCCTCAAAATCACGGAGGCCCTGCCAACTCTTGACCACCTAGACACACATCCCACCATAACATAAATTTAGTGTGCTTTTAATTAACTTGCATCTGGCAATGCTCCGGGTAAGGATTGGATTCAAATGTAGGTTATCAGGGGTGGGAAAGACACAGACACTCAACAGATCCGCAAGCTAATAGAGCTATGCTGGCAAGAATGACAAGTCCCACAGGATTTCACAGATTCGAGCATCATAACACTGTACAAGAACAAGGGAGATAGGAGTGACTCCAACTATAGGGGTATCTCACGTCTGTGCATCGTTGAGAAAATATTTGCTAGAATTGTTCTGCGCAGACTTAAAGTCCTCGGAGATCAATTCTACCCATAATCACAGTGCGGCTTTCGACAAAACCGGTCTACCATTCAAATGATATTTTCATTGCGACAAATGCAACACAAATGCCTTGTTTGTTCAAGGCACTAAAGAAGATCGGTTGCACGCCAACTCTTTTTAGAAACAGATATGAAAGAAAAGCTCAAAAGACTTACCCGAGGACCAAGGCCACTTCGTTTTGATTTCACAAAAATACCAGATGCATACAACGTAGACGTGAAGATTTGTTTTAAGGTCTTGCTGTCTATGCAGGAAGAAATGACACCTGATGAATTGGCAGTACAAGCTAGAGATATCTTGATAACAGCAGCCAAAGATCTCATTCTGACCAAGAATAAGCAACATAAGCCATTACATTGATTGCTTGATTGATTGATTGATTGATTGGTTGATTTAGGAACCGACATCACAGCATTCGGGGAATTCCCATAAGCGCTCCGTCCCCATCCTCAGCAGCCAGCGAAGATTTCCAAAACCAATAGTTCCAGTAGCAATCGGATTATATGTCCGTCTCTCCTTTCCTCTGAGCGTCGAGCGTCGAGCGTCGGCCAGATCCCCTCGTTACTTCTAGATGCCTCATTCTTGCCAGACTATGGTGATCCATTTGCTCCTCCGAGGTATACACGTGCTCCCACAAGACCGCATCAATACTCCATAAAGTTTTACCGAGCCAGCCAATCTGTTCGCCTGTTCATTCCCAAGCACACCGGCATGCCTCGGAGAAAAGATCCAAGTGATGCCCGCCACCCGTGACATCCGAAGCGATGCAAGCCACTTTGCACAAAGCCTGCCTGTCCTCACCCTCCTTAACATGCTTTCTGAGTCAGTTACAATTACGATGTGTGTATGTATCGTGTTCTCCATCTAGCGGAAAGCTGCACCGACCACCTCCACCTCCATTCTTAAGGCAGATGTTGTGGTATCATACGCCAGGCTCTCCTGCACCAAACGTCGACCATTAGCTTTCGCAAAGAATCCCCAGGCACTTCTCCTACCTCTCAAC
Source organism: Cepaea hortensis (assembly GCA_963921405.1). Classification (NCBI taxonomy): domain Eukaryota; kingdom Metazoa; phylum Mollusca; class Gastropoda; order Stylommatophora; family Helicidae; genus Cepaea; species Cepaea hortensis. The sequence goes on from OY992881.1 coordinate 87,518,980, forward strand.
ACCGAACCATCTGTGTAGATAATCACATCACCCGGTCGAGTATTATCCTGAATTAATTGCTGGATTTCCACTTCCTTGGCCCCTGCTGGCCACTTCCTGCACTCCCTGCCCAATGTGATTATAACTCTACACAAGTCTGACTGCTCTGCTGACACTCTGACCCACTCCTCTACTCGTCTAATGTTCTCCAAAATGCACACCTTGAAGAATGGAAATCACCAGGATGTGATGAGATACCAGCTGAACTAACTAAAGCGGGAGGCGAGGAAAGCATACAAATCTATCACACAATATGTACGAGGGCGTGTCAATAAGTAAGTCATGCAGGTCTGTGGGATGGCAGGTAAATGTAGTTGCTGTTTTCTACAGGTGTCATTAGGTGTGTTGGATGGCAGGTAAATGTAGTTGGTGTTTTCTACAGGTGTCAACAGGTGACAGCAACATCAACATCGGCCCAGACAATTGAAGGAGGAACACAAAATGAAGGGATTTGGTCTGCCCTTGCATCATCTCTGTCGATACGAAGATGAAGACGAAGACATGCTGAACAGGATTATTACTGGGGAAGAATCATGGGTGCATCACTACCAGCCCGAATCAAAGCGTGCTTCAATGCAATAGAAACATCATTCTTTACCTTGTGTTCAAAAATTCAAGGTTACGCCATCAGCAGGGAAGATTATGCTGACAGTGTTCTTTGATTGTTCTGGGATTCTGTGAGTGCTTTTAACCAATTTCAAGAAGAAAGGTTACAATGTTAATTCGGAATCGCACTGTGAAGTTCTATCGATGCTTCGTGATGCAATTCGAAGACAACGTTCAGGACTGCTGATTAGAGGTGTGTTGCTTCATCATGACAATGCCAGACCACATACAGTTCGATTAACTTAGGGAAAAATTAACCAACTAAGGTGGGACGTTCTGGAACATCCACCTTGCAGCCCCGACTTAGCCCCTAGCGATTTCTACCTTTTTGGTACACCGAAAACCCACCTTGGCGGAAGACATTTCGCAAATGATGCCGTCAGTTCTCAATAGATTTTCCCGTACACGTGCGAGGCATACATGGCGAAGTAGAATGTGAAGTGAAAACGTGGTTTAGAAATAAGCGCACACAGTTCTATGCAGCTGGTTTGGGAGGACTGATAAAACGATGAGATAAGTGCATCAATGTTGGTGGGCATTATGTTGAGAAATAAAGGGACAATGTATGTATTGAAATAAACTGGTTTCAAGTTGTGAATATATTTAGTTATTTTTCTACAGCTATTTGTGACTTACGTATTGACTTCCCCTCGTAAATATGTGTTAAAATCATTATGATAAGTCGTTTACAAATAACTTCGCCTCGTAAAAAAAAAAAAATATGGAGATATGGTATATGGCCACGTGATTGGAAGAAAATTATCTTCAACCCAATACCAAAAAAAGGGCAACTTGACATTATGCACCAACTATGAAATAAGAATAGGAATGGCCAAAAATGCTTTCAACGGCATGAAATCAGTATTAACATCTAAAGCAGTGGTTCCCAAGATTTTCAAGCAGAGAGCCACATCTACTATTTTAGGTAGTTAAGCGGGCCACCACGTTATAAAATTATAAAAGTTGTGCAATATCATTCTTACCGTACTTAACTTTAGTCAACAAAATTCTAAAACTTCAAAGGCAGTCAGTGTCATTAACAATGTGGTCATTCATTTGGGGTTTACAATCAAAAGTTCATTTAACAGTAAATTTTAAATCAGTTTCGAAAATCGATATTAATGTAATTAATTTACTTAAGTTCAGATGCCAGTTTATCAATGCCTGCTAGTTCTCTGGGAATTTCAGCTCGTGCTGATCCACTAGAAGCATATTCTGTGTGTATGTCTCAACTGCTTCCTCTGTCGTGCCCAAAGTCATAAGCACAGCTAGGTTACTGTCGGTGAGTTTGGAACGTTCCTTGATTTTTATAACGGTCATTGCGGAAAATGACTGCATGCATCTGAAAGTCGAACCAAAACGACAAATGTATCTCTGAGCGAATGAACGTAAGTGTTCAAATTGTACGACAGGCAATAGTCTCCAGAATGAAATCATATGATCAGCTGAAGGCGAAGCAGTCAGCTTCAGAAATGTATATCTTAGTGCAGAATTGCATTTCAAATCAATCACTTCGTGGTGAAGGTTTTGCTGTAATTGGCAGAGCTTGGTATCAGGAAATACGAACGGATTGATGAAGATGGCAACATTATCCTCCTTTATTTTGAACTCTTGAAATCTCGACTGAAAGATATCCAGAAGACTTTCAGATTTTACTTTGTACTGTAACAAGTCAAATTTATTTTCAACCACAAGCGTCTTCAGGGTTGGAAACGCCTCTAAAGTCCCTTCAGTCAGCTGTCCGATAAACAGCCGTAGTCTCATTTTAAATGAAGAAATTTCATCGCACAAATTTTTTAACAGTTTTTATTTCCCCTGGATCCTCGCATTTAAAGAGTTTAAATAAGACGTGCTGTTCACCAAAAATGCCAGTTATCGTTCAGCAGATATTCCCGTTCTGTAGGCAATTAATTTATTTCTGGCAGAAAAAGATAGACACTATTTTTCAGTGCCCAGAAACGCGACAGAACTTTCCCTTTAGATAGCCATCTGACATCACAGTGAACAGTAGCTCACCGTATTGCTCGTTCAGGTCTGGTAGAAACTGTCTGAGCTCATGTCTGTTCAGCGTCGTACTTCGTATTTTGTTCACACATCGCAGAACAACATCCATGACATGTTTAACATGTCTTTCCACACAGAGCTTCTTGGTGAATGATAAAATTATATTGTAATATAGTGCGGTCAAGAAACTGTTCCAATAATGCTAGACATCGAGACTTTTTACCCGTCAAAGCCAGAGCATCGTCGATGCATACATTGTGCAATTTGGTCCATTCTATGTTGTTTTTCTCTACACACAACTTCAGAGTTTCAAACAGATCAGTCCCTTTGGTAGTTGCATGCATCGATTCAAGTCCTAGAAGTTCTTCAATGATTTCAAAATTATCGTTTATTGCTCGAACAAAAACTGCGACCTGAGCTGTGTCAGAAATGTTAATGCATTCATATATTGCCAAAGAAAACAATTTATAATTTTTGCTACTTGACTATGAACATTGTTGGCTAATTCTTCCACTCGCCTTGCCATAGTATTATTAGACAAAGGAATATGATCAAATTTTGTTCCACACTTGTTATCGCCAAACATTCTAGCAGCAATTTTAAGGGAAGGCTTGATTATTTCTTCTGCTTCGTTAAACGGCTTCTTTTTGCGAGTCAACAGAAGATCGACTTCGTACGACGCAACAACAGCACTCTTGCTCTGTTCGTTAGCCTTGATGAAAAATGACTCTTGCCTAATCAGATAACATTCTTGTTTAGCTATGAAATCTTTTCTTAACTCCGAATTGATCGGATATTGAGCATTTATGTCTGAATGTGTGGTCGTGAACTGTCGTAGTGCTGTAAGGAAATGGCAAAAAACCAAGAAGAACAGAGTTGCCTATCCTAGTCCCTGCATACATTTAGAAAGAGAGATGCATACAAAAGTAAGCTATTTAAAAAAAACTGGTCAAGGTGGTTAAAAGTGAAAAATGGACAGAGGTGTGTCAAAGAGTAAGCACAGACAAGTCACTGAAATTGTTCTGGCGACTACATAAAAGCATGAGTGGAGTAGTCAAGAATAAGGGTATTCCTGACTTCCAAGGTGCTGACCTCATATGGCAGAGGACTGACGAGAACAAGGGCAAAGCCCTCTTCCAATGCTATCTAGAGCAGAGCAACCAGACAGACATGAGAGGCCGAAATCTTGCGATGGAGGTTACCTCAGATAGATACAAGGCCCAGAACATTTCGGATGAAGGCACAGTGACAGTTAAAGAGATCAAGGTGGTGCTTCGACGATCAAAAAACATCGATCCAGGGCCAGATGGCATAAGATATGACGACAGCAATATGTGTACCTACAACGAGCCAGAGAAACTAGCAGACATGTACAGCAACAGTATAGGGAGTGTTAGCATCAAGGAGGAGTCAGGTCAGGCTGCGAGAACAGCAAGAAGAAAGAGATGTGGCTAAACAGAACACTATGCAGGAAGCCAAAGAAGAGTAATAAACCAACACAGAACTGATGTCGTGAGCCGCAACACGCTGCAGGATTTCCTGAGGAGGGGATCCGAGCACTTATGGACTGAATGGTTCGATGTGCAATGAGGATGATCTGTCGACTAACTAACTAACTAGCTGGGATACGGGAACTTCATAACGTTTCGTTGCGAACTGAACAAGCGCATTCAATAATATCTTAGCATAACAATCACGAGCAGAGTAAATTATCGCACGCTGACGGGACGTTCCGAGTGCATTTTTGAAATTATTAAAATATATTATATTAAATAACGAGGCTTCGCGTGCCACTTTCTGACAGCTGGCGGGCCACAAGTGGCCCGCGGGCCATGGTTTGGGAACCTCTGATCTAGAGCGATTAATAACACATTAAAAAGGAGAATTGTCAAATGCTACGTATATTCAACGCTACTGTATGGCGCAGAGGCCTGGGAATTGAACAAGCAACTAGAAAGTCGCATAGATGCCCTGGAGATGTGGATATACAGACGAATATGTCGTATTTCATGGAAACAAAAACAATCAAATGCAGAGGTTTTAGAAAAACTGAGAATGAAGAGAGGGTTGGTGAAAGAAATAAAGTGAAGGCAAGTGAAATATTTCGGCCATGTTAAAAGACATGATACTCTTATAAAAACCATACTGGAAGGCAAGGTTGAGGGCAAGCGAGCAAGATGTGGACAGCGATACAAGTGGGTAGATAACATCAAGAGATGAACGAACATCAGCCTAACAGAATGTACAGTCAAGGCGAGAGACAGACAGTGTTGGAGATCCATTGCTGCCAACCTTCATTGTGGAGACGGCACCTGACTAAATGATTGATTGATAAAATATTTGCAATGATCACTCATGCAAGTACAATTCTACTCAAAATCGTTATGATAAGACTTCGTAAGAAACGATTAATCTGGTTCAAACTGGAATTAGGCGAGGAAGAGGAACAAGAGATCGCATACTCAACATGCGTTTAATAATTTAGAAGAGCAAAAAATGTAATGTAAACCTATTCTCACGTTTTTTGGAGTATTCAAAGACATTTGACTGTGTACAACATCAGAAATTTTGGGAAATCACGAGGAATATGGGCTTTCCATCACATGTTAGACAACCCATAACAATCTAGGCCAGGATTGGCCAACACGAGGCCCGCGGGAGCCATGCGGCCCGCCGGTAGTCATGTTGTGGCCCGCGGAGCGGGAAACGACGATGTGGTCGAAGCTGTAACACGCTTGCTTGTTTACTTTAATTTAAAAAAAAAAATTATGTGCTTGGCCCGGCAGGAAATATTACTTCTGAAATTTGGCCCGCCTGCTGAAAAGGTTGGCCACCCATGATCTAGGCTAACAAGCAACGGTTAGAATAGACGGCAAGACATCAGATTGGTTTGGCAGCAAGCAAGGAGTCCGTCAGGGCTGTGTGCTGTCCCCCTATTTGTTTAACCTGTACGCCGAAAATATAATGAGAAATTTCAGAGATGATATAACCAGAGGACGATACGATGCCCTAAATATCAGCGGTCATGAAATGTCAAAGATTATATGTGCTGATTATACATTATTACTATCCACATCACAGAATGGTATGGAAAAACTAATATCCTCAACCCAAAAGAATAGTGAAAATCACAACTTATATATTAACATAGCACCAACATAGATTATACATAACAAATACAACTAATAAGGAGAAGAAAGATATGAGGTGGTGAAAAATTTCGAATATCTTAATTAGCAACAGTGTTAACACAATGAAATACATTAAAAAACGAATATCTATTGCACTTCAAAAACTAAAGCAACTAAATAAGTTCTGGCGTGGGACAGACAGACCTAGACAAATTTTAAAGAAGATCTTTTTTTTTTTTTAAAGAATATCGTCAAATGATTTTTAAGAGCATGCATCTTTCCCATTGCAACATACGCCTATGAGACCTGGACACTTACTTAACAAGCTGAACAACGCGTATATGCCTTTGAATATAATTGTTACAGATGGGTTCTAAGAATATCATGGATACGGAAAAAATTAATGTGACAAGAACTGAATATTGAAGAAGGTTGGCCACTAAAGACGATAAAACAATGAATATTGAAGTATTTTGGTAACTTGAAATGCCATTAAAGTTTGGCGAGTACAATAATGGAGGGGTATATATGCCTGGGAAGAGAGCAAGAGGAGGACCAAAGAGAAGGTGGGTGCAGGATGTGGCATACGATATGCAGATTAATGTATCGGATGCGGGACATCTTGCTTATTGTAACGGAGTGTTTCGGGTTCACCTTGGGTAGTGAGAGTGAACCACACCCGAGGTGTCTCTAGCACTCCCGTGTATTCTAGCCCCAGGGGTTGGACGAGCAGATACACTTTTTTTTTTGTGTGGTTGATCTCAGGTTATTTAGTTACGTCTACACACCCCTCCAGATTCTAGACCCCCACTAACTACCAACCCCTGTTGAACAATGAACACTTAGGCATCGTCCGAGACCACACTCAATCATTATACAAAGAGCAAGTCAACTTACATAAAGTTTATTCTACCCTTGAGAATATAGAACTGAAATGAACATCCTGATAGAAGAATCTATTTACACAAATAGAAGATAGAGTAGAGAAAGACTTAGAGATGTAGGTGTCTTCATCGAGTTGAGAAGTAGAGTGGATGCAGATGTCCCGTCCAGTCGGTCCGCCACTCACCCGGCTTCCTTCCAGTGAGATGACTAGAACCTTGGAGACCACTCCGTCTCCCGAACGTGGAACCACAACAATAGAGTCACTGCTGGACCACACTTCACTGGACCAACTGCATCTATAACCCTCCCACGGAGTCACTGGTAATACAGTTCTCGAACACTACCGAGTTGGAGACAATCTTCCTGGACTTGGCTCCAAGTATTGGTTACTTCGATGAACTAAATAGTCACGGACCAACCGAATGGTCTGTCACTTCTAGCACAGTCCCACTGCAGAACCGATATGGCATTGACCAATTCAATGGTCTCTTACAGTCACACTTTGTAGGATCAGATATGGCTACTGAAAAGTTACTGAGTCCTTCTAGAACACAGTTGATAATCTGGATACGGAAACAGTACATGAATAGAATCAGACATCTATTTTACGGAAACAATTCAGGTTGGACTATAATCAATAGTCCCTTCCACCGGGTTACACTTGACACACGTCAATACTGGTGTAGTTCTTCTCAAGACATGCCACTCGAGCTGTCCAAAGAACCATTCAAGTGTCTGAAGATTAGTTACTTCTGCGTTTAGGCAGAACCCCCGTCAAACCAGACGGACCGGTGTTCCCTGTCGAGCATGATTACTCAACATGTTGAAATGTTCCTGGCAAAAACAGAGTATCTTCTATTTTAAACGATCACCAACCATCACTTCCCACACGTGCACCTTCAGGGCAGTTGTATGTCTTGAAGCAAACTTCACGCATGGTGAATCACATTGGGTACCTGGTGTGATGGAGTCTGGCGTGATAAGTAAAGAACTGAACCCTTCGCTCTGTCACACGAAGTGGTTTCCTGCCAACAACAATTATAGTTGACTGGTTCCTCAACAGGCAAACTCCTGAAAAGGAAGAGCGACCGGTGAGAGTACACTGGGCCAAACATTAGTTCACATGCATCCTACCAAAACTACTCAATTCTCAGTCATGCTAGTTAGTTATTCATATAACCAAAGCATTATCTCTATATGGAGAGTAGTCAAGCATGGGTTCACAAATGTCAGCTGGCCTCACAGAACAGCCCGTCAAACAGAGCTAGACATCAGAATGACGAGTCTGATCATTGGTCTCACCTATCCCTAATCATCTACCAGTCGTCGCTAACGTCAGTAATGATACAAGGCTGTTATTGTTCTAATTTAATCGAACTAAACAAATAGGTAAAGAGTCCCTAGACTCGTTCCTAACATCATCAATGTACATTAAGAAACATAAACTTGATCAATATACCATCCCTCGGGATATAGGAATAGTACATGATCACATCCAATATGTACACAAGCCTGTTTGCTGGTGGGACCACCTGCCCACGACACAGCAAACTCTTCTTATTAGACTCTGCCTTAGAGTCAAGAAGCCTTCATGAGAATACATGTTCCCCCCCCCCCCATGTTCCAAGGGTACTGTTCCAGTTCTGTCCTCCCAAGTGGTTTAGCCTTGGCCTGGACTGAACTTCATCGTTGGTTTGGTCTACCAACACATACTTTCATAACTTGCTTTCACATCCCCCATAATCTATATTTCCCCAGTCTCATACAGCCTCCTGCATCCTTCCATACTTCCAGCACCTTAGCATTCACTCGCACTAGCGCCAGTATGAAAGAAACAGGATAGCTTAGACAAGATTTCAGAACGCATATTTACATCGCGACGGCACGCAGTGTTATCACGCGTCGATCTATTCGGCGTTCGGAATTACCCCAGGAAGTATCCCATGCCCTGAACTAATATATATACACATGGTCACATCATATATATATATATATATAGCACCAAAGCCACTTACCTTTCCACAGAAATCCGCTGTTCCACACAATGAATTCACTATTAAGTTTTTACACAATAGTTACAGCATTCCTGGTGGCACAGAACTAAGTTCTTCCTTTACTTAGTAACTAAGCACATTTTTGTCTGAATCTCCACCTACCAACTTACCTGGTTTTCTAACCATTCTTCTGGCTTCAGCAACTGACTGACATAATCTAAGTTTCCATCCGGCACAAGTAACTAGGTTTTATTCTAACACAGCAACCTAATAGATGCAACGATTGGCAATATATGGTACATATATTTGGAACCCAAATCGCCCACATCACATTACGGCGTTCCTAACAGCTGATTCGCGAGCACACGGTAAACAAACACACGCTTAATTGTCACCGGCGTTATCGATCGGTTTGCTAATTAGTATGCGAGGACATCCGCATAGGTAATGAGGTTAGAACAATGGCGTGTGGAACACACGTACAAAGTTAACTGATTTAAACAAATATCTACCTGGATGGTGAAACCAGCTCTCCAGTCAGCTTCCGAACTGTTCAAGGGCTTCTCAGCTTCCTTTTCATAACAGTCAGCCGAATCATGGTTGAGGTGAGACGCAACACAAAAATGGCTCACATTCAGGCCAGCGTCTGTTCTCTTCGAACAAAAGTAAGTGAATGGCTGGTTTAGCCAATTTCCCGCTTCGTGCCAACTCAATGCGCACAAGAAGCGAGTGCTTCTTGAGAAAAGATACTTTCTCGGGAAAACGTCATTCCCCGCCTAGAGTTTCTAGATCTCTCTGCCCGGGAAGTTAGAGCGATACCCAGCATCACGGGGTACTCGAATTCCGGTGTTTCGAGACGATTCTAGATAATACGTCCTCCATCGGCTTCCCTCAGTCTATTTTTAGCTGGGAAAGTCCCCGATGACGCGCCAAAATAGTGCGGGAACTTGACGACCCAAGACAGATAAACGCGTTTCGTCACATAGACCCCCACTTTAAGAGGATCGACCCCGTCGTTCCACTTCTACGCAGAAGCTGTCTATGTCGTTCGTTCTTCTTTCTAAGAGACCGGATGGCGGGTGAGGAAGTCTAACCCGTCAATATTGTATAGCATACTTTTACCACATTCGGTGGGGTGACAAGCTATTCAGTATCACGGGTGATCAACGCCTACTCCGCTACTGCGATCGGGCATCTCGCAGTATCTTGCGGACCAGAGCTCCCGTCTCGACCTGATTTAACGATCGTTCCTGCCAGAGTTTACTGGACTTCTGCAACTCCAGCTTCCCCTTTCGAGGACCCAGCTGGACTGCAGTCGGTCGGATTGAGGGACCAAGGGTCTGTGTTCGTTCCGACACAACCCACCTCTTTCGACCACGGTTCTCAGTGTAGTTAACACTGCGGGTGTTCCTTTGGCCGGTCATGTTCCCCCGAGCACCGGGCTGAACCGAAGAAGGTACCTGCACATACATATAGAACTTCCTATGGTGTGACAGGCTTTCCGCTACCTGGCCTGAACCCCGAACCGTTCTTTCAGCGAATCTCTGCGCCCTTGGGCTGGTGGACTTATCATCGGGCTTCCCCTCATAGCGCATGAGGAGACTGGAATGGAAAGTAGTAGACTTTCCCAGGATCACCACTCCATAGTGCTTGTGGAGCCCCACTTTATCCACTAGGAATGGGCCCTGCCACCCGATTTCGAATTCGTTCCCCTCGATTGGGAGGAGTACTAGAACTCGGTCTCCAACCTCTAAGGATATCTTCGTCTTCGTCCGTTTCTCAGGTGTGCATTTACGGCACTCCGGACAAGACCTAATATACCTGCGCACGTCGCCTGTCATTCCCGGCCACCAATAGTACCGGGATAGACATTTACTGGTTGTCCCTACAGTCAGATGTCCGGTTGGGGACCTGACATGTACCGTTCGCAGCAGATTAGCTCTAAAGCTCTCAGGAACCAACTTACGTTCCCTCTGCCTTTTCTCTGTCCCAGTCTGAATTAACGGTGACTGGTTATCAGAGTTGAACTTACCCTGAGTTAACGGGTTTTCATTGTTGGGCAACCATTCCGAACAAGGACACTCCGTCGCATCCTTGCTCCGAGCATTACTCATTCTATCCGGGTGAGTATTTCGGAGACTTACCTTTTCGAGACCCTCTTCCTCTGTATCTCTGACCTGCCTAGACTTATGGATGCTAGGGTGTTCTGGTTCGCCCAGAAACACGTACTTCCGGCCTAGAATTAGGGGATAAAGAGGATCCGGTACAACTGCCGCCTGAATGCGTCCAGTAACGTACTTGCTCCGAATCTCCACATTGGCAATCGGGCAAGGTAACGCCACAGCACTCCTACTGGCTGGCTGTATCTCCGTCATCTCCCCGGTGAGTTGCTCTGGGCCTTTCAGGTGGGATGCAATTACAGCTGAAAATTGCAATCCTGTGTCGTAGAGGCACGACACCTGTTGCCCATTCACTTCAACTTCCTCAACCACTGGAGGTCGTCTAGTTTCTCCATTCCCATCAACCGACTTCACTTTCCTGCAAGATCTATCCCTAACCTCTGCAAGACAAGCAAAGTGAAAGTCCTTGGGCTTACTCTTACACTCACTCGTATTGTGAGTGCTGGACTTGCAGAATTTGCACCATCGTTCACTCCACTTCCTCTTTGGAGAACTAGGTGGGCTATTCTTACTTTGGTTGACGTTAGAGATCTTCTCTAAAGAGCCTACCTGTTTCTTTGGTTCCTCAGAACCTTGGGTCTTCTTTGACTTCTTCTTTGACTTACCTTGATCCGGATCTTTCGATCTCGGATCTGTTGGACTGGTGTCCCCAGTCTCGCCATAGACTTCAACGTATCTTTCGGCTAACTTGGTGACTATATCCAATCTCTCAGCCCCATTCTCACCTAAGAAGTTTCGCAAGGGTTTCGACATTTGCATTCGCATCTGATCTACAACCATCAACTCACGCAAACTTTCATACTCCTCCTTAAATCCGGCCAAGGCCATCCATTTAAGAAGGTATGAGTTCAATCTCACACTGTATGCTGAAAACAGTTCACCAGGTTCTCGCTTCGCCGTTCGAAACTTCCTTCGGTATGAGTGCGCTGTGATCTCGAATCTCTTCAAGAGAGCCGCTTTCAATGCCGGGTAATCATTCTGTAAACCCGGTGGTAAGCGTGCATACACTTCATAACCTTCGGCACGGAGTCCCTGTGAGAGTTTCAAACACCATTTCTGTTTGTCTAGACCCATTGCAATAGACATGGCTTCATACTTCTCTAAGTATTGGTCTATCCGTTCCTTCTCGGGTTCGAACGGCTGTAAAGGCCATTTCATAGCCTGGTAGTCACGTCTACTGGTTGACTCTGAGCCAGGAGGTACACCTCCTCCCATAGCTCCATCAGTTACACCTGTAGCAGGCACCTGTGCCTCAAGTAGCTTCATTCGATACTCATGGTCACGTTTTTCTTTCTCGGCTTCCAACTCAAGCCGTTTCATTTCAGTATCAGCCGCTATCCTCTTTTCCTCCAGAGCCACTTTACTGGCTTCCAGTTCTCTTTCTGCTCTCCTCCTCTCTCTTTCCTCTTGGCGAAAATTTCTTTCCACCTCTTGGACATAGGATTTCAACGCATCTCCTTCAAGACCAGACTTACGTCCAGTTTCCTGAACTTTGTCCAAGTCTAACTCTTGGGTAGACATGTTGACTATGATAGGTGGGTACTCACGTATGTGTGGGTGAAGCAATACAATGAATCAATAATCACTAGTACTACTAATCACCACAACACAAATGTCCGTCAGACAGTTAGGAAATAGGTAGAAGTAGTAGAATCTTATGTAGACTGAAGTAGAGGATAAAGACAAAGTCCCTATCCCTAAGTGAGAGGTCTACAACACACAAAGATCTTGGAATAATCCCGGACGAGCCCCCACTCTGTAACGGAGTGTTTCGGGTTCACCTTGGGTAGTGAGAGTGAACCACACCCGAGGTGTCTCTAGCACTCCCGTGTATTCTAGCCCCAGGGGTTGGACGAGCAGATACACTTTTTTTTTTTGTGGTTGATCTCAGGTTATTTAGTTACGTCTACACACCCCTCCAGATTCTAGACCCCCACTAACTACCAACCCCTGTTGAACAATGAACACTTAGGCATCGTCCGAGACCACACTCAATCATTATACAAAGAGCAAGTCAACTTACATAAAGTTTATTCTACCCTTGAGAATATAGAACTGAAATGAACATCCTGATAGAAGAATCTATTTACACAAATAGAAGATAGAGTAGAGAAAGACTTAGAGATGTAGGTGTCTTCATCGAGTTGAGAAGTAGAGTGGATGCAGATGTCCCGTCCAGTCGGTCCGCCACTCACCCGGCTTCCTTCCAGTGAGATGACTAGAACCTTGGAGACCACTCCGTCTCCCGAACGTGGAACCACAACAATAGAGTCACTGCTGGACCACACTTCACTGGACCAACTGCATCTATAACCCTCCCACGGAGTCACTGGTAATACAGTTCTCGAACACTACCGAGTTGGAGACAATCTTCCTGGACTTGGCTCCAAGTATTGGTTACTTCGATGAACTAAATAGTCACGGACCAACCGAATGGTCTGTCACTTCTAGCACAGTCCCACTGCAGAACCGATATAGCATTGACCAATTCAATGGTCTCTTACAGTCACACTTTGTAGGATCAGATATGGCTACTGAAAAGTTACTGAGTCCTTCTAGAACACAGTTGATAATCTGGATACGGAAACAGTACATGAATAGAATCAGACATCTATTTTACGGAAACAATTCAGGTTGGACTATAATCCATAGTCCCTTCCACCGGGTTACACTTGACACACGTCAATACTGGTGTAGTTCTTCTCAAGACCTGCCACTCGAGCTGTCCAAAGAACCATTCAAGTGTCTGAAGATTAGTTACTTCTGCGTTTAGGCAGAACCCCCGTCAAACCAGACGGACCGGTGTTCCCTGTCGAGCATGATTACTCAACATGTTGAAATGTTCCTGGCAAAAACAGAGTATCTTCTATTTTAAACGATCACCAACCATCACTTCCCACACGTGCACCTTCAGGGCAGTTGTATGTCTTGAAGCAAACTTCACGCATGGTGAATCACATTGGGTACCTGGTGTGATGGAGTCTGGCGTGATAAGTAAAGAACTGAACCCTTCGCTCTGTCACACGAAGTGGTTTCCTGCCAACAACAATTATAGTTGACTGGTTCCTCAACAGGCAAACTCCTGAAAAGGAAGAGCGACCGGTGAGAGTACACTGGCCCAAACATTAGTTCACATGCATCCTACCAAAACTACTCAATTCTCAGTCATGCTAGTTAGTTATTCATATAACCAAAGCATTATCTCTATATGGAGAGTAGTCAAGCATGGGTTCACAAATGTCAGCTGGCCTCACAGAACAGCCCGTCAAACAGAGCTAGACATCAGAATGACGAGTCTGATCATTGGTCTCACCTATCCCTAATCATCTACCAGTCGTCGCTAACGTCAGTAATGATACAAGGCTGTTATTGTTCTAATTTAATCGAACTAAACAAATAGGTAAAGAGTCCCTAGACTCGTTCCTAACATCATCAATGTACATTAAGAAACATAAACTTGATCAATATACCATCCCTCGGGATATAGGAATAGTACATGATCACATCCAATATGTACACAAGCCTGTTTGCTGGTGGGACCACCTGCCCACGCCACAGCAAACTCTTCTTATTAGACTCTGCCTTAGAGTCAAGAAGCCTTCATGAGAATACATGTTCCCCCCCCCCCCCCCATGTTCCAAGGGTACTGTTCCAGTTCTGTCCTCCCAAGTGGTTTAGCCTTGGCCTGGACTGAACTTCATCGTTGGTTTGGTCTACCAACACATACTTTCATAACTTGCTTTCACATCCCCCATAATCTATATTTCCCCAGTCTCATACAGCCTCCTGCATCCTTCCATACTTCCAGCACCTTAGCATTCACTCGCACTAGCGCCAGTATGAAAGAAACAGGATAGCTTAGACAAGATTTCAGAACGCATATTTACATCGCGACGGCACGCAGTGTTATCACGCGTCGATCTATTCGGCGTTCGGAATTACCCCAGGAAGTATCCCATGCCCTGAACTAATATATATACACATGGTCACATCATATATATATATATATAGCACCAAAGCCACTTACCTTTCCACAGAAATCCGCTGTTCCACACAATGAATTCACTATTAAGTTTTTACACAATAGTTACAGCATTCCTGGTGGCACAGAACTAAGTTCTTCCTTTACTTAGTAACTAAGCACATTTTTGTCTGAATCTCCACCTACCAACTTACCTGGTTTTCTAACCATTCTTCTGGCTTCAGCAACTGACTGACATAATCTAAGTTTCCATCCGGCACAAGTAACTAGGTTTTATTCTAACACAGCAACCTAATAGATGCAACGATTGGCAATATATGGTACATATATTTGGAACCCAAATCGCCCACATCACATTACGGCGTTCCTAACAGCTGATTCGCGAGCACACGGTAAACAAACACACGCTTAATTGTCACCGGCGTTATCGATCGGTTTGCTAATTAGTATGCGAGGACATCCGCATAGGTAATGAGGTTAGAACAATGGCGTGTGGAACACACGTACAAAGTTAACTGATTTAAACAAATATCTACCTGGATGGTGAAACCAGCTCTCCAGTCAGCTTCCGAACTGTTCAAGGGCTTCTCAGCTTCCTTTTCATAACAGTCAGCCGAATCATGGTTGAGGTGAGACGCAACACAAAAATGGCTCACATTCAGGCCAGCGTCTGTTCTCTTCGAACAAAAGTAAGTGAATGGCTGGTTTAGCCAATTTCCCGCTTCGTGCCAACTCAATGCGCACAAGAAGCGAGTGCTTCTTGAGAAAAGATACTTTCTCGGGAAAACGTCATTCCCCGCCTAGAGTTTCTAGATCTCTCTGCCCGGGAAGTTAGAGCGATACCCAGCATCACGGGGTACTCGAATTCCGGTGTTTCGAGACGATTCTAGATAATACGTCCTCCATCGGCTTCCCTCAGTCTATTTTTAGCTGGGAAAGTCCCCGATGACGCGCCAAAATAGTGCGGGAACTTGACGACCCAAGACAGATAAACGCGTTTCGTCACACTTATGACCGTGATTTTTTCAGGAAGGTTGTTACGGGAGCGATGTTCTGCAAAGGACATGCAACTGAATGAGTGAATGAATGCAATGTTTAAACAGGGGAAACAACACACACACACACACATTTTTTTTTGCGTATCCCTTACGGGACGTTGCAGTCAACACCAGCATTTTCAGCTGCTGTTGGTGTACTAGGCAAGTGTAACGTTCAGTAGTTTGCCATTGCTTTCTGATCGACCGGCCCCTATAACATTTTCGAAAAAACCAGCACCGCTGTGTTTCGAAACCGGGTATACGGGTTCACAAACCGCGTTCGCAAGCTCTTAGCCACAGTGACAACACACTAATTGTTATATATTTCATGCTTATATCCCATTACCACTACTTTTATCGTTTCTTTACTTATTCAGTCTCTCGGTAGAATTTTGTTCGCAGCAGACGAGCACATTCTCCGGCGGGCCTATTCTCGCTGATCGCGAGATCCGCACAGTGGAAGTATGGGAGATTTGCTTGCAAATAGACAGGCAATATCTCCTGCGGCAGCTATGGCGGGCCTATTCCCGCTGGTCGCGGGGGCCGCTAAAAGTCAGGTGGGGAGTCTCACGATAGTGCACGCTTTACACAGGTCCGGACACTTGTGATCGACAGATGTGCGCGCCCTTATGGTCCGGGCTCGTACAAGGCCCTCACCTGTGGGACATGGCTGAACGCCTCTAAGCCGGGTCCGTTGGGTGTCAGGGTCTGGCCATACCTCGCCACCGGCTCGTGGTGGTGAGGTTTCGGTGGATTGACGCTGAGCCGCCAGCGTCTGCAGCCTACCTTGTGGCAGACGTATTGGTTACCCATTCCTCTGGAATACACAAGACTAGGCCGAGAGAGGGGACATGTCGTTTGGGCGCCACATGATTCTCTGAAGCTCTGCCCAGACATTGTGATGGAATATTGGCCACATTCCACTCACATACTTTGGTCTGTCAAGACTGCAAGGTGTCAACAACAACATATCCCATTAACAACATTTTCATTATACCGGCATTATACTTGCACTTTTTACAGCAGTACAGATTTTTTCGTGCAGGCCCGAAATTTGATCTTGTCAACAAGCCTGTTCCGGTAGGAGAAATTACAGGCTCACCCTTAACCTCCTGCGACAGCCACTGCATGCAATATGTAACATCGGGTGATTGTGATTTCGACACGAACCGATTTAAGAATTGTAGCATTCTTACCTTTTCAATAATGCAGTTTGAAGTATGGGACCTCGTCCATTCTGGGGACGTTATGTCGACTGTCTTTAAACTGTCCTATGACATTGGTACCAGCTCTTTCAATGACAACCATACAGAAGTTCTTGCCAGCTGGCCAGAACACCAATCTTCTCCCTCTGTTCTTAGTCAGGTCACTACGACTGCGCAGTTAGAACATGAGTTCCAGTATCATCACCTCTCAAAACTTCCAGAACCCAAGGGCATAATCCTTCACTCCCTTAGGGGTGATATTACTGCGGTTATTCCCCTTTGCCTGTAAAAGTTGCTGTAGGCCGAGAATGTTGCTGTAGGTCGAGAGATGGGTGTGAGTCTGGCAAATCCCGCATCTCCTGGTGGCATCCTCCAGGAATTTTTTGTGACACTCTGCATGACGCCACGCTATATTCCATATCACTCATGATTACAATTATGTGGTTATGAATTGTGTTTAATGTTTGATGATGATAAATCTTATACATGAGACAGGTAAGGGCACATACTCACATGTTGAAGAAGAGAGAAAATGCTCTTCCTCAAATCATTTGATTGGAAAGAACCCACCTGACTGTTATACTGGAGATGATGCCATATTGTATTTATATTGTTTATAAGTACATACTCATTGCATATAATGATGGAATTAAGATACTTAATGTATGAGGCCTTTTCTTTCAAATGGAAGGATAACTATTGAAAATAATTATGTACACAAGGGAGTGGTGAACCAAGGTTATCGAATTCCGAATTCCCCACCGGTTGAGAACCACTGAGCTATGGAGTTAATAACTGTTGGAGGACACTAAGACCCTCTTCCCCCCTTGTTTATTTTTCCCTGGGGTCAAAATTCCCTTTATTCATTTTCCTTTGTTTTTCTTTGGGGTTTTACCTTCTTCCATTTTTAATGATCATCGAGATGTATTGATGATATCAGTAGATATATGTGTGATGCTGGAATGTCAGGTAGTGGTTGGATCCATCTCGATCCAGGTCTTACACTTGATGGGAGCTCCTGACTTGGGTGATGATGAAACCTCTTTTTATTTTGAAAGAACTTACAGACAAAAAGTCATCCAACCACCAAAAGCCAGGTAAAAGTGTATCGCCTTGAGGAAATCAAGGAAGACTGATAATACGATGGGATTAATGCATCAATGTTGGTGGAAATTATGTTGAGAAATAAAGGGACAGTGTACCTATCAAAATAAACTGGTTTCAAGTTGTTATCATCTTTAGTTATTTTTCTACAGCCATTTGTGACTTACTTATTAATATACCCTCGTATAACTCCACTGATATATGTGTATTATATGTTCATCTGGGAAATTGGGGTTTCGGTTTGTGTTTATTTCACAACAAAGTAAATGATTGTAAAATTAATAAGTATACATATTCATATACAACACACATTTTGACTGGATGATAATTTGTTTGATGAAATGGCCAAACCTCAAACCCAGCTTGTTGATTAATAACATGTTTCAAATATGTCATTTCCACTCTAGAGTGTTACAAGAATTCATTGCGTGTTTTTAACATAGTTGTTATTAATTAATATACCCTTGATATTAATTAAGTAGCCGATGGCAGAGGAGAAAGGAAACTCTACATGAGTATTGTTGTTGTAGGAAATCTTTTCATTGTTCACCTTGGGGACTTCCTTGGCTCTCCTGGACTCTATTTATAGACACACAATTGAGCCATTGTTGGCTACTATAATTACAACGGGCAGGATCACATTGGGATAGAGGAACTTCGGTTTTCCTCTATCACTTGGAGATTTTCCCATAACATCCTGCAACGTCAAGACGCACATAATCAACATATCAATTAATGACTAGAATGACAAATAAATAAATGACAAGAATGACAAGGAATATAATGACTGATGCGTAGTGCGACATCCTATCAGTTCCTTATGTCTAACTGTCGTGAGGAGAATCAAGTGCTATTTTTTTTTTTTTTTTTGCATATCCTTTACAGGACATTGCTGTCAACACCAGCATCTTTCAGCTGTATGTTGATTTCTTGGCAAGATTACGCTCAGTAGTTTGCCATTGCTTTCTGAGCGGCCGGCTCACATACCCCGTAAGTTATCGATGCGATTCGAACCACTGCTGATTCTTACCGTCATCACGTTAACCGACGAGAGTATACGAGATTACGGAGAAAAGTCATAACCTCTAAGCCACGAAGCCGGCTGGCTGGTAAGTAGTCCAGTGTTATTTAGAGAATCGTACAAACAGCATGTATATATCAAGTGTAATATGGTGTTCGTTAACGGTGATGCTAATATCCAAGCGTGCTTTTATTAGGAGCATATTCACCATTTAATATTATCAGAATAATACATGTTTCATATAGTGCTCATATACTGTGAGTATATCCACCGTCGCACATTGCGTTAGCTGTAAGAATGTTCATCGTTGAATATTGGATTAATGTTGAACTAATGTCCACCGTTGCATATTGTGTTAATGCTGTACGAATGCCCATCGTTGCATATTATGTTAATGATGTAAGAATGTACACTGTTGAATGTTGGGTTTATATTATGACCTTATGCACCACTTCATTTCGTGTTCATAATTTAGGAATACCGATAGCAGCACATTGTTCATATTGTGAGAAAACGCGCTGGTGAATATTGTGATTGCAGTGTACGAATAAACAGTAGTGTATTATGTGATTATACCACGTGGACATCCATCGTTGCCCAGGTTCATACACTGTAATACAACTGGGCTGCTTTCGTGAACAATGAGCATAATATATACAGTGTACGTTGATAGAGTCACGATCCCCCACAATTATTGTGTGTACGTAATAGTCAGAACATTCGATGTTGGCCTATTAAGAAAATACATACCGCTGGTGTGGACCAATCATCCATGAAGATAACGGGATACATGGGAAATAACTATAAAACATCGTAGCCATGTAAGTATCACTCCGACGAAAGTGCAGTTCATTCATTCAGTAGCATTGTCCTTTGCAGAACCTCGCTCCCATAACAACCTTCCGGAAGTTCTCTCGATCACAAGCAAGATGTCCCGCTTCCGATACATACATCTGGAGATCATCCGCCACATCCTGCACGTTTCTTCTCTTTGGCCTTCCTCTTCCTCTCTTCCCAGGCATATATCCCTCCATTATTGTTCTCTCCAAACTTTCATGAGTTTCAAGTGACCAAAATATATCAGTTGTCTTTGCTTTATCGTCTTTAATAGCCAACCCTCTTCAATATTCAACTCTTGAAGTATGGATGCATTTGTTTCTTTACCCAAGATATTCTTAGAACTCGTCTTTAACATTTGTATTCAAAGGCATTTAAGCGCTGTTAAGCATGTTTAGTAAGTGTCCATGTCTCGCAGGCGTATGTTGCAATTGGAAAGATACATGCACTTAAAAATCTAATTTTTGTAGTTCTATCTGTCCTCAGATGCCACCGAAGAATTAGAACCAGAAATACTGAAAGAAGATATTATAGAAACCATCATATTAGCCCCATTGAACAAATCACCAGGACAAGATGAAATACCAAATGAACTAATTAAAGCAGTAAGAGAAGTAGGGACAGCATTGCTACATAGACTATTCACCCACGTTTGGGTAGAACAACAGACACCACGAGACTGGGGAAACGCCATAATTATCCCAATTTGGAAAATCAAAGGCAGCAAAAGAGACTGCACACAATACAGGGGCATTTTACTGTTGAGTCATACTGGGAAAATATTTTGCAAAATTCTTGAGAAAAGATTATAGAACCCCAGCTAAGCGAAACACAACTTGGATTTAGGAAAAACCAAGGATGCACAGATGCCATTTTTGCTCTTAGACAACTTATGGAAAAATCAATCGAATTCAATGAAACAATCTACTTAGATTTTGTCGACCAAGAAAAGGAATTTGATAGAAACAATTTATTGGAAATCCTTAAACAATATGGAGTGAGTACACATGTAACAAAGCTATGTAGATGCTTATACAACAACAGTGAATGCATAGTGAGAGCAACTGGAGGACACTCAGAACCCTTCACCATAAGATCTGGAGTACGACAAGGTTGTGTCCTGTCCCCTCTCTTGTTCATAACATATATAGACAACATATGTAAAGAAACCAGCCAAGCAGAGACAGCAAGAATACCGCATGACGAGACCACAGAAGAATAACCATCTGCAAGTCTAACCATTAGAGAACTCCTGTTTGCGGACGACCAAGCACTAATAACAAAATCAGAAGCTGAATTACAAGACCACATGAATAGTCTAAACGCAATGTATAGGGAACATAACATGAAAATTAGCACAAGTAAAACAAAGGTATTGACAATAACTAAAGAAGAAAAAGCAACAACGATTCACCTAAGCGAACATCCTTTGACACAAGTAAAGACTTTCAAGTACCTAGGAAGTATAATATCATCAAATGGCAAATCAGAAGACGAGATCGAAAATAGATGCAATAAGGCAAACCAACTCATTAGACAAATGGCACTAATACTAAAGAACAAACATGTATCAATAACTACTAAGAAAGCACTTTACAACACAATCTTCGTACCAGCTCTATGTTACCAATGCCAAACATGGACAATGACAGAAAAAGAGAAAAGAAAACCACAACAAGAGAAATGAGATTCCTGAGAAGAATACTCAATGTGTCAAGAAGAGATAAGATCAGAAATGAAGATATCAGGACTAAAGTGGGTGTTATAGCTGCACTAGATTTTATTAGAAGGCAGCAAGTCAAATGGTTTGGCCATGCAAGTAGATTACCAACTAACAGTATACCACAACAAGTAATGATGTACAGACCAGAGGGAAGCAGAGGAAGAGGCCGACCACGGAAACGATGAACGCAGTGAATAACAGAGTCCATGGGAATATCGATACATGAAGCCCATAAGCGGGCACTCTCCCGCTGTTTATACTTCACCTCGACACCGCAAGGTACAAAAGGAACATGATGAGATGAGATGAGATATCTGTCCCACTTCATAATTTATTCAGTTGCTTTAGTGTTTGAAGAGAAATTGATAGTCGTCGTTTAATTTCTTTCATTGTGTCACCATTGTTGGTAATCAGAGACCCAAGCTATTCGAAATTTTCCACCACCTCAAATCATTCTCCATTAACATATATTTCTTTCTCCATAGTAGTTTTGTGTGCAATATCTTTGTTTTTGCTATGTTAAGATATAAGTTGTGATTTTCACTATTTCTTTGGGTTGAAATTATTAGTATTAGTTTAGTATAGTCGACGGGTCAACATCACGGCACACGTGTGTAACCCATAAGTACTCCGTTCTACTCTTAACTAAAGCCTGAGTCCGGATAATCTCAGCTCAGTGCACAAGCTGCGTAGCACCGGAGAGGATCCTGAAATACTTTGGGTGGATTTATAACTCGAAATTTTTCGCGGGCAGCGCCGTTAGGCTGCTCTTTTTCGATTTCCAACTGCCAAGGGATTTTTTTACTTGCGCAATAATACACATGGGCGTCTGATCTCACTACCCAGAAACCAGGGAAAGTTTTGTTACTAGAAGGCCATGTGAAAAAAAATATCCCGATCCTCACCAGGGCTTGAACCCGCGACCTCATGCACTCGAGGCGGACACCATACCCCGAGACCACTCAGAGACGGTCTGTAACTGTTTTACAACGACGAGGGTAAACTGCAAAACATATATTAATAAGCTCAGTTCAACATGCATCAGATACAATATGAATTTAAATACAACAACTGAAGTAATGAATAAATGACCTTTTATTCCACACGATCTATACCTGTTTTACTGCGACCAGGCAGACTATAAAAATCAGATTACTAAGCTGAGTTTAACATACATCAGATACAATATGAATTTCAATAAAACATCAACTGAATTAATGCAGGCTAGGAGATTTTCTGATCCACTAAATATACTAGTAAATAATGTACATCTGAAACAAGTTACATAATTTAAATATCTACGAATCATGATCACAATAAATGGCACAATAGACAGAAACATCGAAATCAGATTACTAAGAACACGTGCGCTTATATATCAAATAGCACCCATAATTAAACATCCAAATATCTCACAATGTTTGCAAAACGACAGATAATAAATAACAAATACATACCAACCCTATGATACCATTGTCATAATTGGACATTATCCAAATCACACTTACGCAAAATCAACACCAGCGAGATGAGATGCTTGAGTAGACCTACCAATGTAACTATCAGAGTGGAATCAACACCGTGTGCCATACGCATTGTACGATAGAAGATCAAATGGTTTGGCCATCTCGTTAGAACGCAACACCATCAACTACCAACATAGTTCCTTCATCAAAGATGGTCTTTTATAAGAGTAAGAGGACGCCCTGTAAGAAGAAAATTGATTCATATGATCAAAGACTGTGTTCATTCATACGGAATGACACCATCCAGGGCCTGTCATCGGGCGCTGGAACGTCAACGATTCCTCCTCACGACGCAAGACGGCAACAGTGGAAGATGATGACGATGGTGATGTTGATAAGGCATGCTAACTCCAGGTATAAGCTCTGTTACATACACAATTTATCTATTGTAGATGGTTTCGTAATTTGTTAAGCAATAACAATACAATCAGAAAGGTTTGCTGCTGCGAAGTTTACACGAGGAAAAAAATATACATAATATGACTAAGAGTTCGATGGATGAAACAACAAAACACAGATGCAGACGACCTTTTCTACCAAAGTGTTTATCAACGAAATAAGAAACAAATTAATACTTCTCTAGACTCTTAACCATCTCAGGAGACGTAACAACACTTCCATAATGACATAATAATGAAACAAATTACTTTATGTACACATAGACGCGTATTTAGTTTCTACACAATACTTGTCGGAATATAGCTTGGTACCGACTGCTCATATGATAATATACAAATATATTGGACGCAGAGTTTGCAGACTCCAGAAGAAAGCCGATCCCACAAACAGATATCAACGTATTCCTGTATTTACCAGCTATGGAAAATTCCGGTTCTACCAGCAAAGTCGCTATAATCAAACAGACAGGAAAGTAGCAGGCGATAAAAAGCACGGATATGACGGACACCATTTTAGTGACTTTTTGGTCACGGCTAGTTATGTTATCTGTACTTCCTTTTGAAGCGATAGACTTTGCTCTCCATTTTGATTTAAATCTGAGATTTATTATAAGAACAACTGTACACACGATAACTATAACAAAAGCTGTGCCTGGAATAAACACGTTGTTGATAGCAAAAAGCACCCTCTCTACCTGCTCGCGATCGTCAGTGAAGACCAGACTTATAACTGATTTGTTTCTTGCAACCGAAAATCTGAAAGCATATCTGTTGACATGGTACAGTGGACATATGCTTGCCAATAGAACAATGAAGATGACTATAATAATGATGGTGACTCTCTTTGGTGTTACGATTGTCTTTACCTGAAATACAGTAAATACATCAACAATAACTTGAAGTAGAACTGGTCAGCTTTGCATTAAAACAATCAAATGTAACAGAGTGGACATTGCGGCTGGAAATTATTTGTCAGAACACACAAAGCGAACACACAATGACACATATATATTTTATTATTATGGGAGAGGGGGATTAAAAATATAAAAAAAAAAACACGTAATTAACAGCAATAACAATCTTCAAACGCTGGTCCTGGAATCGACAGTACACTAAAGTACACAAGTCATTTAGATGGAAGGGGTCTACGTTTCTTTGAGGTTTACGTCTTTCTTCCAGACCACCTTTATCTATCCTATTATTAAATCCACCACGCTGAGGTGAACGTGGTTCTTCAACATGTCTGAATGTTTGACACTGTCTCAAGTTGTAAAGCGTGTAGTGTTTGGTAATTTCATGTCTTTTAATGCATGTGTGGTAACGTTAACATTGTGCCATATTTTGACATCCAATACCGACGACCCCCAACTCTGAGCATGCCCGTGTTTCGTCTGTCTCAATCAAACAACATCGAAGTGAATGGATATGTATGGTTCCAGTGGCCAGGAATCATTTACTGTGTTCTCTATCAAGTTCCTTACTGCCAGTTCCAAACTGATTCTCTGTAACCAAGTGTTGTAAGCGATTCGTGTTGTCTTGTGACTTGCACGATTACTTATATGTAAATGTAACGTCTTTTCTTTGCTCACCCTCAAGGAAGTTCTTTTTAGGTCAACTAGTCGTCAGGCAATCCAGCCACAATATTTTTGAGTAAGCTAAATAGAGCACTATTTAGAGCTTTAGAAAAAACTAGAGGATGTTGCCCTCAAAGCCATAGAGGCCCTGCCAACTCTTGACCACCTGGACACACTTCCCACCACAACAGAAGTTAAGTGTGCTATAAATGAACTTGCATCTGGCAAGGCTCCAGGTAAGGATAGGATTCCAATAGAGGTTATCAGGAGTGGGCAAGACACACTCACTCTACAGATCCACAAGCTAATAGAGCTATGCTGGCGAGAAGGACAAGTCCTACGGGATTTCAAAGATTCAAGCATTATAACACTGTACAAGAACAAGGGCGAACGGAGCGACTGTAACAACTATAGGGGTATCTCATTTCTGTGTATTGTTGGGAAAGTATTTGCCAGAATTGTTCTGCGCTGACTTCAAGTCCTAGGAGAATCACAGTGCAGCTTCCGACATAACCGGTCTACCATTTATATAATATTCTCAATGCGTCAAATGCAAGAAAAATGCCGGGAACAAAATAAACCACTGTTTATTGCCTTCTGTCAAGGTCTCACTTATAATCACAAAAGGACATAATAGGAGACACAGAAACAGGGGAGGGAATAGCAAATACTCGAATATTCGAGATCGATTAGCCAGACCACCAACGGCCAGGTACAACCCGCGGGAAGCGTGAAAAGTTGAAATCAACGAGATACCCGCAGCGGCAAGCACTCCGTGTCCACCCGACGAGAGTCGAGAGGGCAGACGGCCACTGGACACTGACTGGACTGGAGCGGGTGTAACTCTTAGATGGAGACACATGGGATAGACTTAGAATCTTTAAGCTGTGTATTAGTTTAGCGATGAATAGATGATGTTGTGTGTAGAGATGATTTAAATGCTTTATATGATATACATGTAATATGTTGTTGTGCGAGACGTTTATTCGTTTGATAACAGATGTCGTAATAAACCATGACGACAATAAGTGAACCTTGAGTTCTGTCGTATCTGTACTCGCACTAATCTGCCTGTCTGAACCCGAGTCTTTCTATCCCTATTTGTAAGACGCTGACAGGAAAATACTTGGGGGATCGTATCCGTTTTGCAGGCCCAAGACAGTCAAAGATAGATTAAATTACATTAAAAAATATTACATTGACGGTTCTTGGTGCAGCCAAGTAAAAACTGTAGATTACACACGACATCGACAAGTCTAAACTTTATTAAGCGTATACTGATCTACTAAACTGCATCTTCCTCTATCCCCCTCTCTCTCACATTACATGATGACAATGCTAACTATCAAAATAAACATGACATTGTCGTGACATGACAAATTACTAATGTTTTTCTCTCTGATAACAGGTTGTCCTATGATGTATTTGAGTTGATGTATATTTTCACCAAGATCCATCCAGAAACAGCCAGCGAGCGAAACAGCGGTGGTACTGAACAAGCATCATTAAATCAGCTAAGTCCAAACATTTTCTATAAATTGTATCTCTAAACGATACTCATTTCATTTTTCACGTGTAAATTTTGTTTCATATTGATATATGCGTGTATTATTGCTATAAATATCACATTAAGGGACACAATCAAAAATTGTATTGTACAAATTTTTCAAAGGGAATTCATTTTCTAAAAATAATTATTTTTCAACAACTAGAAAATGTCAACACTAGAAAAGTGCATTGAGCTAGGGCTAAAGCTAGGTTATACAGCAGATAAACTGGCAGAATGGAGCCAGAAAACACATGCAGAAAATCTAACAAGAGAAGAAAAGGAACATGAAATGCAAGAAAGAGCAGCAGAACGAGAACAAATGAAAATAGAAATGGAAACGTCCGCAGCCAATAAAAAGGCAGAGCTCGACGCAGCTAGCAAAAGGGCAGAGCTCGACGCAGAGAACAAAAAGGCAGAGCTCGACGCAGCAAACAAGAAATTAGAAATTGAGGCATCCATAAAACAGAAAGAAATGAAGTCACAAACACAAATAAAAATGAAACAACTAGAGATAGCTTCGAATGTAGAAATTTCAGTGAACAAACTACGAAGTAAAGAAGAAGAACAAAAGTATAACAAATTTAAGGGCATTGTCAAACCATTTTGCTCTGGCGATTCAATCAGCGCCTACACAGAAAATTTTGAATACATCATGAAATTTCACGATATTCCAAAGTCAAACTGGGCAATGATCTCTATGAGAAATTTAGCACTTGTGCCATTAAAGGTAATTGAAACTATTCCTCAAGATTTAAGGAAAGACTACGATTATATCAAACGTAGAATAATGCAACATTTCTCATTGGATACAGCAGGGTATCAACTACAGTTTGCCAAACTTTGTCCCAAAGCCAACCAAACCTTCATAGATTATGTCTCAATGGTATAGAACATATTTAATAAATGGATAAGTTCAGCGAAGGTCGATAACAGCTTTGACAAACTGAGAGATCTGATGATTATTAATAAAATTATTACATCATTACCAACTACAATTTCAAAATTTCTACAGCAGAGCGATTGTCAGACGATTCAAGAGGTTGAGAACAAAGGGTCTGCATTTCGCGATATCTTTGCTTTAAATGATAACCAACATGAGGTATCAGCTGCTATGAATGTGAAGAAAGTTAAACCATCTCAAGACAAGTACAGACCAAAACCAAAATACTCACCATGCAAATATTGCAAATTGTCAAACGAAGAATACGCTATGTGCGACAAATCACCTAATTACAGTCACCATCTGAAAATGATGGAAGAGAAACAGAAAGCCAAGCGAACACAATTTAGAAGAGCAGTTAAATGTTATTTATGTGAAAGTTTTGGCCACTATTCAGGCCAATGCGACGGTCGTAAGATGATGAAACAAGCTAATGCTGTATTAGATGACACCCCAAGCGAGGATGAGATTGAAAGTGCGAATAAAAGTTATCATGAAGTAGTTAATTCTTTACAAGTGATTGATGTTTTTGATATTGATGGCTGCAATACATTTAAGAAATGTCAATTAGACACAACCCTTGAATGTGGCCATATAATACACATATCTAATGAAATGGCCAATGCCTTGATAGCATCTAAAGGCAAACTAAAGTTTTACAAAGGTTTTGTCAACAACCAACCCTGTAAAATAATGCGGGATAACGGCTCGACCCATATCGGAGTCAGAAAAACATATGTGAAAGACTGTGACTATATAGATGACTACGTAACATGTCGAAAAATACCCTCTTGAATTGACTGAAATTCATACACCATTCATGTCAGGACGCGTATTATGCGCAGTTGTGCACAATCCATGTGTAGACATAATTGTAGGGTACCTCCCCAGTGTAAAAGAATGTTCAGAAAATGACATAAAAAAGTGTGAGTCAAAACTTTGCAAACAGAAACAAATTAATAATACTGACGCTGACACCTTCATTGACCTCACAAAGGCATTTGATTTGGTCAGTCGTGAGGGTCTATTCAAGGAACTAAAGAAGATTGGCTGCACACCAACTCTTCTGTTCATTGTCGAATCATTCCATACAGGCATGGAGGGTATAATCAAGTTTGGTGGTGCAACTTCAGAAGATTTTGAAATCAAGAGTGGAGTTAAGCAAGGTTGTGTACTATCCCCCACCCTCTTTGGAATATACTTTTCACTTATACTGAAACATGCCTTTCGTGATCAGGATGCCGGTATATACATTCACTCACGCTCAGATAGCGGCCCCTATAATGCTCAGAGATCGAAGGCCAAGATCAAAATTAGGAGGGTACTAATCAGAGAGTTGCTATTTGCAGATGATGCTGTAATTACGACCCACTCTGAGGAATAATTACAACATCTACTGTCTGCATTCTCCAGTGCTTGTTCTGAAATTGGTTTAACAATTAACAAAAAGAAGACATAGATTATGTCACATGGTGCACATGAGGTATCATCAATCTTTATTGACGATACCAAATTGGAGATAGTAGACCATTTTAAATATCTAGGATTAGAGGTAAATAGCAAATTATCCCTGGCTCAGGAAATCAACGTCAGGATTGGTAAGGCATCAACAACAATGAACATGTAAAAAGTCCTTGTCTACCAAGCCTGTGTCCTTAGTACTTTTATTTATGGCAATGAAACCTGGTCAACTTACTCACACCAAGAGAAAGGTTTAAACAGCTTTCATATCTGAGGCGTCTGAGCAGAATACTTGGTTTAAGTGGCAAGACAAAAACACAAATACTGAAGTATTGGAAAGATCAGGTTGTTTAACGGTGTGTTCCATGCTCAGTCTTCGTAGACTTAGATGGATAGGACACGTTAGGAGGATGGATGATGGTAGAATACTAAAGGCGATTTTTGTTTTTTTGTGAATTACAGATGGGTAGGAGATCTCAAGGTCTGCCTCTACTACGATACAAAGATGTGTGTAAGTGGGACATGGTTGATACAGGCATTGATAATGCACATTGGGAGCAAGTTGCCGCTCAACGTGTTGCATGGAGGGTAACTATCTGAAATTGATTAAAGGCAAAGGAGAAAATGATTGCAGATAAAGTACACATAGAGCGTGAGAGACGTAAGATGGTGCATGATGGTGGAAATGACCATGTTTTCACATGCATCCTCTGTGGACGAAGATGTACAGACCGAATTGGCCTCAGCAGTCCTTTTACCACCGCCATGGGTTGTAGTTATTAAGAGTTTTTGAAGCACAATGTACCAAACTATCGTCTGTCAAGACGGAAAGGTGCCAATGTAATGGAGTAATCTGTGTACAAGTCTAAATAGTTCTTGCCTTGAAATGTGGTGAGAGTATCGTTTGTTCATTTGGCTTGAGTGGTCGTTTCGTTATTGCGCCCCTAAAGTTTTATTTTAGAGATCCACTCAGCTTTGCAAGTTGAATTGCTTGCTATTTCCGATATATCCCGTGGCTAATTCCACCATAACAATGTGTCCTTTTGTAAACTTCGCACATGATATATTACAAATTAGAAAGGTGAGATGGTTGTTTTCTACGTCTACAATTTTGCTTCGTCTACCATTTAAAGAAAAATGTACATATATCATAAGAGATCTTACATGCACTTAATTATGCGATTGTAAAAAAAAAATTAGTGATAACGTTTAAAAGGGAGAGTTTCCTATCATTGAGACTGGGGCATATTTTTCCATCCACCTCAGTTTCCAGACACCGTTTCCATGAATTTGAGTTTTCACGTGTATCGTTTGCCATTTCCTTATAAGGAAATCAATGTGGGACAACCAAACACAATTGGAATGGATCGCAGTAGCTCGAAATAGACAGTCGTTAGAGGGCTCATTAGACCTGACATTAGGCCAGGGATTGTCACTTGAGTTTTTAACACCTACCAAGTCAAATGTAGTCGTAAGAGAGTGGTTTTTGCCCTTCTGTGCCTTCTGGTGATTAGGCACTGGAGCCACAGTTTGCGAGTGGATATTTTGGCCGATAGTAGATTTCAGAGATGCAGGCCGGACCAGGCTTAAACCTCTATCTTGGTACGACATCTAAAGTATCAATAGAAAAGGGAAGCAACTCATCTTAGATTTTCCAACAACTACTAGGAAGTCATAGCTTGTTTATCTCCCTTTTCATGTCTTGTTATCAAGCATTGGTCAAGCAATTTAGCAACTGATCTTGGAACCAGCTATGCTTACCATATGTGCCACACTTGCCTCTGGATGAAATTACTCGTCTGCTGCACAGCTCAGGACAGGAGCTTAGTACAGTCTGATGGATCTTTACCACTACTTTCATCTGGGAGAACTACAGTGATTGCTGCCTAAACTTATAGGGATCTGATCTGTAGAAGCTTTAGGACTGGTCTCTCGATTTCCTTGTATGCGGTTGTAAGACTCTGACTTATATCTGGAACCAGCGACGGCACCCATTTTTGTTTCAATGTGGCTCAAAGACATGATGAATGTATCTTTATCGTCCATGTAAGCATACTAACCACATACAGTTTGGATGAAGCCAGGAGATCCTTCAACCAGCCATGACAAAACCCATATGGAGAGTCCTTACTTCACCAGCTTATAGCATTATGGCTAAAACAGCCACTTGGTGGAATCACCGTTTTGATGTAGACACACATTTCTCTCAAGACATACGCAAGTGAAAGTGATCCAGAGTACCAAAGCCAACATCATCATATAAATATATACATCAGGAACAATCTTGGACAGTTACCTTTGTCTTCTGTTATGTTCCACACATAATTGGATTACACCACGATAGTTCCAGCATCACCTTTACCTATGACAGTCAGCCGGAGTAACCTTTGACAGTGATATATCAGTCTGTTAGATCCAGCAAGAATATGATTAACCCATCCCATTATCATCGATGGAATGCGTTAGAGGGTTTTAGGAGATAGACTGTGTAGAAACAACTTCTTATGTTTCGTATCATGGAGTTAGATACAGTTTGTTTGTCAAGCCCCATTGTGGGGTGATGGTACATTTTCCCAGACTCACAGGACTTACTTATCAAAGGACTTATTTTAGAACATAGAGAAGATTATAAAGAACTTATTTATTGAACATAGGGTAATGTATTCACTATATGTTTGTTCTGGAGGTAAAACCATTCCAGATATGGGTATTGTTTTTCTTTCAGGTTGATAAGTTAGACGAAATTGGTTGTTGGGTTTTTTGTAATCAAAGAGTGTAATGCACTGATTTGATGTTTTATTATTGTTATTATGTTTTTGTAGATTGTAGTAATACAGAGTTTAGAGTTCCCATAACCCACTGTTGAGTCCACATTAAAGGTTATAGTTAGAACCAGTAGTGTTCTTACTTTTTTGTCACCATTATTCTAAAGTGGTGTTTATTGTAGTTGATATATGTTACTGTTTATACAATGTATAAAGAGTTGCTGTGAGAGGTCGACAACACATAGGCCTATATGTCTTATAGAGAGAGACGTCATCTCATTAGGGGTTAAATGACCGGCTTTCTAAATCTTCTCCAGGAGATTAGTCTTATCATTGTAGGTTGGATTGGTGTCTATTTCTGCCTAGTCCCCTACTTATGAAAATTAGAGCCATGGCTTGTTTTCCTGGAGAATACCCTATGAGGAAGAGGACTCGAACTCAAGCCTTAATATTCCCCTAGGCACAACATTCATATATCTATATTTATATATCACAGAGACCTATAGCTCGTATATTGTAGAGGGTGGTACATTTTGAGAGCGATACAGTAGAAAGCAATATCTCTTAGATTGTTGAGTTTGAGCTGATTTGACATAAGAACCTACATCACTGCACTCAGGACAATTCCATACCGTCCGCTCATTCAACACCCAGTAAAGATCATTCTACTAATCGTTCCCACCGCTACCTGATTGAACGTTCTCCTGGCCTTCTCTCTAAGTTTTGAGATTCTTCCAGAACTCGTGCCGAACCGCCGCAGTATCATTTTTTCCACATACGGGTTCTCAATCTGTTTCCCCGTCTTCTTCACCTGGCCCCACAACCGCATGACCACCTCTCCCTTGTCCATAGGCGATCTACCACCACGATGTGCATTCCCTGCCAGCCTTTCAGTCTGTTCATTCCCCCGCACTTCCGCATGGCCAGTGCAAAAACAAAAATACATACAATTTTCATAATCTGTGACCTCAGAAACGAGGATAGCCATTCCACACGAAACATTCCTCTCTCCACCTTACTAAGCTTACTCCTTGTATCCGTAATGAATACTGTGTGTGTTGCAGTGGACTCCTCTAATCAACGGAATGCCGCTGTTACTGCTTCCACCTCCATTCTCATGCAAGATATCGTAGTCTCATATGCCAGATTCCCATTTTTCAAGACTCGTCTATTTGCCTTCTCAATGGAACCCCAACCACTACGCCTGTTTCTCACCACTGACCCATCCGTGAATATGATTATGTCACCTGTGTTTCCCCTCCCACTATGTGCACCCCTCTGCCCATTCTCTTGGAATGTTTCTTGCTATGAATGAATACTTTTCCTACTCGTTTTAAATGCTCCACTTCAGCTTTAAAATTATTACAATTGCCTGTGGAGAACACTTATGACAAACAACAGTAAATAACACAACCTTCAATGGCATGGTGATACACAAGCATCTCTCCAGTGTAATAAAGGCAGTTATCCAGCTGGTGACTCGGGTAAAGATACCATGTGGCCACGCCCCAGTCAGGTACTGAAGCTCTATGGGCTCGAAGTCTAGATCTAATTCATTGAAGGCTGGATTATAGCAGATGTTTGTCCAGATAAGAGGTATCAGGGAACAAAGGTCAGAGATGGCCAGTGCTGAAAGAGGAAACACATATAATGTTATATTCATAAGCTTTGGGATCCACTCAAGAATAGGTCCACTGCTGAAAATGTCTATTAGAAATAAAAGGTAATTTGACTATGGTGCAGGAGAGAGAATGGTAGCTCTCAGTCTGTCTTTCCTAATGCAATCTCAATATACATTTTACAAGTTAGGGTCGACTCCAGAACCACCTGATACTTGATTCTAAATTGACCTGAGCATCAATAGACCGATGAATTCATAAATCAAATGCTGACTCCATAATTAAATTTTCTTGTAATGGATCTCCGAAACCGTCTCTCTCTCTCTCTCTCTCTCTCTCTCTCTCTCTCTCTCTCTCTCTCTCTCTCTCTCTCTCTCTCTCTCTCTCTCTCTCTCTCTTTTATTGTGTACATTCTACTGACTGTTCTTTTACTTCTAAATCTTGTCTCTCTATCTATGCTTGTCCCTTGCCCTTCAGCTGTTCCTACTGTTGTGGGTTTTACTAGTGGTTAATTATTTAATAACTAGAGCATAAGGAGTGTAAGGACAAACCTCTCCTTAACCCTGCCTGCCCGATTGGACTTATTCCACTTAGCATATACTAAATTACAATATAATTCGATGGGGTGGCCATCAGCACCTTGCCATTAGTCTTTCCTCTACAACGTGGAGAACACTTTGTGAAAAATATCCCAGAATCACGTGTCCCAGGCTTTCTGTACCCAGGAATTTTAATTGTTGGGGAAGACCAATCGACCACAACTGTCAAGTGAACCCACACACGTGTTGCTACGTCAGCTAATGTACTGTCACTCAGCCAAGACGCTCACTCAGCTTGAAATATTGTTTAGGGAAGTGTATTGACAGTTATCACTTTATCACGTGGCATGTCTAGGGTGAATGTTGGGAGCCTGGGTCATTGCTCATATTAATGATCATGAAATTCCGGATCAGACCTGTGAACGTGTCCTGATCATGCCATGTGGCGACGACATCCAGGATTGCATCTCTTGGTTTCCACTTGTTCTTTTCCCGATCAATTTGTTTCTCATCATAAAATGATCGTTAAAAAAGTGTTTGACTGTCTATGTCTTATTTCTCTAATATGTTAACGGTTTTTGTCTGAATCATGAAGAGCTGCCTCATTAATGTGTCTGTATTTCAATAACACTCTTTTTATCATCATCAGAAACCACACTTCCGCTATTTAAGAGATTATTAGAGATGTCTCAGCTCATCTGCTATTTGCCTATGTTTCAGAAACATAACAGTATGAGCTGTACATAGCACGCTAACACATTGTTCTCACTGCAACTAACAACCTATTGGTGTAAATGTTTTTGTCTTTAAAAGTGGCCACTTTTGACATGGCGATTCTTGTTCAAAGCTTTACAAAGTAAAGCCCACCACTTAATATGGCTGTTTCAAGATAATTGTTTCCATGGCCCTCGTTTATGGGTCTCTTGGCCAGTTATAAGTTTACACAGGTGTGTCATCAAGCTGTCGTGAATAGTGTATGACTTCTGGATGGTACGATTGAGAATTGGTACGAGTGGTTTACTAGAATGTCCTGGTTCTAACTTTCACATTCTTCCATCTATCATTCTAGAATCACAGAGTGACACATTAATTATAAGTATTCAACAGGACGCCGAACTGTTTTACAACTTCTATTGTGTCCTTGACTCATTTACAATCATGACATACACTTCTCAAAATACTCAAGAAATATCACACTTGATTACTAACATATATGTATACATTTGGCGGCAATACACATGAGCTGGAAGACGCTTGATCAAGTGAGATGGTGAACCATGGCCACACATGGTTATCAGCATGACTTATGTTGATGATGGTGAGGATAATGATGAAGACGCTATCCATAGAGTTTAAAGTATTTCGCCACAGTTAGTTATGAACCTCACAAACCAGTCTGTCCGACTTCGACGTGAATTTGTATACAATTTGTTTCCTCTAGACATTTTAAATTTAAGGTAACGGGATCTGTCTACCAGTTGGAAGGTTTCTTTCCAAACTGTGGTGCTAGCGCAGCAGCCTTAAGACCAAGAAGGCTTTACAATTTCCAATTGTGGTATCTTCAACATGCGGAATTTCACATGGGACCTCCCGTTTTTCACCATATTCCTAGAAGACTGGCTGTCCATCTGACTTCCCAAGAGATCATGGAGTCTTTTTCATATGTTTAATATGCAAATCTTATCATAGCATCAGACAGGACAAGGCCACCACTGTCCACAACATGTTCTGGAGTCAAATGTGCATGCTAACAGACTCAAATATGTCAGTGTAGCTCTGTAGAAGACAAAGCAATCAAGTTCCTTCTCAGGAAAAATATGAAAATAAAAATAGAAATAATTAGATCAATCTATGAGCCAAATCTGTTTCAACAAGATCATCCGTTTAATCAGTGCGATGACTAGTGTTGAATGCGCCGGTTCTGGTCGTTCCACGCTTTTCAGTTCCCAGAAAATATCTTCACACTTGCATACGCGTGTAGCGTAATGAACTTTAATGCCAGTATCATGTAGTTTATAGGGTCTCTATTCTTTTTTTTTTCTTTTCCCCGGAATCCAATCCCCGTTTCTTTTTTACAAGCAAACCATAACGTCTAATATTATGATCAGGCAACGACCTTCATCATTTTGTATATTTTCAACAGTTGCTACATTTATTCTATACCACTAATAATTTGTTATTTTGATCTCTTTTTATGCGCAACTCACTGTTTGATCCTGCGGAATTACTTTAACAAAACAAACTGTATTACCACTTACCACATCCTGCTAATATTATATTCGATTTCGCATCTTATACCCCACGACTGTGGCTGATGGGGCTACTTAAGAACACATTAGTTTTGAATTCAATCCCCAGAATAAAGAGGCTTATTATTTTCCAACCAGTACACGCCTCTGGGTGGATCTAGACTTGCTGAATTAGCATAGAATAATGTGCAGTCGTAGGAACTCCGACGCGGAGCAAACACGGCAAGGGGCTTCTGATCTTCAGAAGAGTACCCCTTTCTTCAAGTGTTTCGGCCCTTTACACTCTTGACACTCTCTTGGGGCGGGCCCGCCCGGGTCATGACTCCGGGCGTCTGTCCCCTGCCGTGGAGACGTTCTTTCGGTCATTTAGTTATCCCTGACGTTACGCTTGTCCCTTTGCTGTTACCTTGTCCATTCTCAAGTCCTCCCTCCCTCAGTGGGGAGAGCCCGTGCAGTCTGTGCCTGCCCGACACATGTGGTCGTGGAATGCTAATTTCATCCCCCGCCACGGCCTCTGCCGCCTCCACTTATCTCCGTTGCCTTGTACCTTCCTCGTTCCCCGTTCACGGCACCACGCCTTTTTAGGAAGCCGGATTCTTCCTTTCTACTCGGACCCACCTCTTGGTCTGTCCGCAACTGACTGGACCACGTAGTATGCATATCTCGTAACAATGTTGGTGGGGGTTATTTTGACAGCTATGCTAAATGCGTTAGGACTGGGTGCGATCTGCAGTCGCATATATATATATATATATATATATATATATATATATATATATATATATATATATATGTGTGTGTGTGTGTGTGTGTGTGTGTGTGTGTGTGTGTGTGTGTGTGTGTGCAAATATTTAAATGACATGCACAAAGATAGGAAGTTGGTTGCACAGTCGTTACATGTGAAGATGCAGTTCATGTGATTGCCTGCCACTAAACATACGTAGCCAGTTTCTGTCTCGGGATGAGTTTTTCCCTCTGTCAACTGTTAAGTTAAACTATCTATCTTCTTTAAATCATTATTCTTAATATTTTCTGAGTCTAAAAAAGCACTAGACGATATTTGTTACTGCGTCTAAAGTAGTAAGTTGAACGTGGCTACATCTGTGAAACGTAAGGTTGAATTTCAAACAATCTACACAATATTGTAAATCATGACCGCCCATGCTTACCGGCATGGCTCATGATGGATGGACACAATATTAGAAAATGCCGAAAGAAAAATGGCGAATTTACCCAGTAAACTAATGTTGACCGGATCATTAAACCCTTGTTTGACGAAACAGATGATGTTGATAATGTTAGATATGATTCCAAATATATCCACCACTTGACACAGCACAGAGTAGAAGATCCACTGAAAGATGATTCGCTGCCTGTCACTGACAATGTTGTCATACATCTCTAGTACCACTGGCGTGGGGTGATCGCTAGAACAATTTGCGGTTAGGGAGGTAACAGTAAATGCCATCATACTTTTTTCACACAATGTGATGTCTCTGCTAGCAAATATATGAACAAATGGAACATGCACACTTACTCCAATAAATTATACAGGTAATGTAATACTTAGAATTGGGTGTCTTAAAAATGCAGTATGCCCTAATGTACACCAGCCATCTGTAAACACTGCTGTGGTCAGTATGCATCCAGTAAAATTCATAGTGTTGAAAAAAGTACTGAAGTGTTTATACAATCATTGTATTGTGTGTCTAGGCTCTGAGTGGAACGTGAAAGAAATATCAATACATTAATTATATAGCTATGAAATCTCGTCCCTAATACACTATGTGTAACTAATTATCGTATCACAAAATGACAAAATAAAGCTCAACAAGAGAAGACATGACATCAAGTACCACAATTAAAATAACCAGTTCAAAATAACTCTTGTCACATAATTTGATACAGAACGACACCTACTCACACCTCAGCAGTAAAAGAACATGGGTCTCTGTATGCTAAATCCAACTGCATTAACCAGTTCATATACAGGTGCTAGTGTACCCACATCTGCAGAACAGAGAGGTAATTAAAAAACAGGATATATCCATTTGGGTTGACAGAATAACACACAAAGACGATGGGAACTTGACCAAGCCAACACACCACAAACCTCCTACGTTCTCGACTGGACCGCACATTTTGGAAACCGGTCACGTGATTGAAAAAAGACAATGCGTTTCATGTATTGTTTAACGCAAATAATTTTGGCTTGTTAAAGGTCGTATAAGCCATCATAATTCATCTGTATAGGCCAGTTTTGTGCAAACAGAAAGACGTGATAGTCAGATTAAAATTACCGTGGTAGAAAATTGAAATTACTGTGCCATTATGTGTATATTTCAGCTTGAAGGATGTACCTAATTACTTTATTTACGTTGTGTTATGTCTGCAGTATGTACCCGATGAGATACAGCAAAATATGACAGGCAATAAATCCTGCAATCTATTGTCTATTCTTCATTATTCAAAGACTATTCTATATATTCTAGATGCACTTTTTCTTTCTTTCTTTCTTTCTTTCTTTCTTTCTTTCTTTCTTTCTTTCTTTCTTTCTTTCTTTCTTTCTTTCTTTCTTTCTCTCTTTCTTTCTTTCCCTCTTTCTTTCATGTTTATATCGTTTGTCACTATTTGCCTTATATGGACGAGACATTTTATGTTTTAGCAGCGATCAGTAATGTGAACGCCTTGGCCATACTGGGACTACCGCGGCAGATGTGGCTATGTCTGTTGTATGTCTAGCGGTGTCGGGGCTTGCGTCCTTTGGCACAATGCCCAATGATGTCACATTCAAGTATGCTCAGATTCTGTGTCTTTGCATCTTAAATGTTTCTATTATCCGACTCAGATATCAATGTTTATATATATATATATATATATATATATATATATATATATATATATATATATATATATATATGTGTGTGTGTGTGTGTGTGTGTGTATGTGTGTGTGTGTGTGTGTGTGTGTGTGTGTGTGTGTGTGTTCATGAAATCAGAAATACAATTGTTATTGTACGGAGAGTGGATGCATGGCTTGTGGGTAATGGACGTATCTTGTCTACACGATTCTAGGTTGCAAATGAATTCGCAACCACCTGTTTAGATAATATAGTGAAGTCTATTGTTGTCTAAGATATGAATTATTTTTAACAGAACACAACAACTGCTATAAGCACACTATGAGATCTGACGGCGCGTTGACCAAGAGATCCTTTCTGTGTGGTCAAGCCATCGATATATTTACTTCTCTGCTTTTCTCTTATCCGCTTTCCCTCAATCTTGCCAGTAGTCACCGAGTTCTCTTGTTGTTTATTTCTTCTCATAACGTGTGCAAAAAATATCGCAGGGCTGTACGGTGGATGCTCCACCTTAGTTGGTTAATTTTATCTTGAGTTAATCGAGCTCTATGTGGTCTGGCATTGTCATGAAGAAGCAACACTCCTCTAGTCAGCAGTCCTGGACATTTTCTTCTATTGTAGATGCTACAGAGTCTATCGTTACTCGCCTTTCACCTCTAATCATCTCCTCCACCCGCTGCACGGATGATTTTGTTGAAATCTCAACAGGACGACCAGATTGGATTTCATCAACAATTTTTGAGCGTCCTTGATACAATTTTTCTGCCCAGCTATGCACCGCTTTACGGGACAAACATTTGTCAGTATAAACAGGAAGCATTTCCTTATTAATGTCCTTTGCAGGAAGTCCTTTTGTCCACACACACACACACACAAAACGCACAATAGCACGTTGCTTGTTCGTTGTACACTCGGTAATAACAGTCGCGATTTTGTTTATGCCCTGCGCATGCGCACGAGACACCTAGCGCCACCTGACGAACGGGAATATAAAGTTAGCTGTTGCTGTCACCTAATGACACCTGTAGAAAACACCAACTACATTTGCCTGCCATCCCACAGAACTGTGTGACTTACTTATTGACTCGTCTTCGTATTTAGCACTTCAACGCTCTTTTTTTTTCTTTTCCTTTTTCGTTTCAGTTAACATCATTTTATTGGTCAGTATGTTTTCCATTTTTCAATAGATTACCTTTGCTATAGCGATTCTTGGTTTAATCTCTTCAAGGCAGATGTTATCACTGTTCCGAGATAGTTGTAACGAATAACATGTTTAAGAATATTCCCATTTGTCCTTATCTTACATTGTGGTATTGTATTATTCTTAGAGGCGACCATGATCTGTGTCTTCTTACAATTTAATTCTAACCATAGTTGTTCTGTGAACAACAGCCCACTGTCTACTGTTGTAGATCCTGTTCATTGTCTGCAATCAATACTGTATCATCCGCATATCTAATGTTATTTATATTAGGTCCCTCAATGTTGATTCCACTCATATCGTCTAAATTTCTGAAACTATTTTCACTTTAAAGGAAAGCAAGGTCTGGATACATTATGCATCCATGTCGCCCACCTCTCTTAATAGGCTAACATTAACCTACTTAATTATCAATATTTATGAAAGCTTGTTGTTTCCAATCTATTGTTTAATACAAGCCTAAGGTCTTTCAGCCTATCTCTGTGTCTATGGGCTTTCGGACGCTATTCATGAACCCGCTTACCCGAGTTCCAAACACAGCTGCGACATATTTGGCAGCAGACCGCGTCGCGTTGGGTTTTAAAGTGTTGGTATTGGAGCCGGTCGTCCACAAAGCAATGACAAACTACTGAACATAAACTTGCCAATATATCAACAACAGCAGTAAATTCCTGGTGTTGACATGCATGTCCTGTAAATAGGATATGCAAAAAGAAAGAAAAATGTCTTTCCAATCAATTTATATATCTACAAACATTTTCATCATGTTGACATGTCTTACTTTATCGAAAGTCTGTGTGTAGTCTACGAAGCACAGATGTAGGTCTGTGTTTACCTCTATCGAACGCTCGACAAATGGTCTCAGCAAGTACACAGTGGTTATTGTGCCCTTGCCTTCTGCGAATCCACATTGTTCTTGCCTTATGTTTACACATGGAATTATATAAACTGAACCATAAACTGCATTTAGATGCAGCTTGAAACCACATAGAGACCAGATAAAAGAAAATGCATTCTCAGCGTAATCATAACCGAGTGTCCGTTATAATGATGGCTATCTGTTTAACTCATATGCTGGCGCCATTACGACGAATGGAAAAGAACGGAATGACAAGTAAAAACATGATAACATGATAACTTTCTATTTTTAAGAATAGAAATACCTGAACTTTGACATAATGACAATACAATAATACTATCAACAACAACCACAAAATATGATTTGAGAGATTAATTAATTCAGTACAAGAGCAAAGCAACAATCACAATTTGATCTCTATACAATAAAATCAAAAATAAAGACAACCGGTACCACAGATAGGTATGAACAAGTAAATCATCTTCCCATAACACTGAAATATGTGTCTGATGTGCCCATTACATACCACCAAAAGAAAAGAATGATCAAATCAGTCAGAAGGCCACCAAACGACAACTACGTTATGGAGAGACCAGAACTAGTCATTCTTCTGCGCCTTAGAACAGGACACAATAGATTACGCAACCACATGTATACAAAATTCAAGATTGGTGACTCAGCTATGTGCACATGTCGTTTGGCGTCGCAGACAGAAGAGCACACACTCCAGGATTGCCCAAACTACAACATATCCAGGCGAACCTTCTGGTCTAGAGAGATAACAGTGGAAGAGAAACTCTATGGACCGCTGAGTGAAATAAAAAAGACTGTTAGATTCATACAAGAGACAACATTGCAGTTATAAACATATTTCAGGCAAACGAAAGAAGAAGAAGAAATCCCTCTAATACGCCTTATGGCACATTAGGCGCATGGTCCTAGACCCATATTTGAACAGATCAGTGGGTATCACAAAGGTGATGTGATAAATAATACGCCGGTTGTTTTTACTTCCTAATAGATTTGCCGGTAATATGTAATTATATGTAATATGCCGGTATATTGGGTCGTTCTGGAACCATGCTTTAGACTTGCTATTAAGACATATACAACTGAGAAAATAACTTGAATAATATGAATATCTGTAGAGAAACTCACAGGGATAGCTTTCCAAAGGAGAGCCGCAAATTTGATGGATTCAGGATGTGATAATTATTTCACATGTGACAGCAAAAGAGGTAGTACATCAGGTTTAAGACAAAGAAAATTTCGGAAGTTGTTATTGTGGGAACGTTCTGCAACGGACAAACCAATAAATAATGATTGTGTTTGCCATACACCTATTGAGAACGCAATACTAACAGCGATAAAAAAAACGTGAAACTATTAGGTGGAGAATAATGGTAGTATAAACGCATCGAAACCAAAATAGTAAAACCAGGAAAGGAAGCTAATTAGTCGGATTATAATCATTATAAATATTTAACCTATGGACACGGCAGAGGTGGTCGGGCGCCTGTGGGACCAGGAGGAGAAAGCTGTCGAACAGACTGAGAACCCTTATGTAGACAGAATGATATGGCACGGGTCGACAGCGGTTCTGGACTAATTTCAAAACTTAGAGGGAAGACCGGGAGAACTTTCAATCAGATGGCAGTGTGAACGATTAGCAGTATAGCTCTACGCTGTCTGTTGAACGAGGGGCGGAGCGAGCGGAGTTTCTGAGTCCAATGAAGTGGGTTCTTAGCTCAACTCAACGAAACTATAAATAGTTAAACAGAAACCATCCATCCATCCATCATGTGCCATGCCGGTAAGCGTGGGCGGTCATGTTCTGCCATCTCACTCGATCAACAGAGTCGTGGATCAGTTCCGTGTTTTTGTCTCGACCATGCCACAAGGCCAAGCCATCCAGATACTTGTTTCTAGGTCTTCCCCTTGGTCTGTTCCCCTCGATCTTACCAGTTGTCACCAAGTTCTCCAAATCATTTCTTCTCATAACATGCCCAAAAAATTGTGACTGTCTACGTCTAATGTCTCTGATCAGTTTACGATCTTCATTTGTTTCTTGAAGGACTTGTTCATTGGTCTTTCTGGCTGTCCATGGTATTCTTTGCATTTTCCTCAGAAACCACATTTCTACAGCCATCAGATATTTTTCAGCCTGGCTGCTCATTGTCCAAGCTTCACATCCATATAAAAGTACAGGTTCTATGTAGCATCTCAACACTCTTTTTCTCGTTTCAATTGACATCTTTTTATTGGTCAATATGTTTTTCATCTTGCTAAAGGCTACTTTTGCCAGGCGATTCTTGTTCTAATCTCTTCAAGGCATCTCCCATCAGATGTTATTACTGTTCCGAGGTAATTGTACCTATTCACTTGTTGAAGAGTATTCCCATTTACTTGTATATTACACTGTGGTATTTCGTTCTTCTTAGTGACGACCATAATCTGTGTCTTTTTACAATTTAATTCTAACCCTTGTTATTCACTATGTGTAACAACCGCATCTACTAAATTTTGCAGGTCCTGTTCATTGTCTGCAATCAAGACTGTATCATCTGCATATCTAATGTTATTGATGCATCGTCCCCCAATGTTGATTCCTTCCATATTTTCAATATTTCTGAAAATATTTTCACTGTACAGGGAAAACAGATCTGGAGACATTACACATCCCTGTCTCACACCTCTCTTAATAGGCTGATATTGGCTTACTTCATTATCAACTCTTATGGCAGCTTGTTGTTTCCAATATATGTTTTTTACAAGTCTAAGGTCTTTCCCATCAATTTGTAGATCTTCAAGCATCCTTATCATGTTGACATGTCTCACTTTATCAAAAGCCTTTGTGTAGTCAATGAAGCAAAGGTGTAGATCTTTGTTTACTTCTATAGAACGTTCGATTACGGTTCTCAGTATATACACAGCATTTACTGTACCCTTGCCTACTACAAACCCACATTGTTCTTCTCCTATTTCAGGTTGTATTTTCCTCCTAACTCTTTGCATGATAATTCTTAGCAAAATCTTCGTGATGTGACTCATTATACTAATTGTTCGATGTTGATCACATTCCAAGGCTCCTGATTTCTTTGGGATTGCAATAAATACAGAATTACATAACTCATGAGGTATGTTTCCAGTATCATATATTGTATTAAGCAGACTGGTAACTTTATCTATTCCATATTCTTCTAAAGCAGAAACCACACAGTTTAATTTCCTAAAGGATATAATTATAAATATGATGCTGACTAAGTGCTTGGCAAAATTAAATCTTGAAGGAAAATGCAATACATAGTAAGTATACTTCTCTACGCCTATAAACTAAGCTGTAT
The DNA here is from genome assembly GCA_963921405.1 of Cepaea hortensis. NCBI lineage: Eukaryota > Metazoa > Mollusca > Gastropoda > Stylommatophora > Helicidae > Cepaea > Cepaea hortensis. The sequence goes on from OY992881.1 coordinate 87,563,612, forward strand.
CTTGTGAGCACTACAACATATTATCTTCATCAAAGAAAACCAACAGTAAGTCAAGTACACGGCTGTTGTACACACAATCAGGAACATTGGACATTTGGTGCTAGACCTGTATTTTAATAGACCAATCGTCTCTCAGTGTGATATGACCAGCATCACATCGGACGTCTTTACTTCCCAAGATATTTACTAGTACCCAGTGTAGGCTAGGTCTACCCGGGAGCTAAGGTAACATGTACAAGTTAGCCCCGATAAGGATTTGAACACGCCAGACCAGAAGACGGTACTCTAGCAACTAGGCTACTATGGCTCTCGAATACAACAAGGCCTGTCTTTAAATGCTAATATATTATACATAACGTTTACAAGTACTTGAAATGTGCATGTAGTCACAGGAATGTAGATACATCGGATAAAGTGAACATATTTATATAACCCATGTAATTAATGTCTTATAGACTGCACTAGTACTACACACGTATTAACTTTGCTTCTGTATATCATCAAAATTTACTTTCTCCTGCGAACAATGACAACTGTCATTTGTAGCATTCACGAGCCCCAAGCAGAATTGAAGAGTTTGTCTGTGTATTAATCTCTCTTTCAGTTCTGCCATATTTTTAGCCGTTACATATCATTTATGTTCGATTGTAACAGCAGGCATGGAGCACTGGCGATGCAGAGCCATCTGTAATTTCCTGTCGCTTTAAACTACGGACATTGCCAAGATGCTAGATCAGTAACAATCCCTGTTTCGTGTCAGAAACAAATAATAGCCATTACAGTTCTCGCGAGTTGTTATTAAGGAGCACTTTTGTCCCCAGTGATTTCTGACAATGAGGTGACGTGATCATAAAGGGTGAATCCACCAGAAGAACAGCCATCTGATCCGTTCAACAATTGATTAGAATAAGTCAGACAAATATTACATGACTATAAAAACCGGCTAGACAGTTGTCACATTTCAACACAGATTGCCCAGAGCTCAGCAACTAGGAAGAGAATTTTAAATAATAATATTCTACACTTAATAATTAACTCTTTGTGCTGTGGATATAATGTTAAATAGTACAACTCTACACGTCACACTTAACTTTTTTACACGGAGTTTTCATTTTAAGTTATTCTCATACAATAAAGAACATGACAGCCATACAAAAGTCAATATAAAATTAGTTGATGTCATTTTAATTGTCTCAAGTAACATGAGTTACGGAGGTTTGAGTCGCTTGCTGTAGAATAAAGACAGCTATGGTAGTTTATAATATAATATGATATGATATGTATTAGATATGTTTGTAAAACATATCTTCTTTACACATAAAGATTGACAAGTAAATAGACCCCCATAAAACCGAGAAATCCGGTTAATGATTTACAAATGTAAACCCGAAAAATATTAATCTTCTTCTTCTTCAGCATTCCGAGCCATTGAGGTTCTTTGTTGCAGATACAAGCCGTTAATAGAATGGCAGGCCACAAAAGTCGGACCTCAAAGGGCAGACCACAAGGATGTGCTAATCGAGACACCAACCAACGAACAATTAAAAGAATATGTAAACTAAACCTTTGGCAAACAAAATATGTGATCTTAACTTTGTTTCAGCTATAATACTGTCATCACTGAGTTGCATTAAACATAGTAACTGGTATCGTTGAGATGTATCATACGCACCGACTGGCATCATTGATTTGTATTATACACTGTGGGACCATGTGGACACAGCGGGAGAACAGTATGAGCACCCGTGTAACATGCCTGGGTTCATTAACATTACCGGCCCTGAGAAATAATAGACGGAGGTAAAATGGGGCTGGGTAGTATGTCCCCGGAGGGGGCAAATGAGAGGACAGACTGGGAAGGTTGAATACAGTGATTTAAGGGGGATTCGTGGAGAAGTCAGCCCACGAGTGTCGTTGTGAGGCAGACAGCTAGGGGCTGGGGAGGTAGTGTTGTGTGGAGCCTGGGGAGGGCTGCAAAGAAAGGTGAAAAGACAGTGAAAAACATTGATGGGGACAGTTGAGTTTTGGGAACCGACAGTAGAGGTCGGCGGTCCGGGAAAGTGAAGGTTAGTGGAGTTGGCGAGAGAACTCTGCCCTGTGGTTTGAGTGATAGTTGAAGCTTAGACCCAGAGAGGGTCGGATAGTTTTGGCTGAGGCCTAGACCCAGTGTGGGTTGGATCGAGTGAGTTCGGGCCGGGAAGAGTGGCTGGAAAACTATCGTGGTGGATGAGATTAAGTAGGCCTTGAGAAGGCTGTGTTATTCGAGTGTTAGGTTGTGATGAGGATATATTCGGGAAGTACTGTTACTGGATTTATATATGTTGTGTGTTTCCGTGTTCATTCACCATTAAAGGGATATTATGCGCGCAAACTCAATCTTGTTTACTGACTGGTGGATGTGAGCTGACGTAGTGACTTGTGGTGTGAGACAGGTGGCTAGCTCAGCTTCCACTCTGCAGTGACATAGAAGGAGCATTAGGATCTAGACAACGACCAATCTCATTCTGTTGCAAAGAGCTTGTGTCACCTGTATGTGGAGAGAATGATATGGCGGGGGATCGGCAGGGGTTTTGAACGACTCTCAAAACTGAGAGGGAAGACCAGGAAGACGTTCAATCAGTTGGAAGTCGGAACCTTCCGCAGTATGACTCTTAGCTGACTATTGAACTAGAGGATGGAGCGCGTATGGGAACGTCATGAGTGCAGTGATGTCGTTCCTTATCTCAACTCAACTTATCTTATACACACATAATGTCATCATTTAGTATTATGTTTCACACATGTTGTCACCATCGAGTATTCTAACAGAGGAGAAGAGTGCAAGGGATTAGCGTAGCTGAGTCAATATACCCATAGATCTCCAAATTAGCAGGCCGGCTTCGTGGCTTAGAGGTTATGACTTGTCTCCGTAATCTCGTATACTCTCGTCGGTAACGTGATGACGGTGAGAATCGGATCGGTAACTTACGGGGTATGTGAGCCGGCCGCTCAGAAAGCAATGGCAAACTACTGACTGTAATCTTGCCAAGAAATCAACATAGATGCTGGTGTTGACAGCGATGTCCTGTAAATGATATGCAAAAAAAAAAAAAACTCTGGGGTCAGGTTGAAGCACTTACACCAAAAACATAAACTTGGGTATGATAGTAAAGGATGTCCTACTGCTTACTATGCTTGACCAGTAGCAGTAAATAAATTAGTACGTGGGAAACACAGCGGGATGTGAGTCTCGAACATCCCGCTGTCAATCGTGTCATGAATATGACAGGTTCAAGAAACGCATTTGAAATCTGAAACATTCTATAGGAAGGGAGTGAGTTGCATAAGCAACATTCCATCTCAAGAATATTTAAGACGTAAGGGGAGGAAAGCACATGGTGGAAGAGAACGAGACAAGTCTACGAGTTGTTTGCAACGGTGGGAACAAAGAGTGAGTAGTGGAGGAAAAGGAGAATTATTTGGCTGAAAATCTAACGGCGAAGATAAGCGCCAAAACCAGCTGCTGAATGTACCTAAACCATTAGACGATATACGATCACAGATCTGTCGCTAGTAGATTGGTATGACCTTGGGGGTGGGGGGGGGGGGGGTTTGGCTAAACGTGGCCAACCACGGGTCATTCATACATGTTGATTTAGCGTGATTTAGATTTTAGTTGATTTAGTCTACACATTGTGGATGAATCGTAAACAGTGACACAATATGGATGACTCGTGTACAGTAATACATTGTGGATGATTCGTGTACAGTGACACACTGTGGATAACTCGTGTACAGTGACACATTGTGGATGACTCGGGTACAATGACATAATGTGGAGGACTTGTTTACAGTGACATAATGTGGAGGACTCCTGTTCAGTGACATATTGTGGATAACTCATGTACAGTGACACAATGTGGTGGACTCGTGTACAGTGACATATTGTGGGGGACTCGTGTACAGAGACACATTGTGGATGATTCGTGTACAGTGACGCACTGTTTACTATCACATGAACTGTGCAACGGGAGAGGATGCAGATTTGGTGCACGTGACAAGTATAAGATTCACATCAGAGAAACATAGATGGTGCTAATCCGCAGAATTTTCGAACTACATATATGAACTACAGACAAATAAACAACACAATAACAAACAACTATTTCGAACCTATCTTTGAGTTACCGGAGACTGCAGTCGTACTGAACACTTGGTGCAGTGCTGTCATCGAATACAAACTCGCAAAGTGTGAAAACAAATTTTTGCCTGAATGCATCTCTCCTGATAGAACACTGAACTTGCTTAAATATTATCCTCTATATAGTCCTGGACGCAGAACACCACAACTGAAAACTGAATTGTGGCTTCCAAATGTCTTCCCAAGTCACAAACCGCCGGCCACAATGCCAATTCTGGCGCTCATAGACGTGAGAAGGGAGTAGAGAATAGATGACGCACTAGACAACATAAAAATTAAAAGCTATAGTTGCCAGCCGGGATTCGAACCTGTCACCTCCACATGGCGACGGCGCCTCGTTGCGGGAACAAGTGGGCTTCGACTAGTGACCAATTAGACACCCTAAAAAGGTGTCTTCATTAGCCAGGTTTGTCAGACACATGAATCCAGAACTATGTAATACGGACATAATTCATATCTAACCATGGAAATAGCACCGTATGTGCTCAGATGTTTATATTCAACCAGCACAGGTCTAGTACTCGACACCGCAAGGTACAAGAAAAACACGGTGAAATAGGTCAAATAACACACATACAGACACATCGACAGTAATGCTGTGTCCAGTATTTTCAAACACATTTAGAGAAGAGAAATGATAGGTCGGTTCCAATGCTGTTATGTGATCTTGCTTTTCTTTTATGTAGTTTAAAGCAATTTTTCTTCTTCCTGTTTCATTATAAGTGTCCCTTTTCTGACTACCAGGAGTGTTTTCATCAACTCAGGCAGGTACAGATGTCTCAAAGCTGGAAATTTGTGTTCACTGTAAAAGGGTTTGACTATTGATATATTAAGTATAGGACATGTACTAATCGTTCTTTTTGCAGTTACTACAAAGTTGCTTGCTTCTGTCTTCTCTTGATAAGACCATTAAACCTTTGATATATAAGGTGATTTGTCAATCTTCTAAAATTTTCTGCTTATTGCTGGGATATAATATCTGGTCTCTCCTGCATTGACAGTTAGACAAGTGGTATTTTCTAGTTCGTTATTATTAGTTCTTCATGCCTTCGGTTATGATCCGCATTCCTTCATTTTGCACTCTAGAGTAGAGTAAAACAAGGTTGTGTACTAGCTCCCAACATCTTTGGAATACACTTTTCACTTATACTGAAATATGCCTTTCGTGATCAGGATGGTAGTATATACATTCACTCACGCTCAGATGGCGGACTCTACAATGCTCAGAGATTGAAAACCAAGACCAAATTAGAAGGTGCTGATCAGAGAGTTGCTTTTTGCAGATGATGCTGCAATTACGACCTACTTTGAGGAAGAATTACAAGTCTACTATCTACATTCTCCAATGCGTATTCTAAATTTGGTTTAACGATTAGTAAAGAAGAAGACACAAAATATGTCACAATGTGCACATGGGGGACCATCATTCTTTATTGACGACGCGGAACTGAAGATAGTAGACCATTTTATATATCTAGGATCAGAGGTAAGTAGCAAATTATCAATAGATTTGGAAATTAACACCAAGAATTGTAAGGCAGCAACAACAATGGTTAACAACAGGTTAACAAAAAGAGTCTGGGAGAACAGGACGCTTACTGCCAAAATTAAAGTCCTTGACTATCAAGTCTGTGTCCTTAGTACTCTTCTTTGGGCAGTGAAGTATGGTCAGTTTACTCACACCAAGAGAAACGTTTTAACGGCTTTTATTTGCGGTGTCAGTGAAGAATAATTTGTATTAGGTGGCGAGACAAAATCACAAATACTGAAGTATTGGAAAGATCAGGTTGTGTAGCGGTTTGTTCTATGCTCCGTCGTCGTAGACTTAGATGCATAGGACACATTAGAAGGATGCATTATGATTGAATACAAAAGAACATCTAGATTGGTGATTTACAGATGGGTAAGAGATCTCGACATCCGCCACTACTACGATACAAAGTTGTGTGTAAGCGGGACATGATCGGTACAGACATTGATATTGCACATTAGGAATAAGTCGCCACTGAACGTATTGCATGGTCAACGATCAGAAACGGAATAAACACAAAGGAGAAAATGATTGCAGATAGGTCACACACTGAACATGTGAGACGTATGATAGTCCGTGATGGTGGAAATGACCATGTATTTACGTGCATCCTTTGTGGACGAACATTTACAGCGCGAATTGGTCTGATCAATCACATTCGCCACAGCCATGGGTTGTAGTTATTACGCTTTTTTTGTGGGGGATGAGTGGTCTCGAGGTATGATGTCCGCCTCGAGTGCTGGAGGTCCCGGGTTCAGGCCCCGGTGAGGTCCGGGATTTATTTAAAAAATCCGCCTGGGCTTCCAGTAATAACATTTCCCCTGGTCTCTGGGTAGTGAGATCGGACAAATTGTACTGTTGCACACGTAAAAAATCTCTTGGCAGTTGGAAATCGAAAAAGAGTAGCCTAACGGCGCTGCCTGGGCAAAATTTCGAGTTAAAAATCTACCCAAAGTATTTCAGGATCCTCGCCTCTGCAACGGAGTTCGTGCATTGAGCTGAGTTTCTCCAGACTCAGGTTTGAGGTAGGAGGAAAACGGGGCACTTATGGGTTAAACAGTGTGCCGTGATGTTGATCCAACGATAAACTAAACTAAACGCCTTTTTGTGGCACAATGTAACAAACTATCGCCTACTAATGACTAGCTTATGGAGCTGCGATTTATTTGAGGGGTAGAACATTGTGCATGTAGCTTTCTCTTCCCTTATATTCACTACACGATTTTGACCATTCCTTTAGTGCCAATAGGGTTTGCTGCATTCTACTGTTAGCTGTACTAATATTTTCTTCAGATGTCGGTATAGCTAGATCATCTGCAAAGGAGGATGTGTGTACTCTGGCTGGACAATATTATGTGATGGCATTTATATATGCCAGGAATGCTGATGGTGAAAGAACTCCCCTTTCGGGTACATATTGCCGAAACATAATTTTTGTTCCGATTCCATATTAGTTTCTCTTCGTTTATCTTCCTTATCATGATTTTGACCAATTCTCGGGAGCTAATAAGGCGTGCTGCATTCTATTCAAGCATGGTAACAATGTATAAGAACAAGGGCGATCGGAGTGACTGTAACAATTACAGGGGTAGCTCACTTCTGTGTATCGTTGGGAAATTATTTGCCAGATTTATTCTACGCAGATTTAAAGTCCTGGAAGATCAAGTCTACCCCGAATCACAGTATGGCTTTCGAATGAACCGGTCTACTATTGATATGATATTATCACTGCGACAAGCGAAAGAAACATGCCGTGAACATAATCAATCAATGTTTATTGCCTTGATCGACTTCACAATGGCATTTAATGTGGTCAATCGTAGGGTTATGTTCAAGGCACTAAAGATGCTCGGCTGCTCACCAACTATTCTATCCATTGTGAAATCATTCCACACAAGTATGATGGGTGTAATCAAGTTTGATGGTGCAACTTCAGAAGAGTTTGACATCAAGAGTGGAGTTAATGAAGGTTGTGTACTAGCTCCACCATATTTGGAATATACTTTTCACTGCTACTGAAATATCCCTTTCGTGATCAGTATGATGGTATATACATTCACTTACACTCATTTGACGGCCTCTACAATGCTCGAAGCTTGAAAGCCAATTCTAAAATTAGGACCGTACTGATCAGAGAGTTGCTTTTTGCAGGTCATGCTGCAATTACGACCCACTCTGAGGAAGAATTACAACGTCTACTATCTGAATTCTAAAATACTTGTTCTCAATGTAATTTAACAATACACAAAAAGACAACACCGATTGTGTCGCAAGGTGCACATGAGGGGATATCAATCTTTATTAACGACATTGAACTGTAGATAGTGTACCATTTTACATAACTAAGATCAGAGGTCTATAGCAAATTGTCTATCAAGCCTATGTCCTTAGTATTCTTCTTTATGACAGTGAAGCCTTGGCAACTTACACAAAGAGAAACGTTTAAACAGCTTTCAAATGCGGTGTCTGCCAAGAATACGTGGTATTAAGTGGCAAGATAAAATCATAAATACTGAAGTATTGGAAAGAACAGGTTGTGTGACGGTTTGTTACATGCTTAGTCTTCGTAGACTTAGATTGATAGGACGCATTAGGAGAATCATTGATGGTTTAATAACAAAGAACATCTGTTTTAGATAATTACAGATGGGTAAGAGATCTTAGGGTCGGCCTCTACTACGATACAAAGATGTGTGTAAGCGGGACATGATTGATACAGGCATTGATAATGCACATAGGGGGCAAGTCGCCGCTGAACGTGTTGCAGGAGGGCAAAGATCAGAAACAGAATAGACGCAAAGGAGAAAGTGATTGCAGATGGGTCACACACTGAGCGTGTGAGACGTAAGATGGTGCGTGATGGTCGAAATAATCATGTGTTCACATGCATCCATTGTTAATGAACATTTACAGCGTCAATTCGTCTGATCCGTCACATTCGCTAACGCCATGGGTTGTAGTTAATTTGACTTTTTGGGGCAGAATGCAACAAACTACCGTCTATCAAGACGGCAAGGCGTCAATGACTAGTTTATGATTTATTTGAGATGGAGAACATTGTGCATGTTGATTTCTGTTCACATATCTCGACTACCATCATTTGGACGATTTCTTTAGTGCCAATAGTGATTGCTGCGTTCGACTGTTAGCTGTACTAAAATATTCTTCAGATGTCTATATGGCTACGACATCTGCATCGTGGGAAGTGTGTACTTCTGGCTGGACTATCGTCTGTGATGGCATTTATATATGCTAGGAATAATGTTGGTGAAAGAACTCGCCTTTGGGGTATATTTTGCTAGTTTGTCCTTGTACTTTAGTCCTGGCAGTTCTTTTCACTCGACAGTAGCTGACAAACTATCTTCCGCCAAGACGGCTAGGTGCCAATAACTAGCTTATGGAGCTGCCATTTATTTGAGAGGGAGAACACTGCATGTAGCTTTCTCTTCACTTACCTTCACTATCATGTTTTTGACCATTCCTCTAGTGCTAATAAGGCATGCTGCATTCTATTCAAGCATCATGACACTGTGCAAGACCAAGGGGATCGGAGTGATTGTAAAAACTATAGTTGTATCTCACTTGTGTGTATCCTTGGGAAAGTATTGCCATAATTATTCTACGCAAACTTGAAGTCCTGGGATTTCAAGCTTATGCCGAATCACAGTGTGGCTTGCAACAGAATAGGTCTACCATTGAAATAATATTCTCATTGCGACAAATGCAAGAAAAATGTCGTGAATAGGATCAGCCACTATTTATTGCCTTTATCGATCTCACAAAAGCATTTGATTTGGTCAGTCGTGAGAGTATGTTCAAGGCAATAAAGTAGATTAGCTGCTCACCAACTCTTCTGTCTATTGTGGAGTCGTTCCACACAGGTATGAAGGGTATAATCAAGTTTAATGGTAAAACTTCAGAAGAGAAAGGGGGTACGAATGAACGAACGAACGAACGAAAGAACCAACGAACGATGAAACGAACTTTATTTTCAAAGGATAATAAATTGGGCACGCCGGTCCATATTACATTCGGGCTTTCCAACCACTCATCTTTCTTTCATCATTGTACTTGATACATTTACATAGGGGACACATACTGATCAGAGAGTTGCTTTTTTGCAGATCATGCTGCAATTACAATCCACTCTGAGGAAGAATTACAACGTCTACTATCTGCATTCTCCAATTCTTGTTCTAAATGTGATATAAAAAATGGCAAAAGGAAGGCACAGATTATGTCACAAGTGGCACATGGGGTAATCATCATTCTTTATTAAAGACGCCGAACTGGAGATAGTAGACCATGTTACATATCTTGCATCAGAGGTAAATAGCAAATTATCCATACATCAGGAGATCAACACCAGGATTGGTAAGGCAGCAACAACAATGAATTGGTTAACAAACATAGTCTGGGAGAACAGGAAGTTTATGCCAAAACACAAGTCCTTGTCTATCAAACATGTGTCTTTCGTACTCTTCTTTATGACAGACAAGCCTGGTCAACTTACTCACACCAAGGGAATAGTTTAAACAGCTTTCATATCCGATGTCTGCGAAGAATATTTGGTATTAAGTGACAAGACAAAATCACAAATACTGAAGTATTGGAAATATCAGGTTGTGTGACGGTTTGTTCCATACTTTCTTCATAGTTTTAGAAGCATAGGACATATTAGGAGGATAGATGATGAATGAATATCAAAGGGCATCTGTTTTGGTGAATTATAGACGGGTAAGAGATCTCGAGATCGGCGATTACTACTATACAAAGATGTGTGTAAGCGGGACATGAATGATACCGTCATTGATACTGCAAATTGGGAGCAGGTCGACAATGAACGTGTTGCATGGAGCTCAAAGATCAGAAACGGAATAAACACAACGGGGAAAATGATTGAAGATAGGTCACACACTGATCGTGTGAAACGTAAGATAGTGCGTGATGATGGGAATGACCATGTGTTCATAGCATCCATTAGGGACGAACATTTACAGCGTGAATTGGTCTGATGAGTAACATTGGCTACCGCCAAGGGTTGTAGATATTATGTCTTTTTTGAAGCCCCAGTATAATGTAACAAACTATCGTCTGTCAAGACGGCATAGTGACAATGAATGAATGAATGAATGAATATATATATATATATATATATATATATATATATATATATATATATATATATATATATATATATATATACATATACGCGCGTGTGTGTGTTTGTTTGTGTGTGTGTGTGTGTGTGTACAAGGGGTTTCTCATAAGTCTTTAGCCTGACTATATAGGAGTAGGCGGAGAAAATTGAAATTTGGCACATGTATAACTCATTTAATTTGTAATGGACATGTGAATTATGAATTTCCCTCCTTAACTGGTTTTCCCGATATGGTGCATGACACAATACACCCTATTGACCAGATCTGCACATCCAACGGTTTGTCAGAACAATGGAGAAATCAGACGCCAGGACTGTGATAAAATTCTTGACGTTACAGGGAAAAACACCTACAGAAATACACAGGGAGATGGAGCCAGTTGTTGAGGAAGTTTGTCCTTCGTATGTTTCTGTAAAATATTGGTGTTTGCAGTTTAAGAGTGGCCGTTCCCAAGTTGCTGATCTGCCAAGATCAGGACGACCGTCCTCAGAGTGCAATGATGCAAATGCTGCAAAGGTGAAGAAAATCATAGACCAGGATAAGAAAATGACAATTGCAGAGATATCGGGTTCAGCAAAACTGAGTAAGAGTACACTTTTTAGAATTGTACACAACAGACTGAAAAAGAGAAAAGTGTGTGCCTGCTGTGTGCCGCGCTTGCTGACATGTGAACAGTACCAAACACGGGTTGATTGCTGTGGCCAGTTGCTCAACGTGTGGCGGTCTAACAACATGTTGACGACCATGGTGACGGTAGATAAGACTTGGATTCACCATTATTGCAATGGAAAACCCCCGGCTCGCCAACACATGTCAAGCCAAGAGCACAAACATCTGCAAGATGCTGACTGTTTTTTTTTTTTTTTTTTTTTTTGGGGGGGGGGGACGTCAAAGGTGTCAAATCGAAACAGTACATGCTTCATGGCAACACGTTTAATGGGCAGTACTATGCAGACCTCCTTATCAAACTAAGAAAGGCTATGACCAGAAAACGAGGGATAGCGCGTATGCCTTTGCTTCAAGACAATGCGCCCTCCCATAAAACACGGCTTGAACTGCCAACGATTTGAATATTGAAATTCTTCCACACCCTGTCATAATCTCCCCACCAGTTCTACCGCGTCATCGTCAATGACGCCTGGCAATTACGGCCAGGTCCACCTGTGAGCGACACTAACCACGCTGTGACAGGTATGGTCAGTCGGTCCCTGCGTGGGACATGAAGTCCATGCAGGGACACAACCCCGACTAGCGAGAACTCAGAGTGGTTAGCGGCCAGACGGCTGGGGACTGTTGTACAGGACAGACGGATTGAATGGTGCTCGTATGACTTGTGTGTATGAAAGCTAATAGATAGAAAGCCTGTGTGAGTGTAGGAGACTGTGCGCCTGGTATGTAGGATTGTGAGTTGTATACATTGCATTTATATATATCTATTGATTGTATTATGGCATCGTTATTGTAATGGTGCGATGCAGGTAATGGTTGTGATGAGTGAGAAGTGTGAATAAAGTGTTTGAATTGCATTTGCAATGTGTCACGTAAAGTCATTCTGTGACCGTGTTTGTATCACATCTGTTAGTGATTACGAGCCTGTGTTATTGCTGAATGCAAGATTCTGACAGGTGTGAACGTGGGGGAATCGTCCACCTTAGAACCATTTAGAGAAAGGTGTGAACGTGGGTGCATCGTCCAGCTTGAACCAGTTATAAAATAAATGCGAATGTGTATGTATCGTCCATCTTGGAACTAGTTGTAAAATAGGATTGAACGTGTGTGTAAGCGGAAATTTTTGGAAAGAAAGCAACATGGAAAGTAAGTTGTTGAATGTGTTAACCGGACGACAGTACGACTAACAAACATACTCGACAACACGCAAACCTACAAAACTTAGTTGACAACGCATACACCACACATAGCAGACCAATAAGTAATCTGCATATTAGTATAGCGCTCAGCAACACGGCGAATAGTGAAATTATTTCAGAAATGCTGTGTAGAAATTGTGATAAGGACAACGTCCCAATGTAAATATATATATATATATATATATATATATATATATATATATATATATATATATATATATATATATATATATATATATATATATATATCTTATAATTATTGCAATAATTGTGATGAATACGTGTGTGGTATGTGATTGAAAGGGAATACTATTTTAAACATGTATGAACATTGTAACGAACAGTGCTACGTGATTTCAAGTCTTACTTTACTTGAACTGTTCGAGTATCCGTAGTACCTGCTGAGCAGAGTGTTCCGACTTATTTTAATCTGTGCGAGAGGGACAGTGACATCTGAATTCTACAGAACACTTTAATGCATACTTTGAAAGAAAGAGTTAATCCAGCAGCCGTGCTTATGAACTGTGTACTCCGTTCGTTTATATAACATCCCGACAGAAGAACATTGTGTTAGCTACATCTTAACACACCAGCTGTGTACTTCCGGTGTTTGTGAAATTAATTTAAAAACTAGCAGACTATAGTGTAATTCTCACAAAGAAGTGACGTTTTATATAAACTTTGTGAGCTGAAATTTTGCATATACAAATTGTATGTAAGGATTTTGATAGATGTGGTCTGAGAATCATAAGTTGATTAACTTGTTCGCAATAGTGACATTTGGTTCACTATTGTCAATAAGCATCAAACTATGACGCTTAGAAATTGATTTACCAATGTAATTTATTTTCTTTGAAAGCATGTGGAAATTATCGCCCATAGATTTTGTATTGTTTCACTGATTACAACCAAGGGAAACAATTGAAATTAGTGGTAATGTTTAACAGGTATAGAAACCATCCTCATATTGCCAGATTGGCGACACATCAAGATGACATCAACTATGCATGGTAGTAATTACCGAAGTTGTAGACCTACATGAGACTTGCTGACCATAGGAGGTTAGGGTCAAATGTTGGAGTCATCTTATAGGGAGAGAACTCGCGGCCTGACATGTCGTGTTTGTAATTTTTGTTTATTTGTCGAGAGGTAGTTGCGTTGCTTGGGAGATAGCATAAGTCGCTAATAGCTACCGGACTGGCTGTGTCAAATTACAAATAACGTAAGAATCCATCGAGTGGATTGTACTTGAGGAGTGTTGCTTGATAGTATCATTGAAGAGTGTGTGTATATATCTTACAATTATCTACATATTTCAATATAAACCAAAGTGTCACGTCAGATGACAAACAATGGGTCGATTCTGACAGGTTTAATAAATAAACCCAAATGTATATAGCTTACATGAAAGACTTCTCCTTTCATGAAAAGGAGGGCGGGAGAATGTCATAATCTCCCCACCAGTTCTACCGCGTGGTCGTCAACGACGCCTGGCAATTACGGCCAGGTCCACCCGTGAACGACACTAACCACAGGTTAGCGCTCTGGTACTGGACTCACCCAAGGGGTCGTCACGTCTTGCGCATGGCTGCTTCATTTCGTCACTTCCGTATATTGGGTATTTTGTTCGCTACTGGCGGCTCCCCACGCAAACCAGAACGGTCGGTCTGCAGACGACATCCAATCAATAAGCTTTCGCTTCAGGCTTCCACCTAATGGATTCACTAGCCAAACGTTCCATTTAGTGTTAGTGAGACGTTTTCCCACCTTTGATTACCCTCAGTCAATGAGTTTTTGATGCAGACTTTCAACGTAACCATTGTGTGCGACTGGGACGTTTGTTTCACCTTTTGTAACGCTCACGGGGTAGGCTGCAGGTGCTGCCGACTCAGTATTTTACCTCTATACAGTAGAGAGTGGGTAACGACCTTTCCCTCACATCCGGGGGATACTGGCATAGAGGCGTTTAGTCATATCCCTCAGCTGAGAGCCGTAGAACAAGTGTCTGGACCAAGAATGTAGTCGCACCGTGCAAATGATTCGGACTTTGACTCAAGCCAATGTATATTCCATTTGACTTCACTTTGCCACTGGGGTGGCTAGTCGGCATCGTTTATGGTCAGAACTATGACGGTAGCTGACGGTCTTCTCGCCTCTGACTTTCGTTCTTGATTAATGAAAGCTTATTTGACAAATGCTTTTGCAGTAGCTCGTTTTGCGGCGATCCAAGAATTTCAACTCTAACGCCGCAATACGCAATACGTTTGTCCCTGTTAATCATTACCTCCAGTTCCAAAAAACCAACCAAATAGAACAGAGGCCCTATTCCATTATCTCATGCCCCATTATTTAGGCAACCGAGGCCAGCTTTGAACACTCTAATTTTTTTCAAAGTAAACGCGCCAGCCACCCGGGACGCTAAGCGAAGAGCACCCACGAGAGAGAGAGAGAGAGAGCCGACAAACCGTTGGGCAGGAACAACGGGCAGAGAACCGGCGAGAGCTGGATGGCCCACCTGCACCTGAGCTCCAAATGCGAGCTTTTTAATTGCAACAAATTTAATATACGCTATTGGAGCTGAATTTACTGCGGCTAATGGCACCAGACTTGCCCTCAAATATATCCTCGTTAAATGGTTTAAGGTGTACTCATTCCAATTTCAGGGCCTCGATAGAGTCCCGTATTGTTATTATTTGTCACTGCCAAATAGCGAGTGCGACGGAATGCCGTAGTATGAATAATGTAGAAATCCTTTACACCAAAAATGCTAGGAAACCAAAGAGACGACAGGACAACAACAAAACGTCACACTTGGATGACAATAGCAACGGCAGACTTGCAGGAAAATTTGGAAGACGGCTGTGCATTTTCAATGTCGGACAATTTAAGTTGGCTAAGGATTAGATTGGCATCAAATCAGTGGCTTGAATAGTAACAGCAGACGGGAAAGAATAGTTGCCAAGAATTATACGCAATATCGCCACGGATAAGCGAACCTGCAAACGGAGAAATTAGTATATTGTGGCAGAAAGGCGAGACGCATACTTGATGGATAGAAAGAAGAATCCCAGAGGAAAAGCAGAGCAACATGTAAACATTTTGTGATAACACAGGTTTGTGATTTATCCTAATATTAATTTTCAATAATAATACTTACTGCCGACCCTGGCGACACAGGCCCTGTAAGAGTTGAATATTATTTGTGATAATCCAACCTTGTACGTTATGGAAAATTAAATGGAGATTTTGTTGTTGAACGTCCAGGAATCCACTTTAGTCATTCAAGATAGAGTTAGCTCGCAGAGCTATTACTGTTACTTATTTTTGCGAGCCGCAGTTATTTCGTTATCGATTCTCTGTTGGAATTGATGAACAACCCGTTAGCAGTAATATGGCAAGTTGGGGGTTTGTTTCCGGGTATGCAAGCAACTAGTCGCCATTAGCCACGTAAATGCACCTGCCAGGATAACATCGCACTCCCCCAAGTCATTCTGCTTCACTTTGCGTCACAGTTTGAAATATGTATGTTTATCGTCTGGAGGAAAGACGGATCGATTAAGTACCAACATTTGTTTGTATATTATCGGCGCAGTGGACAGTACCTGCTTGTTTGAACATTGTTTATGAAGTTCCTTCTACACATATCTGGAAATTGATACGGATTTTATTGTTACTATGGATACTGCACTTGTGGACTTCACCTTAATAAATATAAACAGTATTTTGGACATTATTTTGAGGAAATTAGATACCCGTATGTATAAGATTGGGACATTCTAATGCCTGCAGTACTATTTGCGTACCGTAAGGTACCACAGTCACGTTCTTGATTTTCTCCATTTGAGCTCGTGTACGTCTCCAATCCACGTGGTCCAAATATGCTGTACAATGACATGATGATGGACTAAACATACGACCACCCGGAAAGAGAAGCCTATGAAATGGTTACTCAGCTGAGAGATAAAATTATGACAGCTTGTCAAATTGCAAAATCAGCACTCGAAAAAGCTGGCGAGAGATACAGGCAATACGATAACAGAAAGGCCAAGACAATAGTCTTGAAAGAAGAAGACACAGTTTTTCTTTTACTACCCGACCCTCGTGATTGTGTTGTTACTTCATAGCTGGGTCCATTTAGAGTCATTAGAAAGGTCAGAGACGTTGATTATTTAATTGATATAATATGGAAAAATAATATTTTTCCACATAAATATGTTAAAACCATACATTGCACGTGACACAGACACACCACAGGCGTTCCAACACATACCACACAGAGTAGCAGCGACGTACTGGGTAATTAATTAGCAACAGGAAGACACCATTGCACACCAGATACCAACACCAATAGTTAATAGTACCAGTGGTTGGCAATCTATTCAAATCAATCATAACTTGTCAGCACAAGATAAAAATAAACTGACTTTAGTGATACAAGAATTTAGTACTATCTTTTCCGATAAGCCGGGACAGACATCACTTATCAAACACAAAATCACATTACTTTCTGATATTCCGGTGAAAGTGAAACCATATCCTATTCCCTTACATTATTTGGATAAAGTTGTAGCTGAAATCTCTGAACTAGATCAAAGTGGTATCATTAGAAAATCAATTTCTAATTACTGTTCTCCTGTAGTAATAGTAAAAAAGAAAGATGGTTCACTACGTCTGTGCGTTGATTACAGGAAAGTAAACGATTTAATACTCCTCGATGCAGAACCAATGCAAAATATCGACGAGTTAACTGAAGGCATTGCAAACTCTAAACTCTTCTCCAAGATTGATCTTACCAAGGGTTATTGGCAGATTCCTATAGTGAAGATTCCATGCATATCACAGCTTTTAGTACTCCATTACGTTTGTACGAATGGGCATATCTTCCATTCGGGCTACAAAATGCACCAAGCACATTTATGCGCATGATGAGAAAATTACAGCACGGTATTTATGTTGCTACTTATATGGATGATATATGAAACCATAGAGCAGACATAGACACACATGTTAAAATATTAAAACAAGTATTTAAAGAATACAACAACATGTTCTTAAAGCTAAGTCAAGCAAGATCGAAATAGGGTTCACTGAAATACAATTTCTTGGTCATAGAATTTCAGATGGGTTCCATAGGACAGATCCACAGGTAGTTACCAAGATTCTCAACATTAAACCACCCACCACGAAAAAAGAACTTTGAAGTCTGTTAGGTCTCATTAACTATTATCAGAAATTTATTCCTAATTTTGCTGATATGACAGCAACGTTTTCTGAACTTCTAAAGAAAGGTCAGCCTACGAAAATTATCTGGACAAATGATCATGACAAACTATTACAGCAGATCAAAACTCTTTTCAGCACTTATCCTATTGTAAAACTGCCTGATATCTGAAAAGATTTCTTTTTGCAGACAGACGCAAGTTTTCATGCAATTTCAGCGGTTTTACTCCAAATGAACGACGGCAAGTTACATCCTATTCTTTATTTCAGTAAGAAGCTGTCAGACACGCAGAGAAATTACGCTATCACTGAACTTGAAGCTTTAGCTCTAATTGAGAGTATTGAGAAATTCTCTAGATACCTTCTTGGGAGGAAATTTATTGTCTATCTGACAATAAACCATTGCGGATCTTTAAATCTGACCATCCTAGGAACTCCAGAATACATCTATGGTCACTACTTTTACAAGACTATGAGTTTGCTCTCTGTCATATTCCAGGCAGGACAATAACTTGGCAGATCTCCTTAGTAGACTCTAGAACTTCTACATATTATCTCTTTTCTTACTATTTGGCTGCGTTCATACATACATTATTTAGGCCGATTGATTCGTTTTGCATACACACCCAATTCGATTGCATTTATCACAACAAAAAGCAAATTATATATTTCTTCATATGGTTAATTCGGTTGTATACATATTTTGTTACTTTCGTTCATTGGCAGAGACAATATTCGGCATGATGAATCGGTTATTTATCCACGTACTTCAGATGCTATCATTGTGCGATTGTATACTGTGCGCTATTGACGACGAACATTTCGGGAGCACTGTACTAGTTCGTGAGGAATTCGTTCATTTTTGGTTATAGGACAATGATATTTCATATTAATATTTAATGTCTTTTGCACATATGACTTTCTTCAGTTATAAATATTGATCCTATTACTATTATTAGATATTATTGAGACACTGGCGATTGGTATAAAGGTGATATTTTTGGGATTTAACACTTGCACGTTACATTCAAACGATGGACATTACAAACTATGCTTTGGGATATTGACGTTATTAGCATGGTGCAATGAAAGACTGTGCATATTATGCAATTTCATATTGATTGCACGTAATGTGAATATAGTGTAATTAATTGGTTAAATTTTTTTCAGTTGTTATAATTAAGTAATTAATATTTCATATGATTATGTTATTATCCTAGTCGCTGTCGACACATCAAGCCACGATGTATATATTCTACATTAGGTTATGTCGCAGATGTAGAGTATCTGTCATTGCATTGCGTACAAAACGATTATAGCATTGAGAGGCACCATGATAACGTTATATGAGTCTCGGGAAAAGGACATTTTACACGATTTTACTACGTCTACAACTATTATGGCGGAACCTCTCCTATACGATAAGGATCGATGACATGGCAGTGGAAATATATTGCAGTTATAGGGCATTAACTAATATTGCTGGATTGGTACCTGTGAATCACACACGTCCCCTTACTCCGGTTTCTTAGCTAGGGTTTGGACGCTTGTCGGTTTTGACAAATGAGGGACTACTAGGATTTAGTTAGTTAGCACAGCCATCCCATAGGCAGTGCTACACGACGTTTACAGTGGGATTATAGACTGGAGTGCGTGCCCGTCGTATAATAATTTTTTTTTTATTTTGTGTGTGATTGATATGAGACGATACCATCATATTAGCACACTATACATGCCCAACATGCTCATTACGTCTGTACTGCTATTTGTCAGGTTAATTTGATGATGATTCGGAAAATGATTACATCATTTTAAAGGGGAGGGGCATACTGCCAAATAGCGAGTGCGACGGAATGACGTAGTATGAATAAAGTAGAAGTCCTTTACACCAAAAATGCTAGGAAATCAAGGAGACGACAGGACTACAACAAACCGTCACACGGGGATGACAATAGCAACGGCAGACTTGCGGGGAGATTTGGAAGACGGCGGTGCATTTTCAATGTCGGAGAATTTAAGTTGGCTAAGGATTAGATTGGCATCAAATCAGTGGCTTGAATAGTAACAGCAGACGGGAAAGAATAGTTGCCAAGAATTATACGTAATATCGCCACGGATAAAAGAACCTGCAAACGGAGAAATTAGTATATTGTGGCAGAAAGGCGAGACGCATACTTGATGGATAGAAAGAAGAATCCAGAGGGCAAGTAGGGCAACATGTAAACATTTTGTGATAACAAATGTTTGTGATTTATCCTAATATTAATTTTCAATAATAATACTTACTGCCGGCCGTGGCGACACAGGCCCTGTAAGAGTCGAATATTATTTGTGATAATCCAACCTTGTACGTTACGGAAAATTTAATGGAGATTTTTTTGTTGAACGTCCAGGAATCGACTTTCGTCATTAAAGTTAGAGTTAGCTCGCAGAGCTATTACTGTTACTTATTTTTGCGAGCCGCAGTTATTACGTTATCCATTGTCTGTTGGAATTGATGAACAACCCGTTAGCAGTAATATTGCAGTCACTACTCCCCATGCTGGGAGTGGTTAACTTTCGCGCCTGCTGCCTTCCTTGGATCTGGTAGCCGTTTCTTATGCTCCTTCTCCGGAATCGAACCCTTATTCGCCATTACCTATTACAAACATGATAGGCATGTCACGTAACATCGACATCTGATAGGGCAGTTATTTGACAGATGCGTCGCCGACACGTAAGGCCATGGGATCAGCGAAAAGTTATCCAGAGTCACCAGTGGGAACGCCGTGCTCCACGAAGGGCAACGACGATTGAGTTCCAATACTAATGGTGCCTGTTGTAATCTGATATTATGTCCGTTTTGCTTTACCTCTAATTAACGACTGTCAACCAGATCCTCTGACGACTAATTGCTGCTGCATTTTCTCTAGACAATGATAGTCCATCTGTCCTTTTGCATTATTCGCATGCTCCGAGAAGGCTTTCAACACATCTGCCTTATCATGCATCACATCACCCCTCAATGATGCCGCACCAGCCAGTCTGCTTATTCATTGCCAACCACACCAGCGTGTCCTTGAGAAAAGATCCAGCGAATGTTTTCAACCCGCGACCTCTGAATTGATGCATGGTATTCAGCACGAAGCATGCCAGTCTTCACCTTTATCAGCATGTTTTGTGAATCAGTTACAATCACCACATGCGTATACAGTTTGTTCTCCAACTAGCGGAAAGCTGCAGTAACCGCCTCCATCTCCATTCTCAGACTCGATGTTGTGGTGTCATGTGCCAAGATCTCATTTACTAAACCTTGGACTTTTGTTTTTGCAGTGAATCCACAGGCAAACTTTTTGCCTCTTAACACAGAGCCGTCGGTATAGATAATCACATCGCCAGGACAAGGGTAATCATAAAATAATGTCTGAATTTATACTTTCGTAGTGGCTGCTGGCCACTCCCTACACTCACGGCCCAATGTGTTTATAACCTCACACAAGTCTGAATCCGGACTCGCATTCGGGACACCCGGGTTCGATCCCTCGGTAAGGTGTGGTATTTTTTTCTGTCGGGGGCAAAAAGAAAATCCTGACCTGCACAGTTCGCGGCGACTGCACTAGCCAGGCGGCCTTAATTCCTCAGGCTCAAAGACCCCTCTGCCATACACCGCAAGATACTATATTGGCAGTAAATGACATTTTTTTTTACAAGTCTGAATTTCTGTTCGGCACTCCGACCCAATTCTTGCCTCTGCCAATCTTCTCAAAGTGGGCACACTTCTCTGATGGTATACTCTGCCTGAGCCATCAATAATCTTCCCCTTAACAACCTGTGGCCCTTGACTGCATCCAGGGAATCATGCAGTAGATGTTCCTTGTCACCAACCACACTGAGATATGACCTTGCCTGCAACAAATTGAGTCTGTCTGCAATGGTCGGTAGCGTCAGGATGTATCGCATACATACTATTGGGGTGTCCCTTGTACCCACAGAATCACCCTCATGGCTACATTCTGTTTGCGCTCTAGTTTCACTATCTGACCCTTTGAGACAGTGAGCATTCCTAGTCCATACTCTACCACTGAAATAATAAAATTCTGAAAAATGTGTGAATAGCATGTTTTGTCAAGATTAGATATAATGTTGTAATTAATACAGTTTATTACTGAACATGAGATAGAATGTTTATCTGCGGTGATATGGTTTTATATAATGATAATATGAATACCTTGGGTGGACACAAAGCGTAACTAAGAAATCTTAAAAGAAGTTAACTCGCACAGAGAAATGGTCATGCGCGTTAGAAAAAGATAGTCCACATTCTCCGAGCACATCTCGAGCAGGGATCAGCTGCAATATGTTGTGGGAACATCAGGATTGAGGGAAATAAAGGCGGCAGGAAACCAAGAGAGAAGAATTTGGAAAATATGGCATCCTGCTATGACAGAACATCGGTATCATAAATGATTGACAGCACACGAGACAGAAGGATGTGGACAGACATGTTCACGAATCCTGTAAGGCATAGTCTATAAGAAAAATATGATGACGATAAAATAAACGACGTTGTGTTGCAGTGGCTAGTACGCTTGTCTGCCAGCGGGTGGTGATGTGTTTGAATCGTAATTAAGGGGATTATTTGTGAAAATAGACTAGGACACCGAGGTCCTATATTGGTAGCAGGGTATTTTATGAGAAGTTAAGGCAACTGATGCCATAACAGCCACATCACGCAATGAGTACCGGTTGATGTTTATACTGTTTGGCTAGAATCATATACTTAATACGTCTCATGGAACATAGTTCTTTACTTTCAATAATAACAAGATGTGCCGTTGTGCTGTAGACTAAACCTTGGACAGTGCATATTATTCTGTATTGTCAACTGACTGAAGGACTCCTGTGGTACACACAATGCAGTTATTACTTAAACTATGACCATAAAATAGAATGTATTTAGCTGTGAAAGATAAGATACATAAACTGCAATAAGAACATCTAAGTAGTCACATGTTTGTTTCTTCTAAACATCAAGGCTTGAAACACAGCCTGATATCGACTACTCATGTGGTAATATATGAATATATTCGATGCAGAATTGACTGACTCCAGGAAAAAGATAACTCCACAAACAGCAATCACAGTATTCCTGTATTTACCATCAATAGAGAGTTCTGGTTCTATCAGCAGAATCGCGACGACCAAACATAGTGGTGAATAGCATGCGATAAAAAATACGGATATAACCGACACCATTTTGGTAACTTTTTGGTCACGGTTAGTTGTGATTGCTACACTTTCTTTAGAAGCAATGGACTTTTTCCTCCATTCAGATTGATTTCTGAGATTTACCACTAGTGTAAATGTACACACGATAACTATCATAAAAGCTGTTCCTGGTATAAACACATTGTTGATAGCAAAAAGCACTCTCTCAACCTCGTCTCGATTGTCGGTGAAGACCAGTCCTATAACTGTTTTGTTTCGTGTAGGAGAAAATGTGAAAGCACATCTGTTGAC
The DNA here is from genome assembly GCA_963921405.1 of Cepaea hortensis. NCBI lineage: Eukaryota > Metazoa > Mollusca > Gastropoda > Stylommatophora > Helicidae > Cepaea > Cepaea hortensis. The sequence continues at coordinate 87,587,072 of OY992881.1, forward strand.
GTAGTACACAGGACATACACTTACTATCAGAATGACGAATATAGTTGCAATGCTGATTGAGGCTCGTTTTGGGGTCATGATTGTTTTTACCTAAAACAGAATAAGAGAACACATTAAATTAAACAGCAATAATATTAGACGAACTTATTGTTTCCTGGTTGCACTTTTGGTGCCGCAAAACGTATCATTATGGAGTATTATATTCTTATTTTTGCCTATGAAGTAATGGGGAAATAACGTTCGTGAGACACCACAATAATGGGGGACTAAGAGTGAAGTATGGTAATTTCAAGAGAATGAACAGCTAAAAACTCTGGCCACACACAAATAGATAATATGACGATTAAAAGAACGGAAACATACAAATACCTGCGTACAATATTCAACTGCTCCAACATAATAAGGGAAGAAATACAAGCTCTGGAAATAAGATATACTATGCACTACAACATCTGCTAAAATCAAATGTGCTATCTCGTAAACACCAAGATCACAATATACAAAACACTGATCAGACCAGTTGTCCTGTATGGCTCTGAAACCTGGAGTACAACTAAAGGAGACGAAGTCTTGTTACAAACCTTTGAGAACAAAGTCTTAAGACGCATCTTTGGGCCCATTAGAGATACACAAAGTGGAGAGTGGAAAAGAAGAAGCAACAAAGACATTTATATGTTTAAGTCCCCGCTAATCACTGGTATCATGAAGGCTAATAGACCACAATGGCTGGGGCATATAGAAAGAATGGTAGATAATAGGGAAACAAAACTCGCTTACACTCAATAAATAAATGACCGTAGACCCCGAGGTAGACCAAGAAGACGGTGGAGAGATAATATACATACAGACCTACAAGCACTTGGAATCAGCGACTGGCAAGAGAAGGTCAACCAGATAGACGAATGGAGACGGCTTGTATCTGCAGCAAAGAACCTCAATGCTGAAGAAGAAAAAGATGAGTGAAGTATCACTATCACGAGGATGACCAATGTGAGTGCAACTACATGGAGCAGACACAGTTCGAGAATGATTGTCTGAATTTTCCACTCACCTGTGAACATGATGGTAAATGTACCGCTACGTAGAGTATGGATTAAAATAGGACCATGATTTTATCTGTGGGTTATTTGGTCTTGCTAGCGGGTTTTTGGATGTTGGAATTGTCTTCTTGGTATTGGTTCTAGGCCAGATTACTTTAGGAGATAAACACTTTATAACGTGTCAGAATGTCAACTCAGAAAAACATAGCGCGTGTGATTGCGCGCGCGCGCGCGCGTGTGTGTGTGTGTGTGTGTGTGTGAATGTGTTTCCTTTGCATCATGGTGTATATTTCGTTCTTAATTTCTCATCATCATCTCTTGTATCATTGTTATAACGGAGTATTTAGAAGTGATGATGCAATAGAAACACGAAGAACAATTTTATATACCAGATAGAGTTGATTTAACATGCACCTCAGCGATCTCATTGTGAATGGATTGTTGTAGTGTGCAAGGCTACAGTTTTATTCCTTTCAGTTACAAAACAAATAAACAGTACTACGATAACATTTAATGGGAGCAAAACCTTAAGAGGCATCGTGATGCACAAGCATCTCTCCAGTGTAATAAAAGCAGTTATCCAACTGGTGACTCGGGTAAAGATGCTGTGTGGCCACGCCCCAGTCAAGTACTGAAACTCAATGGGCTCGAAGTCTAGATCTAAATCGTTGAAGGCTGGATTATAGCAGATGTTTGTCCAGACGAGAGGTACCAGGGAACACAGGTCAGAAATGGCCAGGCCTGAAACAGAAAACACATGCAGTTATATTCAAAAGCCTTCGGATAATCTGTATAATACGGCGCTTACTTACTTGGGGCTAGAAATAAATAATATAATTACGACATAATAATTATTATTGTGCTGATATCATCTGGCAGATGTGTACTAAAATTACGTGACAATTGTATTGAATTACCACGTTTCTTTCTAAAGAAATCTATAATATGATTTTACTAGATTGGACTGACATCAAGACTAGCTGTTAGGAACTTTGATGATTAATCTAACAGCATAAAATTGTCAACAACTCAACTGACAGGCCTCAACGGGTACTTCTCACACACCCATACAAGACAACTTGCAAGTCGTGTGGGAGGCAAAATGTATGGTCCATTTTATTGCCGTTGGCTCGCCCACAAGCGGTAAACAGTCGCTAATGCAATACACAATATACAGCCACAGAATTATCTAACACAAACTGCTAACCCTATGCTAGTTCTATCTATTAGTGAACACAAAACTCCTAACGCTATTCTAAACGATGTGAACGCCTCAAGTCCAGTCTCCCGTCTCCCTAACCTCTCTCCCGTGGTTACACACCACGCGGGGTGACCTTCACCTTCGTGCGTGTTACCTCACATCGCACTCTGCTGGCAAACGTGGCCTGTTGAGTGTCTACTCAACTGTGCTATGGCTTCACGAGGTGTGGTACTATCGAGTCTTTGACACACACCCACCCCTCTTGTGTTGCGTCATCAACTTTCACTCATTGGTTGTGACGCAAGAGGTTCCTAAACAAAAAATTAGTGTCTCTAATTTTTGTCAAAGACTCTAGATAACCTGGCTTTGGGCATTCCAATGAACTATTAATAACTATTGTCACAATGTAGGAAAGCCTTACTTGGCTACTGGCAATCGCCACAAACTTGACTGGTTGGCGTGAGCCCCTTCTCACATGCTATATTATATTTATCAGAGGTATGTCTGAACCGGACCGTTGTCTTATAAGACCTGCCCTCACATAGTAAATTAACTTACTACCCATACAAAGTTGACTTTCTTAGGGTCAACACATGAATTATTTCATGTCCCCCATATAATATTTAACAACCATTCTACAAGAGTGTGTGCGACAGGCTTTACCTCCTTCGCTTCCGCGCGTAAGACTTTATTTCACTGTTAATTTAGTTCTTCGTTGTCCATTATGTCCCCTGGCCCCATAGTTATCTGTCTTTGATTTACAAATAGTGTATGCAATTTATATGTTTGTTTTTCTGTTTGTTTGTGTGTTTGGATGTAATAAATCTACTAATCTAATTTCTATCCTCTATTTATAAATTCTATGTGTATGTATGTTAGTTTTTTGAGTGTCATAATTTGGTTCAATGTGGCCACAAACAGGTGTATAACACTAATTCGTGACTACATTCACTTGTTATGAAACCCAAAATACTGTAATCTAAGTTCTAAACTATATTACAGACAACACATTCACACTAACACAATTTCACTAACGAAAACTTTACATTCTAACATACCATTCTAATTCTATAACTAAGTATTTAATGTGTTACCTAAATTTATTAAATTTGTTATGTTAATTATATGATATGATTATATTACTTCTTATTTTTTTCTAATCTAAGTGATGTAATCTAACTATTTAAATGCAATTGTTGTGATGTGAGTTATGTACCTTAATTAAATGGATTATGTGACCACAATTTATGTACTTTTCTAAATACTATGCTAAATAATGTTTTTAAATGCACAAAGGAATTATATGAGTGATGTTCTTAATCTAACTGGTGTAAATGCTGTATGTTACCTTATCTACTCTTTTTAATCTATTATGATGTCAAATGATGATACTAATAAATGGTAATATTTGAAAGATGGTATGGTTTCATTAAGATGGAATAAACTAACTACAATGAAACTAAGTGAAATATAACAATCTAAATGGTACTATTCATATCATAAATTTAATTTAACTTGTAATAAACTATTCTTATGTCTAAACTAATATTCTAATCTAATTTTAATGGGTTAATTACTGTACTAACTACATTATTAAAATAAATGAGAACTGTTATAGTTCCTAACCTACATCTAATTTATCACTATCTTAAAATATTATATTACATATCACAATAAGTTTATATACATAGTATTCGGTTTCCACAGGTTAGTAGTTGCCTTCATGTATGTGCAATGGTTGTATAGGCATAATATAACCACACATTTTGCCTGGGTATCTGAAATACATTACACAGTCATCTTAATGTTCTCTCGGTAGTGCACGTGTAGAGTTCGCTGGTGTTGTAGCTCTGTCTTTTCGTGTCTGTAATTAAGCACTGTTCTGACACTGTTTTCTGCGGTTCATATATATGATACACCGGAATGGAGCTTAGTTGGAAATGAGCTGTCCTAGTTCACACGGTGGTATCTAAGTATAGCAGCACAGTTCTTAATCTGATGTCCACGGACACATGATAGTTCATTGTTTTGGTACATGACTACACCAACAATGTGGATATGTATGTAAGCTATTTTACATCTTATATTATCAGATATTCATGTACCAACCATCACTCTACATTTACTGTTGGATTTCAGGTATTTTTACCCCAGATGGTAAAACTAGTGACCACCTGAATATCCGGTCATTTTGATGCACACCACTATGTATGACCGTGATCAGGGAGTTGTCGGTCTGGACAATGCAGTGAACATCCGTGAGAACTCGATGGAGCCTTCTCACCGTATAGATGAAGCCTAGGGCTGCAACTGTGATATGGAATCTTTGGACTCAGCATGTGTGATCTTACTGCTCACGCAGCAAAGCGGATGGAAGATGCCCTCAGAAAAAAAATTGGCCTAGTACTGCAGTGATGGAGATTCTGCTGGCATATGACCTAAGATAATAAATGAGCCTAGGATTAGGCAAGCGGAGGGATTGGAATATTTACAAAAAAGGATCTTCAATTTTGACAATGCAGGAATTAATAATGCATCTTTCACATTTCATTTCCAGAAGATTTTAAGACATTGGAAAATATATTTGTAATTTCTGAGTAATTTACTAATCCCAAAAGGTTTCTGACCTGTTTCTTTCTGTTAGACATGGTCAGATTCATAATTTTGGTACTACTTTTCAGGTCAGTCTACAGTTGGACTTGAGAAATGACATGACCCAAAAATGAATTTATTTTAGGCATAATTTGACTTTGCTGGTTTGACAGTGAGACCGAAGCGTCGCACTCTGTCAAAGGCATGTCTCAGTTTCAGTAGGTGTATTGTCCAGTCATCAGTATTCTGATTTATTCATGTGTATTCTATAAGTTCACTACATGTATGCCCCTCGTCGGATTTGCCAGTCTCACTAACTAGTGTAGTTGCGTTGTGTATGTCTGTTGTCTGATCACTTGGTGTTGGTGCAATCTGTTCGTCTGTCACTACTTCTGTCTCTTGTCTTGAAAAGTGAGGTTTTCGCATGTTGACATGGAATATCTCTAAGTGTCTGTTTATCGATATTTCATAGTCAACATGTACCATGGTTATGTGCTACTTTGAATGGTCCTTGCCATTTCGTTTGTATGGAAGTAGCCTAAATCTGTCTTGATCAAGTTCCAGATTACTTGTTTTCGCACATTTGTTTGTGTGCTTGTGGTAGAACTGACCCTTCCTCTATCAAATGGCTTGGGTGCCAGTGTAGAGGGTTGTATTTCAGCTGTAGGATGTTTACCCTTCAACTTTTGTATCAATTGATGACAGCCATTACCAGCAAATAGATCATGACAAAATAATTTGTTATTGAAAAAACTTGGCCTGGCATTGCTGTATGCACGATGACCCGCACATGGTGTTTTGTGTGCATTGTTTAGCACACCTAACTGATGTTGTTCAAGTAACACCTGTTCATGGTTACTAGTAATATGACATGTAGTTGAAATGCCATTATTACGTCTAACGAACCAAGATGCATTCTTGGTCATTTTGGCTTTGCCTCTTGACAATTTTAAGTATGGAGACACATTAAAATCAGATTTCTGCTGGTGTATAAGTTTTTGTGTGTTTTTGTCATCTGTGCTGGTTGGAAAAAGCATTAGTAGTGTCTCATTTTGCAATGGGTCATGATGTTTTGAAGTGTCAACTCTGGTTGTTGCCTTAGCTGCATTTAATTTCTCCCATGCAACTATTTCTTCACTAGTACATTGTTTCAGTTGAGGTAAGCACCCCAAAATTAAATCTGTACAAGGGTTGTTAAGTATTGCACAAGTAAAGGTACCGGAAAGAAAAGGAGAATCAATACTGGCTTTTGCCAAAGGGTAAATTTCAACGTTACCCGAAAAGGTTCGGCATTTCACAGTGTCACCTGTGTAATCACCCGGACTCACTAGTTCTTTTCGAAGACCAATAAGGGTGCTGCCGCTATCCAGCAAACATTGGCATGGTACATCATTGACCATTGCATTGTGGAACACTAACTTGCCTCTGGAGGCTAATGCTGCATTCACACTCTCAGATGAGCATGGTACTGTATGTCCACACTCCAGTATTCCGTCTGCATGGAATTGGTGACATCGTTCACAGCTGTCAAAGCTTAATATATCGTTAGCAGCACACACATCCTCTGCTTGGTTAGTTGGTAAGTCACTTTCAATCTCACACTCATTCTCACTACCACTATCTGAAGAGGTGTCAATCAACATAGCGTTGTTAGCTTTCAAACGTTGGCGGCCAAGGCACTTATTAGAATAATGGCCATAAGAGGAACAAAAAAAAACATTTGATTGCACGCCTGTATGCAGACCGTTTGCTTTGCTGCTTCTTGATCACATTTTCAAGATGCGCCGGATAATTCGGCGATTTGTCGCACATAGCATAAGTGTCGTGCATTAGTTGACAGTACATGCATATGGAAACCTTTCTGTCCCTCTTATCATACTTCTGAAAAGGTTTTCTGTTACCCTGATAGTTTTTTGATTGGTCTTCGACAAAGGAAACTATCTCAGAGTCACTTGAGGTCTTAAAAATCTTTCTGTTAGAAGAAAAATATGCTGAGCCTTTTTTTTTCGAACTGCTCGATGTTTTCAATGTCTGACTGCTGCAAAAACTTAGCAAAAGGAGAAGGTATAGTAGATATACACTTGTCCATAGCTATTAGGTTTTTTAATCTATCAAAGTCTTTTCCTATGTTAGCTGCTTTAAGCCACCTGTTTAGTACACTCTGCACATTTGAAAAATAATCTATAAAAGTTTCACTAGGTTTAGGTTTTAAATTTGAGAACTGAACCTGATACCCAGGGGCATCAAGTAAAAAGTGCTGCATAATCCTATCATGGATGTATTGATAGCTAGATCTAAGTTCAATAGGAATAGACTCTATTACTTTAAGGGGCTCACCACTTAGATTCTTCATGTAAATCGGAGCCCACATATCTAAAGGAACTTGGTGATATTTAAATTGATACTCTACATTCTCTGTCCAGGCAGATATGGAGTCCTCTTTACAATATGGTTTGATAATATTTTTGTATTTGTTGAACTTATTTTCCTCTTGTTGACTTCTTAGTTTAGTGGCAGAGATCTCTGCGTGTGAGTCTACATCCATGCTTTTCATCTTTAATTGTGTCTCTGATTCTACTTGAATTTGTTTTTCTTTAACTCTTGCCATTTCATCTATCTCTTTTTGCTTTAGATCTAATTCCTTTTGTTTTAATTCTTTCTCTTGATCTAATTGTTTTTGTTTCATCTCCTTATCATGTTCTCTTTCTCGTGCGCGTTCGTCCCTTTCCGCATTCTCTTTTCGTGTTTGTTCCTCTTTTGTTTCTTTAAATTTCTGATCAGCATATTGTTGTAGTTCTTTCCCTGTTAATTCCAGTTCTTTGCCTGCTTTTATGAAATCTGATAAAGTTGCCATCTTACTTTAGTACTTGGCTAACAGTGATAGGCAATGATGACTTTAATCAGTTATTTATCTTTGATATGTTATGTTTGTTCTTATCTGATCACTATCAGTTGTGCTTTCTGTTTATACCCTGCCCAGATTTATCTTGCAGAAAAACAGAGTATACAAATATGTCAACGCGTTACAAGCTGAAAAAAAGAGATGCACTATTAATCAAATTGCATGACAAAATATATAAGTGTACTCAGCTTAATGTGGGAACGAAGCTCCTTTGACACAGGTCACCTTGTTTGGTACACTGGGGTGGCGACACGTTTCGTACGTAGCACACGGTATTTGGCCCACAGGTGTATGTGCACAGCTGTTGTTTGCCCTCTGATATATAGGGCAGCAGTAAACACGCCTACTAAACGATATGATTTACTCGACAACTAAGGACAATGACTTAGACAATGACAGACTTACGAACACCTAGAATATGTATTAATTAATTTTAATGTCAATGTCCTGTCTTTGTTTTAAACAATAATTGCCTTTCGTTACTAACCTAGTTAATTTCTGTAAACGTTGTGCAGCTAAGTATCAGATGCTTAGCCCGAAAATAGTTCCATCGTGACGATAAGCAAAGAGAAAATAGACCCAAAAATGAATAAATGCTTGTAAAGAAATCAAAATAACATAATAATGTGTCAACAAATAAATATATTCATTTAGTAACTTAAATAAGTAAATAATAAACAATATACAGCACAGATTCAGGCGGGCCGTCGCCAAGCGATCTTGTAAACACTCGACTGCTTTATGCTAATGACGCAGAACAACTGTCTGTCAATCACTTTACGTCATCGCGCAGCGCTATTTTTAGATCTCAAAAATCAATATTGTCGGCTGCCTGTGTATTCCTGCGCCGTGAATCATGTTTGGTGCTTATTCAAGAATAAATTGGTAAATATATGAATAAATATAAGAAAATAAGAATATTAATACTTACAGCTTCGAAGAATACATGATTTCATTGAATAAATATATCATAAACACAATTAAACACTATTTTGTCACGATAGGCATATTTCTAGCTCGCAAATTCTCCTGTCTGCACAAATTATCGTTACTACAAAAATTAATCCCTAGTCTGGAGCCCGTGGATGAGTGGATTAGCTTGAACTTTTCGTTCAAGCTTCACTTCTTGACACCACAATTACCCTTTTACTGTGGGTATTAGCTTGGCGCTTTCGTCCAAGCACCACTTTCTGACACCACAATTACCCTTTTACTGTGGGTATTAGCTTGGCGCTTTCGTCCAAGCACCACTTTCTGACACCACAATTACCCTGGCCTGTCAACAACTCAACTGACAGGCCTCAACGGGTACTTCTCACACACCCATACAAGACAACTTGCAAGTCGTGTGGGAGGCAAAATGTATGGTCCATTTTATTGCCGTTGGCTCGCCCACAAGCGGTAAACAGTCGCTAATGCAATACACAATATACAGCCACAGAATTATCTAACACAAACTGCTAACCCTATGCTAGTTCTATCTATTAGTGAACACAAAACTCCTAACGCTATTCTAAACGATGTGAACGCCTCAAGTCCAGTCTCCCGTCTCCCTAACCTCTCTCCCGTGGTTACACACCACGCGGGGTGACCTTCACCTTCGTGCGTGTTACCTCACATCGCACTCTGCTGGCAAACGTGGCCTGTTGAGTGTCTACTCAACTGTGCTATGGCTTCACGAGGTGTGGTACTATCGAGTCTTTGATGATTAATCTAACAGCATAAAATAGATAAATCCACATTGTCTGAAAACTCATCTGTTCCACCAGCAAGAAGATCAACAAACAAACAAGATCTTACAACTCTGGAATATTCCTTCGCTATTTTCAAAAACTGGAATCATCTTTGCTCATCAAGATCTGCAAGCAATAAATCATATATACAAGCTGCTACACCTACTGCTGATGTTGACGTCAAGGCTCTCTATGGGCTTTAATGAAAATAGTATTCAGGAACATGCGCTTAACATTATAATGCTTCCCGTATCAGAAAGAAATAACCCACCAAGTTCAACAGCCTCTAGTCCACAGCGTCCATTTTCAAAACACAGAAATCCCACTCCTGTGTCACTCCATACATACTGACTCAGCTCCTACATACCATCTGATCCATAGAATGTAGTGATATCATTATCAACACACACACACACACACACACACACACACACACACACACACACACACACACAGACACACACACACACACACACGAGAGAGACACACACACACACAGACACACACACAGACACACACACACTGGCACCTTACCATTTTGATAAACGATAGTTTGTAAAATGTGGCTATACCCCTCCGTGGGACAAAGCCTTTCCTGAATTTCGAGACCATGTGTTGCCCATGCAGCATGATCGCTCTCTCGACCTGCCTAATTTACTCCAGAGGAAAGGTATCCAGTCATTCTGAAAACTACTAATATGAGTTTCAGAAAATCATTCGAAATTAGAAACTTGACTAGACTATTCACTAAATTAAAATTCTGGAAATATTATGTACTGTCGTTATTTTCTTGGGAAAATACCCATCTGTTTCACCTTGGGAGATATTCAATATTTAGAAAATTATATCCATTCTCCTACCGAGAAATGACCAGCCTTCTTCTCTTGCATCTGCTCATAAAGGAGGTTGTTAATACGTTTTAAACACCGAACCTAAGAGTTAAGTATAGTATATTGGATTGATAAATAGTAAATGAATGTGGATGTCAACCAATGGGTAGTCGACATTAGCAACGCATTTAGATAGATTAGGATAGCCAACGAATTCCAACTAAACATGAGGGTCCACCAATGGATTGTACCGCCGTTGCAAACGTCTTCTGATATATTTGAAGAAACAACAACTCCCACATAAAAATGAATGCCAACTAATGGGTAGAGCCTGCAATATGCAGGTCAACAAATGAAAAAAAAACGAAGAGAATAGTAATGGCCAAACATGTTTTTACTATCATGAAATCGGTATTAATATCTAAACAGGTTAATAATGGATTAAAATTGATAATTGTTAAATGTTATGTATATTAAGCACTACTATATGATGAGAAAGCGTGGGCAATGAAGAAGCAATCATAAAATCGAATAGAGGTCCTGAAGATGTGAATATACATAAAATATTTCATCAAAACAAAAACAATCAAGTACAGAGGTTCTAGAAAAACTGGGATTGAAAAGAAAGTTGATGAAATAAATACACACAAAAAGAGGCAAGTGAAATATTTCGGCTGCGTGTACAGTTAACACTGTTTCTTTGTAGTTACCATTACTTCTGATTTTGTTTGTTTGTTTGTTTGTTAATCAGAGTGAGTCCTTTGTTTTTGTTTATCTTGCAATTACATCTAGAAATTATCATTTCTTGTAACTGCGTTTCATTTTCAGTAACTAAATCTATCAAAGCAATGTTTTCCCGTAGTGAATTTAAATAACGAAGACACAAACCATAGATTGTACGAGTTATCTGCAAGCATATCTACAATGTTGACATGTCTTACTCTATTGAAAACCTTTGTGTAGTCAATAAAGCAAAGATCATGTCTTTGTTTCCTTCTATAGAACGTTCAATAACTGATCGCAGCATATACACAGCATTTACTGTACCCTTTCCTTCTACAAACCCACATTGTTATTCCCCTATTTCAGGTTGTATTTTCTTCCTCACTTTTTGCATGATAACTCGTAGCAAACTCTTCCTGATGTGACTCATTATACTAATTGTTCATTGTTGATCACATTCCAAGACTCCTGATTTCTTACCCAATATTTCTTCTTTATTATTTTCAAATTTTTACCATCAGTGTTTGACATTCTCAAGAATGTAATCATTTCTTTGAGTTTCTTTTTATCAGATGCCTTAGTTTAATAACACATGCCTTAGGATCTCTTCATTTCAACCATTTCTTTTCTGTTAATGTTCGGAAGATGAATATGGCGTTGTTTGTGCCATTCATTCATTCATTCATTCATTCATTCATTCATTCATTCATTCATTCATTCATTCAGTAGCATGTCCTTTGCAGAACCTTGCTATCATAACAACCTTCCGGAAAACCTCTCGATCATAAGCAAGATGTCCCGCGTCCGATACACCCATCTGGAGATCATTCGCCACATCCTGCACCCATCTTCTCTTTGGCCTTCCTCTTCCTCTCTTCCCAGGCATATACTCCTCCATTATTGTTCTCTCCAAACTTTCGTGACATTTCAAGTGACCAAAATATTTCAATTTTCTTTGTTTTATCGTCTTTAATAGCCAACCTTCTTCAATATTCAGCTCTTGAAGTATGGATGCATTTGTTCTTTTCTTTACCCAAGATATTCTTAGAACTCGTCTATAACATTTATATTCACAGGCATTCATGCACTGTTTAGCTTGTTTAGTAAGTGTCCAAATCTCACAGGCGTATGTTGCAATGGGAAAGGTGCATGCTCATAAAATCTAATTTTTGTAGTTCTCTGTCCCACTTCATAATTTATTCAGCTGTTTTAGTCTTTGAAGAGCAATTGATAGTCGTCGTTTAATTTCTTTCATTGTGACACCGTTTTTGGTAATCAATGACCCAAGATATTCAAAATTTTCCCTACCTCCAATTTTTCCTCATTAACATATATTTCTTTCCCCACTGTAGTTTTATCTGTATGCATTATCTTTGTTTTTGCTATGTTAAGATATAAGTTGTGATTTTCACTATTCAATTGGGTTGAGGCCATTATGTTTTCTATACAATTCTGTGTTGTGGATAGCAATACTGTATCATCAGCATACCGAATCTCTGGTATGTCATGACCACCGATATTTAGGGCATCATATAGCTCCCTATGTATATAATCTCTTACATTTCTCATTATATTTTCGACGTACAGGTTAAAAAAAATAGGGGGACAGCACACATCCCTGACGGACTCCTTACTTGATGTCAAACCAATCTGATGTCATGCCATCTATTCTAACCGCTGCCTGTTGGTCTAGATAGAGCGGTGGTTCTCAACCGGTGGGGAATTCCCCCCAGGGGGGAATTTTAGGGTTGGGGGGGGGGGAATTAAGATTATCTCAAGATCGCATTAATACAAGAACCGATTACTTGATATTGTTTTTCCCTTCATACTGTACGGTTCTGTACGTTTCACCCTTCCAAAATTCATTTTATAAAGTAAGTAGACGCAGAAATCACGTTTTATGTGGACGTCTAGACTTGTTTTAATATGTGCTATTAAATTTAGCTTCCATTATTACGTATATTGTGTAGGAGCGGGGCGGGATTTTCAGGTAGGAAATACGAAAGGGCGGAATGAGGTTCTGAATATATGGTTGAGAACCACTGAGATAGAGTATTCTTATGAGTTTTATTACATGTCATGGAAAGCCCATATTTCTCATGATTTCCCAAAATTTCTGATGTTGTACACAATCAAATGCCTTTGAATAATCCACAAACCATGAAAATATGTTTACATAAAATTCTCCGCACTTCACTATTATTTAACGCATGTTGAGAATGTGATCTCTTGCTCCTCTTCCTTGTCTAAATCCGGCTTGAACCACATTAATTTCTTCTTCCATTTTCTTACGAAGTCTTCCCATTATGATTGTTAGTAGAATTTTACTTGCGTGCCATTACCTTCTACAAATCAACACTTCTCATCTCCAGTTTCATGATTTATTTGATTTTGTATTCTCCTCATTATAATTCTTATTCGTATTTAGTCATATGACAAGAGATCCACTGTTATAGATATCATTCAACAGTTTGTCTATCACTTCTATGCCCCAGTCTTCAACAGTTCTAGTGTCTCCTACATTGATGTTATCTGGTTCTATGGATTTATCATTCTTCCTATGTTGTAGAGAATTTTCAACTTATGTTTTTAGTATCTGTGGTCCTTCACACTGATCGTAATTATTTCTTTCTGATTTACCTTTATCAGCATATATCTCTTTCATATTTCATCTGTCTACCCATATTTCAATGATCTTTTCTGTTATCATCAATAATTGTATAAATGAATATAAAATGCGAAATTATTCTTGTCACCTATTGTAAAATACGAAATAAATATTGTCACCTTATGTAAGATGAGAAATTATTTTTGTTCAAGCTTATAAACAATTCAATCGTGCTTGTTACTTACTCTTAAACGTTAGCTTAAATCTTAGCACAGCCTGTAAAACATGACACCAATGACAACATGATTACCCAGCAAGCTAATGTTGACCGGATCGTTGAAGCCTTGCTTGACGAAACAGATAATATTGATAATGTTAGATATAATTCCGAATGCATCCACTAGTTGACACAGCACAGAGTAGAAGATCCACTGGAAGATGATTCGCAGGCTGTCACTGACGATGTTGTCATAGATCTCCTCTGGTACCACTTGAATGGCGTCAGTACAATTCAATGTTACTTCGGTAACACACTTGTTCGCCATGATTTCCCCACTCAATTTTCGGTCTCTACTAAGATACAATGGTTTAGGTCTTAATCAGATATGGCTGAGCTATCATATGACAGTTAGTGGTACAACCTGCTTTCTGTTAGCGCCGAATGTAGGGCTGTGACCATCAAACCTGACACCCCCACATTATGCCGACAACTATGGGCGGAGGAGCGCAATTTAGATGAAACAAGTCTTACCCTAGTGTGAGGAAATGCAAACTAAAGACTAAATATCATTACAGGGCAGATAAGGCTTGGTTGACAACTGGTCTAGGACAGGCGGACCGTTAGAGCATTACTTTGCTGATCTGGCAGTTTCGCCAGCCGTTCTAGTCCAGATGTATTGGTGATATAATTCCCTCTGGTGTAAAATAGGCAGACAGAGAGGTATCATGCTGCATGGGCAACACGTAGTCTCTAAATCAAACCCAGGCTGTGTGCTACGGAGAGATATAGCTACAATTTACAAACGGTAGCCTTTTCAGAAGGCAATGTGCCAGTTGTCACTATGTATGAAAATCACAAACACTCCACTGAAAATTGCATAGTAATAATTAGAACGACGGGGTTTAAAATACAAATATTGGTGTTCGTCCATAAAGTATAATGATGGCCATTCATTTTATCCAGTAAGGCTTGAAACGCTTTGAGCTGTGAATTCTAAGATGGCTGGCAAGATCTATTTGAGCTCGAAATGTTCTTTGACAATGTGGACAAAGAATGTTTAATGTTCCAGGAGGAGGATTTCCTGCGGTGTCTTTTATTTCCGTCTCTCCCCCCCCCCACCCCTCCACCCCTATTTCAGAACCGGTTCACCTGCTTTGAAGATCTCTGCCGGGATTGAGTCAGGACCAGGGGGCCTTACCACTAGAATGTTTAAGGAAAGATTTGTTAATTTCTACTATGGTTGGTAAATCAGCAAGAGTGTCATTATCGTTAGTAGGGATTTGGAGAAGGCAGTTGATGGTTTCGTCATTGATGGAAGGGGTTTCAAATTGGATGTTGCTAGAATGCTCTGCCCAACGTAGGAGGATTTCATTCTTATCGGTGACCAATTTTCATCAACCCATTCCCAATCTGCTCTGAGGAGCGGATTATGCCTGGTGATGTAGGACCGTGGACTGTTTTTAATGAGTCATAGAAGTTTTTCATGTCATGTCTGTCAGCAAAGCCTTGAATCTCGTCAGCTTTATTGCTCAACCAGGAGTTCCCCATATGCCGAAGTTTGTGCTGCATTGCATAACTCTCCGGATGTTGTTAGGGCATCGTTTTTTTCTTTTTTAATTTGGGCTTCGGGTCGTTCAAATATGCCTTGTGGAGAAGGTGTTTCTCGGCCAGAAATTGGTTGATGACTTTGGGATTTTTATTTAACCAGTCTGCATGCTTTGGAAAAGGGGGGGGGGGGTGGTGGTGATGGGTTGGTTGCAATGTTGTCGATTTTTTTCTTTTATGGGTTATCAACTCTGTTTTCACGTCTTGTTTAACTTCAGCACTAGACTTAATGCGGTCCACCAGGTGCACATTTTTACTATTTAGGCTGAGGTCATTCATTTGTCCCCCCATTTTTGCATTCCCTTCTTCCCCGAAGACGCCGTGGTGGTTTGATGCGTATGTTTAATTTTGAAACAATCAGACCTTTTAACATAAATGTTATTCAAGTATATGCCCCAACAGGAGAATCCAGTGAAGTTAGTGTAGAGGAATTTTATAATGACATAGAGTCTGCCTTAAAGAAATGTAAAAATTCAGAAATAAACATAATATTAGGGGACTTCAATGCAGAAGTAGGAAATCAAGGTGATAGATACACAGTAGAAAACTATGGTTTAGGAGAGAGAAAATGAAAGAGGATACAGACTCGTAGAGTGGCAAAAGAACACGAAGTGATTGTAGGAAATACCTGGTTTAAGCAACACCCTAGAAGATTATGGACATGGAGGAGTCCTGATAACAGGATTAGAAACCAGATTGACAATATTCTGATTAGCAGAAGATTTAGAAACGCATTAACACTAGCAAAAATAGTTCCCAGTGCTGATTGTTATAGTGACCACAGATTACTTACAGGAACATTGAAGATAAAGTTTAAGAAAGTCAAGTATATAACAGGAAACACTAAATATGATTTGTGTACATTGAGTAATGACAAGGAAATACGAAACAAATTCAACATAGAAGTACATAACAGATTTGATATATTGTCTGATCTAGAGATCCTATTCCAGGATGTGGATGGTCAATGGGAATTGTTGAAGAATTCAATCAGTTTGGTTGCAGAATCAACTATTCCAAAATTAAAGAAGGTGGGTCGTAAGAAATGGATGCCTGAAGAAATGTTACACCTAATGGAAACAAGAAGACTCAACGAAAATAATTCTGCCAAATATGAATAAATCTACAGGCAAGTCAGAATATTATGTAAGGAGGCAAAAGAAACATGGCTTGAGGAAAAGTGCTTAGAAATTGAAAAACAACACAACAGTCAAAATACCAAATTAGTGCACAAAAGAATTCAGGAACTTACTAATAAAAGAACAAGCACATCAACAGGCTGTCTGAAAACTAAAAAGCAAAATCATAATAGAAACAGATCAGATTATATATGTATGGACAGATTATGTGAAAAAACATTATAAGGATAACAGAGAGGAACAGTATGATATTAGATTTAATAATGAAGGACCACCAATTTTGAAGATGGAGGTTCGAAATATTCTTAAGCATATGAAAGCTGGCAAGGTTCCCGGTGAAGATAACATCACAACAGAAATGATTAAAGCTTTAGAAGAATATGGACTAGATCAAGTCACCAGACTGCTGAACACATTATATGATACTGGAGATATACCTTCTGAATTATGTAACTGTATTTATTGTCAATTGAAACGAGAAAAAGAGTGTTGAGATGCTACATAGAACCTGTACTTTTATATGGATGTGAAGCTTGCACAATGATCAGTGAGGCTGAAAAACATCTGATGGCTGTGGAAATGTGGTTTCTGAGGAAAATGCAAAGAATACCATGGACAGCCAGAAAGACCAATGAACAAGTCCTTTCAAAAACAAATGAAGATCGTTAACTGGTTAGAGACATTAGACGTAGACAGTCACAACTTTTGGGCATGTTATGAGAAGAAATGATTTGGAGAACTTGGTGACAACTGGTAAGATCGAGAGGAACAGACCAAGGGGAAGACCTAGAAGCAAGTACCTGGATGGCTTGGCCTTGTGGCATGGTCGAGACAGAAACACGGAGCTGATCCACGACTCTGGTGATCGAGTGAGATGGCAGAACATGACCGCCCACGCTTACCGGCATGGCACATGATGGATGGATGGATTTATTGCAATCCCAAAGAAATTAGGAGCTTTGGAATGTGATCAACATAGAACAATTAGTTTAATGAGTCACATCACAAAGATTTTGCTACGAATTATCATGCAAAGAGTGAGGAGAAATTACAACCTGAAATAGGGGAAGAACAATGTGGGTTTGTAGAAGGAAAGGGTACAGTAAATGCTGCTGTGTATATGCTGCGAACAGTTATTGAACGTGCTATAGAAGTAAACAAGGATATACATCTTTGCTTTATTGACTATACAAAGGCTTTTGATAGAGTTAGACATGTCAACATGGTGGATATGCTTGCAGATCTACAAATTGATGGGAAAGACATTAGACTTATTAAAAAACATATATTGGAAATAAGCTGCCATAAGGATTGATAATGAAGTGGGACAATATCAGCCTATTAAGAGAGGTGTTAGGCAGGGATGTGTAATGTCTCCAGATCATTTTGCCCTGTACATTGAAAATATTTTCAGGAATGTGGAAGATATAAATGGAATCAGCATTGGAGGACGAAACATCAATAACATTAGATATGCAGATGATACAGTATTGATTGCAGACAATGCGCAGGAAATGCAACAATTAGTAGATGCGGGTGTTGTATACAGTGAGCAGCTGGGAATTGAATTAAATTGTAAAAAGACATAGCTTATGGTCGTCGGTGGGAAGAAGGAAATACCACAGTGTGATATACGAGTAAATGGGCATATTCTTAAGCAAGTGAATCGATACAGTTATCTCGGCACAGTCATAACATCTGATGGGAGATGCCTTGAACAGATTAGAACAAGAATTGCCATTGCGAAGGTGGCCATTTGCAAGATGAAAAACATACTAACCAATAAAAGGACATCAATTGAAACGAGAAAAAGAGTGTTGAGGTGCTACATAGATCCTACACTTGTGTATGGATGTGAAGCGTAGACAATAAGCAGCCAAGCCGAAAATCAGCTGATGGCTGTGGAAATGTGGTTTCTGAGGAAAATGCAAAGGATACCATGGACAGACAGAAAAACCAATGAACAAGTCCTTCAAAAAACAAATGAAGATTGTAAACTGATTATAGTCATTAGACGTAGACAGGCAAAGTTTTTTGGGCATGTTATGAGAAGAAATGGCTTGGAGAACTTGGTGACGACTGGCAAGATCGAAGGGAAGAGACCAAGGGGAAGACCGAGAAGTAAATACCTCTATGGCTTGGCCACATGGCATGGTCGAGACAGGAACACGGAGCTGATCCACGACTTTGGTGATCGAGTGAGATGGCAGAACATGACCACCCACGCTTACAGGCATGGCACGTGATGGATGGATGGACGATACCACCAAATGTTGTGCAAACGTCATTCACTAAGGGAATATACACTTGCTAGAAACATCACCAAATATTTAGAAACTACAAGAACAGTTCTTAATAAGAATAACGTCATACAATAGGTGACCTAAATGTAAGGTTAATTGCATATCCTTTAGTAGTTTGCCATTGCTTTCTGAACGACCGACACTCATATCATTTTCATAAAATGAACCAATGTAAGACGGTCTGCTGCCTAATCACCCGCAGCGATGTTTCGAAAGCGGGATTACAAATTGCGTCCGTAAACCATTCGCCGCGGAGCCGGCTACGTATAGAGAGATATGTGGATATACAGTTTACAGTTGCGTACTTTAGGTAAAACATACAATAGTTATTTCACATCACAGACTGCATTAATTATATTTGTTCAATTGTATGCTATATGTTCACCACAGCATGATTTGGTTTGAGCCAAACAATATTATATTGTCTTTCTGATTAGAGAAACAGCCATCTGTGGTACAGATTCGCCTGAGGTTGTACCTTGGTTATGTTGGAATTATTGTACGCATACCCACCATCAAGTTCACGAGTTCTGTCCGATACATGCGTATTAGACATAAATGTAATAGTAGAGACCGATCACCAGTCACGCAGGACCTGTCATTTGCTTTGACTGTAAATTACACACATTGCATTATAGTGTAAATTATTGTGCCATGTGTGGAACTGGATTCTTCTGTTATTGTGTCATTTGCTTTGACTGTAAATTACACACATTGCATTATAGTGTAAATTATTGTGCCATGTGTGGAACTGGATTCTTCTGTTATTGTATGTTTTAATATACAGTTTGAAAGTCTAGAACCGATAATTATGGAATGATAAGTATCGGGGAAGCAGAGACGAGGAAGAAAACAATTTAGATGTTTGTAAGGTGTGATCTATAATTGACACATGCCATAACAGAGGAGGGGTCCATGTGGACCATGTTCGGCACATAACAGGTCACTGATTGGTGACGACACAGCTGCCATCGAAAGTCTGTCATTGATTTATTTATCTATATTAACGCAATGCGTAGTCATGACGGTAAGGCTGAAAACATAAACAGAGCGAATCGGAACACATGGGTTCCTGAACGTTTCTGAAACAATTACTGGTATTACATTATTTTGTGCCAATTTTGAGATTATATTTTTACATTATTATTATTATATTATATATATATTATTTTTATTATTATTTTGTACCAATTATTTAAATGCCCACAAAGTGAAACAAAATACCATTTAGCTACAGCCGGCTCCGTGGCCGAGGGGTTAGCAGCTTTCTCCGCTAACCCCGAATACTCTCGTCACGTGACGCGACGAGAATTAGCAGTGGTTCGAATCGCAAAAGTGACTTATGAGAGTATGGAGCCGGTCGCTCAGAAAGTCGTGGCGTGCTGATGAGCGTAATCTAGCCTAGGAATCAACATACAGCTGAAAGATGCTGGTGTTGACCGCAATATCCTGAAACAGGATGGAAACGCGGGGGAAAAAAAAACAAAAAACAAAAACATTATTTTGATTTAAATACTAGCTCTCCGGAGTTAAGAGTTAACTCATCCTATGGGTATGACATCACTATTTAATCCGTATGTGGTCTTACAACCGCATTTATGTTTTCTGTAGAGTTAACTCATCTTGTAGCGAAAACATCATCAGTATTCGTAAGTAGTGAAAGAATATTGTCTTGGGAAGACCACAGAGGTAGAACTGGACTTGAAACTTGAAACAATGCTGTGAAATGCCCACAAAGTGAAACAAAATACCATTTAGCTACAACAGATCACAACAACCCAGGACGTTCTTGTATGCTGCACACGAGAAACTGAACATATACTAGTAAACATAATTTCTCTCAGGGGATATGCGATTTTCCGACAGGACCTAGATGACCGACCCAAAGGAAGATTTTTAAATATCATTATAAAACTATTCTCACCCTGGGAAACGCAGAGACCTCACTGAAATGACACATAAATATTACTTTCATAATTCCCATACCAAACCACTCAATGTTCTGCGGTATTCATTCAACGCTAATTAAAATGTATACCAGAACAGTGTGACAAGTCATTAGAGCAGACGTAAGGGAGACGTCTAGATACATGCCCTGGAGTATCATTATGATGGCCTTTCAGGTTTTCCCAAGAATGTGTACTATGAGAATATAGGTAATATCTTTATCATAAACATTATGTTAACTAGGCTCTATATGAGGTGATTAGAAAATATGATCTGGAATTAGGAATTGTTTAGGGGAACTTGTGCAACCACATACAGAGAACAGCCAACAATAGAGGAAGAAATGGATACTAAACATCTATCCCTCGAGCGACATTTAGAAGATGTCCTTCAATCTCTTGTTACAATCTTTCTCTTTTATGGATAATAATTCTTTAAACAACAAACGTTCGATACTACAACACATTTAAACATGGGGAAAGTCAACAACGTATGCATTTTCATGATAACATGTCATCCATACAATCAGTACTACCCCAGTTTCAGATAAGGCAGAAATATAATGATATTGATTCAAAAGGACGTAACAAGGAACAGTTCATGTAGAACTGGGCGCTGCATTATAAACACAGTCATCATATGACCACTTCTGAAGTTCATTGTAAACCCATGCTGGTAAAATGTTAATGTTGCACTGTATGAGCCATCACGAACAATCAGAACGTTCTCAAATTGGTAACAAGCTGGATGGGTGCTATAGATCTGAGGAAGGACTGTCTTATTCGATGATTTGGGCAAGACTCTCTGGTGGAATTAAAACGTACTTTGATGCGTCTCTTAAAATATTGTCCTCAGGATTTGCTATGAGATCAATTTCGAGCTCTTCTGGCTGATACTGAAGATAGGGCCACTGTAAGATGGGTGTATACAGCCAATATGTCGTGGTTTCCCATGGTTACAAGGTTGGCCAGGTACTTTATTGTTGGCCAGTATAGCTGCGACTGAAATCAACCCAGGGAGCTTGATGTGGCCTGAATTGCTATGAATAGGTGGCTGGATCTCCTCTGAATGAAACTAATAGTACATAAACTAAGACTGTGGAGTCACGATTTTCTTCCTGGGACTAACGACGCAGGGAATTATAGATTGTCTTGTCGTTAGTCTGTGGGGATGTGAGGTATTGAACCCTGCTACCTTTATTACTTGTCTGTGCGCAGTCACTAGTGTCACATACGGGAATTTGATTATTTTATTTACCTATTAGGGACGTGAGGAAGCTCAAGATAACAAACCGTGCATACCTCATTCGAACTGTATAAGTAATACTCTGGCATTCAGACATATGTTTTATTCATAAGATCACAACCAGACACAAAATTGCACACCATTATACTCGTACTTTGTAGGACGGAAATTTAGAGGATATATTTAGATAATTTAGAGGATTCCCATAACCTTTCTCACAGTGTTTACACTAAGTCGTGTATTAAATTATGACACTTCGTTGTGATGTATCAATACATGTATGTATACTTGCATGTGAGTATGTGTACATGTGCCCCTTCGATAATTTCTAATACAAAATCAACATCGTTTATGGAATCTACAAATCTTATATTTCTTTGTGTAAATGCTCAGGGTGCCATGTATAATTTTCTTTTCGTTCACTCTTTTAATGAGAGCTATTTTCTTGAGAAAGTTCCTACATTCGCTCCTTTTCCTCCTTGCTTTCGCACCAACTCCTGTGTGCAAGGTTCTTCTTTATTTCAGTATGCTGATTACGCTCAATCCAGAATTTTCTTTTCAACATAACAAGATAATTACTAAATATATTTGTCGACCCCCCCCCCCCCCCCCACACACACACACACAAAACGTAAACAAGTGTCTTCAGAAACATCCTTGGATTCTGGCCGTGACAATTTTCACATAGGTCAGGGTTTGGCAAACTATGGCCCGCGGGCTGCATGCGGCCCGGCAACAGATATTATGCGGCCCTCGAAGGCATTTAGAAATAAAAATGTTTACTTGTTTTTAAATTAATTTGTTGAATTTTACATAATTTCAAATACCGTTATGATTGTTTTAATGCTTTAAATAAAATTTCTTTCTAATGTTCTATTTTTGTAAACAGTCCTTGACCTACGTAATGTAATGCTAAAATGCGAATTTGTCGATTGTAATATAGAGAAATATTTATCGACATGTAAACATTTAATAGTGATGATTTTATGAAGAAAAAAAAACCAGATATTCTACGGTGAATAAAATGATTTATGTTACAAGAAAATATTAAATTTAAAAGATGTTTGCTCTTATAAATTATTTCAACACTTACAATGTTCAAATTAATTTATTTGTTATAGTAGTCTTGCCCGCTCCGTGGCTAAAGGCTTAAGAACGCAGTTCGTGGACCGGGTACCAGGCGTTCGAAGCTCAGCTGCAACCTATTTGTGCAGCAGACCGTGTCGTGTTGTGTTATTACGTGCTGGTATGGGAGCCGGTCGTTCAGAAATCAATGGCAAACTACTGAACGTAACACTTGCCTAGTACATCAAAAGCAGCTGAAAAATGTTGGTGTTGAATGCAAAGTCCCGTAAGCAATACGCAACCAAAAAAAAAAGTCTTGATATATTTCTGAAATTTATTATGAGTTTACTCCTTGTTTTCCGAATATTTTATTTTCACACACAGCCGGAAGTAGGTTTTGTTTCACTTCCTTTTTAAAGTTGTGTAAAATTCTAACTGTTAGAATTTTATTAAAACAATGATGTCACTGAAAGACGTGAGATTGAAGATGAATGCCATGTTTTAATGGTGAATGGACAACTAAGTACTATTTTATAAAAGTTTGTAGCAAATCAGTTTGCTTGTTGTATCGTGAGTCAGTGGCTGTCTTCAAGGAGTACAATTTAAAATAACATTATCGAACAAAACATTCCGATTTCGGATACAATTTAACAACCGAAGATAGGGAAGGGAAATGCCTGGAGATGGTGAAAAATTTGGAGAAACAGCAAACTGTTTTCACTAAACAGTCTTCAATTCAAGATGCTGCACAGAAGCTAGTCTTGTGCTGTCACACAGAATTTTAAAACAGAACAAGCCATTTTCTGATGGCGAGTTCATCAAGGAATGTTTGCAAGATGCAGCAAACATTATGTGTCCAGAACAGAAAACAAACAAAACAAAACAAAAACAAAAACAAAAAAATTTGACATTACTTTATCAAGGAGAACTGTGGTCAGGCGTGTTGACAAGATAAGTGACAATTTGATGCATTCACTTCAAGATGCAAGTAAACACTTTTTGTGGTACTCTCTTGCATTGGATGAGAGTACCGATGTACATGATACTGCTCAATTATTGATGTTTATACGTGGAATAAACACTTCTGTCAATCTCACTGAAGAATTATTGAGTGTTGAGTCACTCAAAGACACAACCACAGACCATGATATATTCAATGCTGTTACTAACTGTATTGAAAGAACTGGGTTGGTTTGGAACAAGATGGCAAGTGTTACAATAGACGGAACTCGTGCTTTGACTGAAGAAAATGTAGGTCTGGTAAAGTTGATAAGTGATAAGATTAAAGCAGAATATCCAGACCACTCATTATTACAACTTCACTGTGTTATTCATCAAGAAAGTCTGTGTAAAACTGTTTTGAATATCACGCATGCTATTGACCCAGTTGTTAGTGTCATCAACCTCATCAGATCAACAGGACTTAATCACAGACAGTTCAAGTCATTACTTGACGATTTGGAAACTGAACATTCCGATGTCTTGAACCACATCAATGTTCGATGGCTGAGTCTCGGCAAGGTGTTGAGGCTAGTATGGGACCTCAGAGAAGAAACAGTGATGTTCCTAGAGGTGAAGGGCATTGAATGTGACTTTAATACTAACATTTTCAATAAAGAGTGGCAGTTAGACTTTATGTTTGCCATTGAAATTATGGAAAAGTTAAATACACTGAATTTCAAACGTCAGGACAATGGTGTGTTTGCACATGATTTGTATGCACATGTAAAATCATTTCAGGCAAAACTCTCACTGTTATCTAGACAAGACAATAAAAAAACGGTTTTGTCACTGCCCTTTGCTGAAACAAGAAGCCATTTCTGGATAAAACAAAGCCCAATTAGATGCATCGACTGAAGAATTTGGATGGAGATTCCAAGATTTCTAGAAATTAGAGCCATAGTTCAATATTCTCAGTTCACCTTTTAATGCAGAAGCTGCTACAGCCACAGAGGACATACAGTTGGAGCTGCCTGACTTACAAGCAGATCATGACCTGAAAGAGAAATTCAAGTCAGATGGTTTGCTGGGTTTCTATGGACCTTTATCAGAAGAATCATTTCCCAACTTGAAAAACTTTGAAGCTAAACTGTTATTGTTTGGATCAACATACATTTGCGAACAAGCATTTTCTTGCTTGAAGACCAACAAATCTAAGAATAGGTCTTTATTGTCGGACTGCAACTTGCATGCTATCATGCGAATTTCAACAAATAAACTTGCTCCAGATTTCAAGAAAATTGTCAAAAATTTCAAACAGTTACATATGTAATAGTCTGGCGCGATACATAATGATGATGATGTTACCAATACCAGCATCCCTTGCAGTGCCCTGGGGTACGATGGGAAGCCGCTCTGGAAGTGAGGATAAATAGAGGCGCGTGTCAATTTCCCGGTCCATTTCCAAATGGAAATTTCCAAACCAGACAACCGTGGCCGAAGGAGCGATTATGTAGATCGCTGTAGTATAGAATAGGGAGGCTTTAACCAGCCCTCCCCAGTCACTGGACCAGAGCAGGGAGTCACAAATGCCTCTAGATTTAACCATGACCGGCTTGTGTGGCCCACACACGAGGACCGAGGAAATCCATCAAAATGACTGGCAATTTGTAAGCCCACTCTTGGTAGTGACCCCTGGCCATGTTTGTGGGTTGTAGAGCAAACTTGAGCCCCGGCTCTGGTTAATGTCGTAGGCCACTCACACTCCCTTTCATATCCCCATTTGTATACCTGTTTATGTCACTATATCTCTGCTGTTAGGGTTATAGTTTTGTTATTCGTTATGTTATGTTTTTTCGCTGTATCTGGTCCCAGTCGGCTTATGTGATGCGGGTGTCTTGGGTGGGTATTGAGGGTGCCCTTCGACTCAACTGAACATGATTGAGGTCTCACTGTCATTTAGAGACCGCCCCTGTGTTAGTACTAGGCAGCAGTTATCTCTAACTGTGGGATTTCAGATTCCCATTTCTGTATGTACCAACTGTCCATGAGTCCTGAGACGATAACAATAGAGAGTCCATACCTGCTGTTACCGTTGTTGTTTACGTTGAGGCTCTGTTGTTGCCATGTCCTTGTTGGTTTGTGGAGATGGGTACCTAGTCATGTGCATAGCGGTGTTAGGCAGCAGTGATTACTGTGGGAACATAGGTTCCCATTTCTGTATATGTCAGTTATGTGGCATGTCAGGATGCCTGTTTGTCCCTGAATCATGCAGTTCTGTCAATAAAAAACCTAATTTTGTTGTTCTTAATTTGTTTTGTTTAGTCTGTAGTTTGTTGTGTAAACTCATTGATCCTGTTACAGTCCAGCAGTGTAATATTCTGTCTGGGGTGTACAACAGTACATCCCCCGCCCTAAGAACTCCTGGAATCTTCTGTCTAAATTCTACCCCTTTTCTTGTTAGCAGAGGAGGATATACACAGTGCTCTTTCTCTATTTCTCCTTATTGTCCTTTTCTTCTCTGGCCCATTAAAAGTCAGTGTTGTGCTTCTTTATCTTTGAGCACTTAAGTATAGGAAATTACATCTTCCTGTCCTTGATATTCTACCTCCGGTGACACGTGGCGAGCCTGCCAGGATTGTTTGGCGGCCTTTAGATTATCTTGTTAGTGTCTGTTCCAGTCTTCAATGATTCTTTTAGGTGGTAATTCCATGTTTTTTTTTGTTTTGTTTTTTTTTTTTGCCTTTTTTGGGGTGCGAGAGGTCCCTGGCCAAAGACATTAACTGGGTTCAGGTTTTTTCCCCAAGTCTCCAAGAAGCACAGCATTGAGAGAAGGGCCTCCAGATCTACACCACATCTCAAGTCGCCGAAATTAAAGGTGACCTTATTCCATGTTTAGGGAACCAAAGTTTCCCACCCAGCCGGCGCTCAGTCTGAATCCGCTGGTATAAATTAAGAGTGCGAACACCCCAACGACGGTCACCAAACTTTAGGTATAAAGTCTTTTGGAATATGCATATATATTCCTACTGAAACCATCAAGCTTTACTCAGAAAGCTACAGAGGTGGTTGACGACTCCATGAGAGCAGAATGCTCCCACATTCAATAGAGGCTGGGGCTGTGCTTGTCCAAGAGAAAAATTCTGTTGATTCTTTTGGGAGAACAGCTGTGGACTGTTTATGCGACTGATTTCAGCAGTGCCAACATCTGGGACCATCCATAGAAGTACCTTTCCCTTGTTTGTCTGGAAGAGGGGACATCAGAAATCCATCCCACCAGTGTGTCCCACCAGCAGCAGAGCGACGGACATCCATATTCAATCCCCAATGGTGGCATAATCACCTGAGATCATCAAGGAGGGATGTTTCCCTTATTGTACATCAGCCCACCATGCTTATTTGAAGTGACAGATGACAATGTTACCTGTGGTGATAAGAAAATCCTTTCCTTATAGGCGGAAGCAGAGGAGTTAATAATACCAGCGTGTTCATCGAGGTTCATGATATACGTGGACATTAAGGGTTGAGCGGTGAATAAACAGTGATTTCTTATATTTCCCCCGTGCATAGAAAATTTAAAAGCGACACATAATAGACATTCAGTGAGAGGAAATAGCATCCAGCGAGAATCATCGAGCAGTGAATGAACTGATTTCCTATATTTCCCCTGTGCATAAGACAATTCAAAAGAGACACATAATATGCGTTAAGTAGGAGTAACCGGTATCCAGTGAACAATATCAGACAGAAACATTTGTTATATATTTCCACGACAGGGACAAATAATTAATTACTAGTTAATTATTTTGTGTCATCCAATAATAATTCGAATTAGGAATCCCCACAGAAAGTGAGTCCAGGACGCCATGTCTTCCGGCATGTTTTGTTTTGCTTTGTTTTTTTTCATGTACAGGTATTTTTCTACCCCGCTTCATTTGGGTACCAAGGTGACAACTGAGAAATTACTGACCCACCCCATGGAACTGATGGATGTTGCTGGCAGAAGCAGGGCTACCAGAATCAGACCGGGGAAACAAAAACTGGGTTTGCCTGCATAGTCATGGGAGTTATATTTTTTTCAGTGGCAGGGATGTGTC
Source organism: Cepaea hortensis (assembly GCA_963921405.1). Taxonomy (NCBI): domain Eukaryota; kingdom Metazoa; phylum Mollusca; class Gastropoda; order Stylommatophora; family Helicidae; genus Cepaea; species Cepaea hortensis. The sequence goes on from OY992881.1 coordinate 87,615,261, forward strand.
TGCATCTTGGTTTGCAGGTGATCTAGTGGATAGCATGCATGTTATTCCGGTCGTTGTTTTTTGGTTACAAGTTCGGATTGTAAATTTAAGGGGATGCCTGTGTGAAATTTTTTTTTTGGTGCCCCTATGTATTGCATCCATGGAGCTAAGTGTTGATGTTGATGTCAGGGTTGGTGGTTTATTTTGTATGCAGACTGCATATTCCTCATGGCCACTCATAAGATATGGTATTATCTTTTGTCAGGGACTGATTTTTTTAAAATTGTCACTGATGTATGTTTTTAAGGCAGGTTCAGAAAATATAACTGGTAACAATTTTACGCTGAGAGGTTTAAGCCCCGTGATGAAACTCCCTTGACTGATTGTTTATTTAAATAGCCCTAGTGTTTTGGCTAAACCCTAAGGGTCTAGAGTATTCGACGGGGACCGTCGAAAAATTGGGGGTGTGATGTGTAATAGTCTGGCGCGATACATAATGATGATGATGTTACCAATACCAGCATCCCTTGCAGTGCCCTGGGGTACGATGGGAAGCCGCTCTGGAAGTGAGGATAAATAGAGGCGCATGTCAGTTTCCCGGTCTCTCCAAACCAGACAACCGTGGCCGAAGGAGCGATTATGTAGATCGCTGTAGTATAGAATAGGGAGGCTTTAACCAGCCCTCCCCAGTCACTGGACCAGAGCAGGGAGTCACAAATGCCTCTAGATTTAACCATGACTGGCTTGTGTGGCCCACACACGAGGACCGAAGAAATCCATCAAAATGACTGGCAATTTGTAAGCCCACTCTTGGTAGTGACCCCTGGCCATGTTTGTGGGTTGTAGAGCAAACTTGAGCCCCGGCTCTGGTTAATGTCGTAGGCCACTCACACTCCCTTTCATATCCCCATTTGTATACCTGTTTATGTCACTATATCTCTGCTGTTAGGGTTATAGTTTTGTTATTCGTTATGTTATGGTTTTTCGCTGTATCTGGTCCCAGTCGACTTATGTGATGCGGGTGTCTTGGGTGGGTATTGAGGGTGCCCTTCGACTCAACTGAACATGATTGAGGTCTCACTGTCATTTAGAGACCGCCCCTGTGTTAGTACTAGGTAGCAGTTATCTCTAACTGTGGGATTTCAGATTCCCATTTCTGTATGTACCAACTGTCCATGAGTCCTGAGACGATAACAATAGAGAGTCCATACCTGCTGTTACCGTTGTTATTTACGTTGAGGCTCTGTTGTTGCCATGTCCTTGTTGGTTTGTGGAGATGGGTACCTAGTCATGTGCATAGCGGTGTTAGGCAGCAGTGATTACTGTGGGAACATAGGTTCCCATTTCTGTATATGTCAGTTATGTGGCATGTCAGGATGCCTGTTTGTCCCTGAATCATGCAGTTCTGTCAATAAAAACCTAATTTTGTTGTTCTTAATTTGTTTTTTTTAGTCTGTAGTTTGTTGTGTAAACTCATTGATCCTGTTACAGTCCAGCAGTGTAATCTTCTGTCTGGGGTGTACAACAGTACATCCCCCGCCCTAAGAACTCCTGGAATCTTCTGTCTAAATTCTACCCCTTTTCTTGTTAGCAGAGGAGGATATACACAGTGCTCTTTCTCTATTTCTCCTTATTGTCCTTTTCTTCTCTGGCCCATTAAAAGTCAGTGTTGCGGTTCTTTATCTTTGAGCACTTAAGTATAGGAAATTACATCTTCCTGTCCTTGATATTCTACCTCCGGTGACACATACATCTCATTGGAAATCAGCAATTGTAGTTACAATGTAGTCGGTTTGTATATAAATTAAAGCCATTGATAGATAATTAAAACACAAAAATTATAATAAATAATTGTAACATCTTGTCAACAAATAAGTAAAAGTGTTTGTCCATATTGTAAAATATAATACAATATATACTTAATACAATAAGTAAAATAAAATTGCAATAATTAGTTATTTATACTGTTTAATAACCTATGAATAATTCATAATTACTTATTGTGATAGGTTGCTGTAACCAAAGTGGACATAATATATATGCGGCCCTCCAATAGCTTTACATTTGTCAATGCACAACAAATTTGCCCATCCCTGACATAGACCTTTTCCCTTCCATGTTTTACATGTAAAATGACAGTGTAGTACATCCTTTCTTGAGGTAAATTTCCAACTCATTAAAGTTTGTGACATTCGACGCTTGAACCCAGCTAATGAGTCAATTTAGGTGATGTCAAATGGGGTGTTTCCCAAAGCCACATGATTTTACTTTCAACCTTCTCTCTTATCGCATGTTTTATCTCCAGTCTTCTAAGATCAGTCTATTCTTTCTTTAATTGTAGATCCAGTGATGCGATGCTCCTATATTCCTCTTTATTTCTTTACATGTATCCATGTTATGTTAATAAACATTATGTTTATCATAATTAAGGGACATCGGTTCCCATAAACTGTTTTTTTTTTCGAGATTTCTAGTCGTTGGTGTTACTTAGTTTATATTGTGGCGGTGTAATTGTTTCTTTAGTTTCCTCTAATATTATATCATCTTTAACATAAAGATGGGTTTTGTCACAAATGCCCTCACTAAGATAACATTATTGGTCTCAGAAATGTTATTCCACACACATCTCAAGTTCAGATTGTGAAATTCGTTTCCCTTTATCCTCTTCTATTGGATGTCTGCTCTGGCGTTTTCCTTTCCTGAAATATACTCCATTGTCTTAACATATATTAATGTATTTCTAAATCGTTTATAGATAAGTATGTGGTCAATTTGGCTGAATATTTTCTTATCGTCTTTTATTGTATTCAAACCATGTGTTTTTAATCATCATATCATTTATATGTGTCCGTTCTATCAGTTTTTCTCATATTTCATGTCTTATTCCTAAACCGTAGTTCCCCACTATATCATCTATTCTTTCCTGTCATACTTTTGCATTATAATCTCCAAGTATCATTTCTATTTGTTGTGATTGTGTTTAAGATATAACTGTTTCTGCTTCATTATAAATGCATTGCATTTCTTCACTAACTACTATTTCTTATTGGTGCCTATACTAGTATTATATTTACATCTATTGGTTTGCCTTTGATTTTTGACAATAATAACTCAATATAAAATACACTAATAGCTATTGATTGATTTCGCTGTTTTTTCCCTATCAGATATTATTCCTACTCCTTGTTTCATGTTTATGTCATCCTGAAGACTACAATTATGGGGTGTTTATCAGTTATTAATTTACCAGATCGTTTCCACCATATCTCATGCCTGTTGCTGCTCTGCTCGTCTGAGGAGTTGATCATTTATCCCGGTGATTACTCGGTTCCCAGAGCTGTGTTTGCCACACCATGATGTGTTTCTAATCCTCTACCACTTAGAGGTGGTGTCAGTATGTTCTCCTCCTATATATATTTGGATATATAGTTGGTGTACAATTTTAAATTGCATTCCTTTGGAAAAGGGGGAACTTTTTCAAGAAAGTGTTTCAAAACCACAATTTTGGTCTACAATCAACATCCAACTACCTGTACAGCCTGGAGAAAGACACCGGACAGCTAGAGGACGTCGACACGACACTGGAGCACAGAAACGGGCCAGTTGAATTGTCTGAATATGTTTGTTTACGTTTTGTGCGGTTATTTGAAGTTGATATTCGGATACTTTCTCCATGGAGTGTTTGTCTGTGTCTTCATTGTAGTGGGTGGTTGGAATGTGTGCTTGAAGAATATTTACGCACAAAGGTACGTTTCGGCCTAATAACAGCCAGATAGATTAGATAGATTTTTCTAGCAATCTGACTGCTAATTAGAACCTGTGTTGTTTTGTAATAGTATCTATCTCTTGTGACTATACGTCTTCAGTGTATCTTTTTTATGTAAGTAAATACCTTGGTATGTGTCTAATTTAGTTATATTTCTGATAGGAGTTGTTGTGTGTCCTGTCTTGTGATTTATTATACACGGTGTAACAGCAGTACATTGTCACCGGAACGATATCACTATTGAGGTGAAAACCATCACCATCATCTGACAAACAACACCTGTTCCCAACATTATTTGATAACATCACAATTTTATATTGTGATTCTAGTCTGTGGAATTTCACACTAATAACAACAACTTATTTCTACTCACACCAACACTATTGCATACACGTATACTGTTACCACCGAGCATTGCTTACACATACATTCTTGTGAAGTTAAGTAAAGACACCATACACATGTCTTCCCTGCAATAATTTATAGCGATGGGGGAGAAGTGTGGCATGTCAGGGCCTGATCTAGCAGCATGGGCCAAGAAAGAATTGAGCGCGTTCCAAGCGCACCATCGAGAAGAAGGGCAGTAGCCGGAGAACAGCCAGCTCTATAAAAAAAAAATAGAGAAGCACAAGCAGCTCTAGATAGAGAAGCTAGAGAAGCATAAGCAACTCTAGATAGAGAAAATAGAGAAGCTTTTGAGAGACAAAACGACAAAGAGCTTGTTCTGGAAAGAGAAAATAGAGAAGCTTTAGAGAGACAGAAAGATAAAGAGCTTGCTCTAGAGCAGTGTTTCCCAACGTGGGGCCCACGCCCCACAGGGGGGCAATTCGATTGTTAAGGGGGGCAATTCGAAAATGGAAGAAATCGGCTGGATATAACAAAACGGGGAGACTTGAGACTGAAGTTAACTAAATTGGAAACCTGACATAAAATCTCTTTGCAGCAAGCATCAAGCGCAAGGATCTCATGAAATGTAAATAATTACTAATAATTAAAATAATATAGAAACATCTTTCATTAAAATTATTTTGCACTTGAATTTCAGTTCTCCATTATATGTTTTGAAAATTTACTTACCGTGTTTGCTCAATAATTTCCTAGTGATTTCTTCCTAAAACCTATCGGTCCTTTGGCTACGATCGGGTGCATTTGCTGCTCTCCCCCCAGTGGTGCGCCTGGTCTGGTCGGAGGCTGGGATGATCAAATAAAAACCCATCACATATCTTCACCTTAGATGTGGGCCTGGTGGACCACTGTGGGCAATAGCCAATAGCTCACAGTGAGACTAAGGGTCCACACAAACAAAGGGGGAGGCGGGGGAACCAGCTTGTCTGGGGTAACCGCCAGACCAAAGAAAAAAAAATTCACCCAACACAACCGACACACAGGGACGCGGAACCTGGTGGGGTGGGGTGGGGGGGGGGGGGGCTCTGGCCCCTCTGGGAACCGTGAGTCCTTCTAAAAAAAGTTTAAAAAATTCAAGTTTCTTTAATGAACATTTCAATTTTTGAATATTAAAAATGATGCATATATTGGGGGGGGGGGGGCATAAGAAATTTTAGAAAGGCTTAGGTGGGGCATAGCACAAAAAAGGTTTGGAAACACTGGTCTAAAGAGATTAACACTGCAAGACCGCTGGAAGGAGAGGTTATGTACGGAGCTTCTTTCACGGCAGTGCCCTGCCACAGAGTTTCCAGGTATTTTAGAGTATTTTTTAGTATTTTAGAGAAAGCTGCACCGCAACTAACTTCCATCCTGTCAATGAGAACCATCTGTTTTGGTTCACGGTCGCTTATTCAACATATTCACGGCTAATCTCTCGCCTCTTTTTGACGCGAGCCGTGAACGTTTTCAGGAGTGCAGACATAGATTCAGGTCGCTTTCTGCTGGTACACACAATACAGCTGAAACTCAAGAGATACACCACTTCTACACAAGAGATACCTCACTTCTAACTAATAAACATGGACAGCAATACAGTGTGGGTTATCTTAGACATGAAGAAACCAGGGAATAACAGTTCATGGTCACCGTCTCCGGTAAGCACCAGGTCCTGCAACAGCCAGTGGACGAGGATGAGTGCGGGAAACTGCTAGCAACAGCTCAACCGCTTAGGAATAAATAACATGACAGACGTGCTTGAAAAAAAAAGAAAATCAAAACATTAAACATGGACACCGCCTAAAACCAGTAAACACATAGAAGGCAATAGAAGAAGCAGATTTAAACAACAGCAACACAAGAGCTTGGAGCCGTTGTGGCGCAGTGACTAGCACGCTTGCCTGCCGGCCCGACGACCATATGCTCAAATCCCCAACGAGACGGAATGTTTAAATTGACCTGGTCTCTCAGAACGACCCAGCCTGAAATAGGAACCAGGAAATCTCACGGGAAGTAAAAGCGAACGCGTACCATTGACATGGCTCATCGAGTGCCCAATGGGCTATAAAATATGGGGCTAACTCAATATACCCAATAGACCTCAAGGCGTATAAAAGGGTCCTATACTGTTTAATTTGTAGGTCCTGTACTGTTTAACTTGTAGGTCTTATACTGTTTAACTTGTAGGTCCTGTACTGTTTAACTTTTAGGCCCTATACTGTTTAACTTGTAGGTCCTATACTGTTGAGTTTGTAGGTCCTATACTGTTTAACTCGTAGGTCCTGCAGTGTGGGCGCTCCTTGATTCTTACAATGCTTTACACAAACAGTAGTAGAATAAAAACAATACCGTTGTTTTTTAACAATAATCTAAAAGATAAGCCAACTATATTTTTGAAATCCATATCACTGCTTGCTAAGTTTACTTAAAAACATGAACGCATTTATAGGTGTATTATATTTGTTTTTATTTCGCCTTCTTGGCACACACTTGTATTCAGAATAAGTAGAAATGTTCTTGGAAAATGAATTAACATAAAAAATAGATAAATGCTTGAAGTGAACCTGTTTAGCATTATTCTTTTCAGCATATTTTAAGAGCAAGGAGTTCACAAAGTAGTATATTCCAAAGATAACCAGTTCAGAAAGTATAAATTTATGGCTGACTGATGAATACTGCTTGAAGATCTCTGGCAAATATTTCAAAAGAATCATGGTAAATGTGTATAAAGGAAGAGCAATAGACATAACGTAGCAAGTATTATTATACACATAATTTAAAATATATACACCAACAACAAAACTTTAAACTTCAAAATGCCAAGAGCTACATTATGTTCCTTCAATAGAAGCACAATTTTACAAATACAAAAAAGGAATTATTATAAACTTGCAATATTTGATGTAACAAAGAGAATATCGTCTTTTAAAGATCAACTGTCTAGCAGCTTTTAATGTAATTCCTTGTTTCTGCAACGTGTCCTAAAGTTATGTAGTTTTCCAATTGTTAAGGATTGTCTTCTTGCTCTGAAATCTGTTTGAGTTTATGCGGGATTAGATTTATAGTCACAACAATACATCTCATCTGTAACACACTTTCATGTGCAATATATTCCTTTTATGACACACCATCAACAATTTAGATATCTATTAGCTGTAACACACTTGCATGTGTAATATATTGCTTTCATGACACATCATCAGCAATTTAGATACATCTCGTCTACAAAACACTTTAATGTACTTTAGATTCCTTGCATGTCGCATAATGAGCAACTGATTAAATAAAGATACACATCAGGTATAACATGCTTTCATTTACTATATACTCCTTGGATGACACACTTTCACAATTAATAGAATCGAGATACATCTTATCTATAACATATTTCCATGTACAATATATTCCTCGCATGTTACACTTGCAACAATGAATTGGATGTATGTTTCTCACTCTATCCTCCACTGTGACTCTATCTAGTTTTTAACACGTCTGGGAATAATTATCTAAAATTTTATAGAAGTCTACTTATAATCATCGCCACAAAAGGTTCTCAGCATTTCAGGCACAGTTACATCAGCACACAATGGCAAACGTGACACATGACCAACAACACAATGTAATACGTGACACATGACCAAAAACACAATGTCATACGTGACACATGACCAACAACAATGTCATACGTGACACATGACCAACAACAATGTCATACGTAACACATGACCAACAACAATGTCATACGTGACACATGACCAACAACACAATGTCATACGTAACACATGACCAACAACACAATGTCATACGTAACACATGACCAACAACACAATGTCATACGTGACACATGACCAACAACACAATGTCATACGTGACACATGACCAACAACACAATGTCATACGTGACACATGACCAACAACACGATGTCATACGTGACACATGACCAACATCACAATGTCATACGTGACACATGACCAACAACAATGTCATACGTGACACATGACCAACAACAATGTCATACGTGACACATGACCAACAACACAATGTCATATGTGACACGTGACCAACAACACGATGTCATACGTGACACATGACCAACAACACAATGTCATACGTGACACATGACCAACAACTCAATGTCATACGTGACACATGACCAACAACACGATGTCATACGTGACAAACGACCAACAACACAATTTCATACGTGCCACATGACCAACAACACTATGTAAAGTAGTATCCTGTTAAGGAGTGCACGTATTTAATGCCAGCTAGGCAAGACCCGCATCCTTGTACATGCTGTAGAAAACGCCTTTCGAGCTGATGAGGTTTTCTGGTGTGTCAAACTCACTGATGACCCCTGCATCCATTACCATGACTCTGAAATAAAATACCACATTCAAATTAACTGTTTTTTGAGAGAAAACACACTAGGACAAGTAGGAACAGTGGTACACGCTCGAAGCGCTTCTGAGATGTGCATATAGTAAGGCAAGAAATAGTACCAGCAACTGGTGTTACTGTTGGTCAGATGTACATAAAGAAGGACAAGAAATAGTACCATCAACTGGTGTTACTGTTGATCAGATGTACATAAAGAAGGACAAGAAATAATACCATCAACTCGTGTTACTGTTGATCAGATGTACATAAAAAGGACAATAAATAGTAACATCAACTGGTGTTACTGTTGGTCACATGTACATAAAGAAGGACAAGAAATAGTACCATCAACTGGTGTTACTGTTGATCAGAGGTACACTAAAAAGGACAAGACCATCAAGTTGTGTTGCTGTTGTTGAGATGTACATATAGAAGGTCATGAAACAGTACCAACAAGTTGTGTTGCTGTTCATAAAATACATAAAGAATTATTAAGAGAAACAGTACATACTTATACAACTGCATATTATGAAGTTGCAGATTTTCTATGGGACGCTCACTCAGACAGGAACTATTTGTGACTGTAGTGAAAGTAAATACTTTTTTTTTTGGAACTGACATCTTGGCAATGGATATACTTCTTCGAACAATCTTCTTCTTCATCTCCTTTACACTCTACGAGGATAGACTGTATTGTTAATACAGTGTTATGAAGATAGCCTAAAATATATTATTACATTCGATGTAATGTTGTGATGTTGAACCATATTTTATAAAATAAAACTGCAATAAAAGATATTAATCATGCAGTATGGAAAAATAAAGGCAATATGAGAGTGTGCTTAACGTACAAAATTATACCCTCCTGAGTCATATAGTGAAAATATGTAAAACTGTTGGAACAAAGAGCTAGACCCATAGTTGAATAACAGTTAATCAAAGTACAATGTGATTTCAGGAAAGGTAAAAGCTGCGCTGACGCACTATTCACGCTTAGACAAATGTGGGAAAAAAACATCGAATACAGTGACCAGCAGAATAATGTGCTTGTAGATCAGGAAAAAGTTTTCGATAGAGTAGACAGATACAAATTATCGATCATCCTTGAAGACTATGGGATACAAGGGCAATTGCTAGAAAACATCATAGCCATTTACCACTCGAGCCAAAGTGCAACGCGAACACAAGAAGGTATACCAGGTATGTTCACAGTCAATACAGGGGTAATATAGGGATGTGAGCCGCCCCCCCCCCTTCCCCCCGGCTATTTAATATCTACATGGACAGAATATCCAAAGAAGCAAGCCTTGACAGAACAGATTCAGAATAATTTTGAACTCATTACTTCATATGAAACAACAGATTCACTCGCAATAAATTAACTTTTATTTGCAGACGATCAGTGCCTGTATTATAGCATGAACCCCCCCCCCCCCCCCCCACACACACACACGCACACAGGCACGCGCGCATGCACGCACGCACGCACGCACCTAGATACACACATACACGTATGAATACATATTTTTGCAAGCAGACACACACACACAACACACACACACAGACACAGACACACACACACACACACATACACACACACATTAACACAGGCATCGAAATGATCTAGAGGTATTGTGCCTTCCCATCTCTAACCGGAAGAGCGTCAGATTCAAATCCAACTCAGAATACCCTTATCATGATATTTTCAGTGGTACCTGATGAGATCTTATTGCCTTTGTTCTACTAGTAGAGAATCAGATGCCTGTCGTCCTCGGACATCAGCGAAGTCTGGTGCCCAGGCAATGTTTCAAACACGAGAAAGGCTAATCATCATCATCATATCATCATCATCATCATCATCATCATCATCATCATCATCATCACCACCATCATCTGCCTGCCCAATGGTGTAGGCTGTCATTTTTCTCCACAGATCTAGGTCCTGTGTGATGAATCAATCCTACTGAAGTTATTCTTCCATGCCGTCATTTTATTCATAGAACAAAAAAGGTTGGGAAACACTGTTTTAGACCATCAAGAATATTCACGACATATAATCACAGTTTTAAAGACGGGAGGTAGCTCTCAAGGCTAAAGCCCTGAAATTGGATTCGTCTGAAGAAAGACGCAACCAGCAATACAACCAATGCTCTGTTCAGGACAAACGAGGAAGAAGGAAGAAGATGAAAACGCACGTACCTGTCGTAGTCCATAATGGTATTTAATCTGTGTGCTATAGCAATAATTGTGCAGTCTTTGAAAGCTTCTCTGATTGTTTTCTGAATCAGGGCATCAGTCTCCATGTCAATGGCGGCTGTTGCTTCATCCAGGATGAGGATCTTGGTGTGTCTGAGGAGAGATTTGGCCAGGCAGACCAGCTGTCGCTGGCCTATACTGTAAACATGTGCAGAGAAATGCATGACTGCCGCGCATAAACAGAAACAATGATATTAAATACATTCACTCCATTAATAAGTAAACTACAACGAGACCAACTCGCATTTCATGCATTTCACTATTGCATAAAGAACACGAATACACAAAACAACATTTTGTGAAATTAAAACAATGAATATGTATCTCAACGTTCACTCAGAAGGGCCGAATTAGAAATAACCTAGTTTGTTTGTCAACTCGTGGGGAATAAATGAGGAAAGTGGAATAGCATAAGGTATGCATTTCTCAGCCGTTTGGTGCCATTTCAACGGCTGGATACGAATTATGTCCATATTAAATTGTCGTGGGTTCAGGTTGATGATAGTTATCAGTTATCAGTTATCAGTTGGGGTATCTTCATTGCACTCCAGACAGGTCCATAGGTGCTCAGAGCCTCCCCCCAGCATATGCATCAGCGTTCGGTGGCTAATAGTGCCAGTACTGTGCTGGTTGACGAGGCACCTCGATTTCCCGATGTACCTCTCGTGTCTGGCCGTGCCAATTCTTACTCCCAAGTCTTTCATCCCGGACAGCGATGTCGATTCACTGACGACAAAGTCCTCTGTTCTCGACATCTCTTTAAGGATGTTAATAACATCGGCACGATCCATGGGCTGGCCATTTGCAGGGGGTGTAGAGCCAGCCAGTTTATCAGCTCGTTCATTTCCCTCGACTCCCGCTTGTCCTGGGACGAAGATGAAGGTGACTTTACGGACACCAGACTTCCGCAGCGACTCAGTTCACTGTCTACGTACAGATCCAGCTTCGACCTTCCGAATCATGCTAATTGAATCACTAAGTACACACACGTTGGTATAATTCTGTGTTACTGCCATCACTTCCATCGTCATGCTGCTCGTGGTCATGGAGTGGGCACCACTGGATTCTTGAGCGGTTCAGCCTGCTGAACGGGCTGTAAATGCCCACGCACTTCTCTGCTGCTTTACAACAGATCCATCTGTATAGATGAGCACTTCGGGGCTATCTGAGTGTTCATAGATGAGCGCGTTGACCTCTGCATTGACAGCGGCAGAGTTCTGAGCTCTGCACCGTCTATCGAGTGTGATAATGCAGGAGAACGTGCACTTAAAAGCTGGAGGCACCGGCACCCATTCCTTGCTGGGGTTGATACTGGTAAGAATGCAGGCCTGTCTGACGACATCTTCCGCCCGACCCATCCATGATTTGCCCCACTTTAGCCTGTCACCCTTTTCTCTGAATATAGCTTCATGCAGAGGGTGCCGCTCATCTGCACTTATTTTTAAGTATGCACGAGCTCTCCAGATCTTGATCCTATGGTTCTTTGTCGGGAAGTCAAGGAGGTATCTCATTTTTACACAGCTGGTGTCTCTTGTGCAGCCCAAAATGATGCGCATGGCTTGATGCCAGTCCTGCCTAGACAGGACACTTTTTGGGGGTGTCTAATCATTCGTCACCCGTGTCTTACCAAGGCCTTTAAGGGAAGCAAACAGCAGTAACCTACCATTATTGTCGTAGAAGATGACCAAGGAGAGCTGACGTGATACTGTCTACCGCACACCGTAGAAAACTTTAGCTGCAAAATCCAACCAATCATGAGTAACTATTTAAAGGTCTTGGCGCGAGTTGGCTGCGGGCCTATGTTCCATTGAGAGATGCAGACAAAAGAAGAAGAAGAATTATGAGGAGGAGAAGGAGCAGGAAAAGAAGAACAGGAAAACGAAGATGGTCGGGAAATGAAGTACTTCTATTTGTGCAGTAAGGCTCTGTCATTATTTGGAGACGACAGACTCAACGCCCGAATTATTAACAACATTCATACTGTAGTTTTCCATTCTTATATTGTCTAACATGACTTCCAATATCTACTTCTTTAATTGCCAGTCAATAGTTGTGGATTTGTTTCTCAAGGTATTTTTCTAACAATATTACTAATTGAATATATACGATTTGTGTCAGTATTTGAAAAAAATTTTATGCAAATTCACGTAATTTACAATAGATTGGAGTTCTCACAGTTTGTTCGCTGATGTGTGACTTGCATTACTTGATGCTTATCCTATAAACAGTCATATATATAAAAACAGTTTAGACAGCACATATCATTCGCTGGAGTAGTTTTTGTATACCACACATCAGATGGACATATTCCAGGCAACATTCAGTATATGCAGCTGGCAAGTGGTTATAGGAAAAAGTTCACGCCCAAAAGAAAACATTCTCGTCCACAAGAAAAACTGTACACCCGCCGCTACGGTTCAAACTGACACGCAAGCGAGACTTGAAAGTGTTGGGTGTGGTGGACACAACAAACTAAGCGGGAACAACTTCCTACTGTATTACTCGTACTTGGAGATGCACACACACATTTACTCCACATACATTTCAAAAGTAAGTTTACCTGAGATTCGCGCCTTCTTCGCCACATTCATACATAAGTTTGTCTGGCTGGGCATTCACAAACTCCTTCAGATATGACCTCTCCAGGGCTGTCCAGAGCTGTTGGTCTGTGTATTGTTCAAAGGGGTCAACATTCATTCGTAGACTTCCTGAAAATGTGACTGGGTCCTGGTGAGTAAAGTACACACATGGTCAGTGTTATTGGCAACCTCATGTAACTAGATGTAATGTAAAAAATAAAAGAATTAGCGGGAGCCTAATGTAACTAAATGTAAACAATATTAGAGTTTGTTGCAGCCTAATTTAACTAAATGTAAACAATATTAGAGTTAGTGGCAGCCTAATGTAACTAAATGTAAACAATATTAGAGTTAGTGGCAGCCTAATTTAACTAAATGTAAACAATATTAGAGTTAGTGGCAGCCTAATGTAACTAAATGTAAAATATATTAGAGTTAGTGGCAGCCTCATGTAGCTAAATGTAAACAATATTAGTTAGTGCCAGCCATGTAGCTAAATGTAAACAATATTAGTTAGTGGCAGCCTCATATAGCTAAATGTAATGTAAACAATATTAGTTAGTGGCAGCCCCATGTAGCTAAATGTAATGTAAAAAATAAAAGTGTTAATAATAGCCTGATAATTGAATTTCATTTAAACAATATTGGACTAAGAAACAGCCTGACGAGAAGACAGAGAAATAGATATCTGGCTGGACTGGCCACAAGGCATAACCGAGACGAAAACAGGGCTGAACCACGACCCTGGTGGTCTTGTGAGATGGTGAACCATGACCTCCCACGCTATTCGCATGGTGCGTGATGACGACGAGCAGCCTTGTATAAATGAAAACCATCTAAACAATATTAGAGTTAGTAGTAGGCTCATGTATCTGAACGCTATCTAAACAATTTTAGAGTTACTAGTGGGCTCATGTAACTAAAGCTAATGTTAACAACAGCAGAGTCAATAGAATGTCATCTAAACAATTTTAGCGTTACTAGAAGGCTCATGTAACTGAATCTAATGTTAACAACAACAGAGTCAATAGAATGTCATCTAAACAATTTTAGAGTTACTTCTAGGCTCATGTAGCTGAATCTAATGTTAACAACAACAAAGTCAATAGAATGTCATCTAAACAATTTTAGCGTTACTAGAAGGCTCATGTAGCTGAATCTAATGCTAACAACAGCAGAGTAAATAGAATGTCATCTAAACAATGTTAGAGTTACTAGTAGGCTCATGTAGCTGAATCTAATGTTAACAATATCAGAGTCAGTAGAATGTCATCTAAACAATGTTAGAGTTACTAGTAGGCTTATGTAGCTGAATCAAATGTTAACAATAGCAGAGTCAATATAATGTCATCTAAACAATTGTATAGTTACTAGTAGGCTCATGTAGCTGAATCTAATGTTAACAACAGCAAAGTCAATAGAATGTCATCTAAACACTTTTAGAGTTACTAGTAGCTCCATCCATCCATCCATCATGTGCCATGCCGGTAAGCGTGGGCGGTCATGTTCTGCCATCTCACTCGATCACCAGAGTCGTGGATCAGCTCCGTGTTTCTGTCTCGACCATGCCACAAGGCCAAGCCATCCAGGTACTTGCTTCTAGGTCTTCCCCTTGGTCTGTTCCCCTCGATCTTACCAGTTGTCACCAAATTCTCCAATCCATTTCTTCTCATAACTAGTACCTCATGTAGCTGAATCTAATGTTAAAAACAGCAGAGTCAATAGAATGTCATCTAAAGAACTGTATAGTTACTAGTATGCTCATGTAGCTGAATTTAATGTTAACAACAGCAGAGTCAATAGAATGTCATCTAAACAATTTTAGAGTTACTAGTAGGCTCATGTAGCTTAATCTAATGTTAACAACAGCAGAGTCAGTAGAATGTCATCTAAACAACTGTATAGTTACTAGTACGCTCATGTAGTTGAATCTAATGTTAACAACAGCAGAGTGAATAGAATGTCATCTAAACAATTTTAGAGTTACTAGTAGGCTCACGTAGCTGAATCTAATGTTAACAACAGCAGAGTCAATAGAGTGTCATCTAAACAACTGTATAGTTACTAGTAGGCTCACGTAGCTGAATCTAATGTTAACAACAGCAGAGTTAATAGAATGTCATCTAAACAATTTTAGAGTTACTAGTAGGCTCACGTAGCTGAATCTAATGTTAACAACAGCAGAGTCAATAGAATGTCATCTAAACAATTTTAGAGTTAATAGAAGGCTCATATAATATACTATAATACTGCTATATCCTGCTGAAATCATACTGTTATATTATACTATTATGCTGTTATATCCTGCTGAAGTCATACTGTTATATTATACTATTATACTGTTATATCCTGCTGAAGTCATACTGTTATATTATACTATTATACTGTAATATCCTGCTGAAGTCATAGTGTTATATTATACTATTATACTGTTATTTCCTGCTGAAATCAAGGCATGTCCAGTGCGTTATATTACCTGTGGCAGGATGGTCAGTTTGCTTCTGATATCATGAAGACCTATGTCCGAAATGTTGATACTATCGATAGTGATTGAGCCAGCAACAGCCTCGATGATTCTCGAAGATGTGCCTGCTCCTGTCCGTCCAACTATACCAATCTATAGAAAATGTGTAGATGAAGTAAAACATTATGTCCGCAGATTAGCCGAGAACATCAAAGTATAACTTTGCTCTCTACAAATGTTCCTCAAGTATAGTTTGCTAAAAATAGAGAGGACTTACAATTTATAGCGTACAATGTTATTTTTCCAAGTCAGATCCAATTTTTATCATCATCATCATCATCATCATCATCATCATCATCATCATCATCATCATCATCATCATCATCATCATCATCATCATCATCATCATCGTCGTCGTCGTCGTCATCATCATCATCATCATCATCATCATCATCATCATCATCATCATCCAGTGCCTCGCCGGATAGCATGGGCGAAGATGCTACTTCACATATTAAGATTTCAGACGTCATGAATCAATCCGTGTGTTGATTCCCCCTCCGTGCCATGACACAAGACTGTCAAGAATCTTCTCCCACTTTATTTCTGTAGCTCTCAAGTTCCTTAAGCGTTTTACATTTCTATTTAGGGAACTCGGTGGCCATGTTTTTATGGCGTCTGCCTCATACTCAGAAGGCGATGAGTTCGTTTTAGAACTCCATCATTCGGAGCAAAATATATATACAAAAGAATCCAGTGAAGATAGTGTAGAAGAATTTTATAATGACATAGAGTCTGCTTTAAAGAAATATAAAAATTCAGAAATAAACATCATAATAGGGGAATTCAATGCAAAAGTAGGAAATCAAGGTCATAGATACACAGTAGGAAACTATGGTTTAGGAGAGAAATGAAAGAGGATACAGACTTGCAGAGTGGGCTAAAGAGCAGGAAATGATTGTAGGAAACACCTGGTTTAAGCAACACCCTAGAAGATTATGGACATGGAGGAGTCCTGATTGCAGGATTAGAAACCAGATTGATTACATTTTGATTAGCAGAAGATTTAGAAATGCGCTAACAATAGCAAAAACAGTTCCCAGTGCTGATTGTTAAAGTGACCACAGATTACTTAAAGGAACATTGATGATAAAGTTAAAGAAAGTAAAGTATAAAACAGGAAACACTAAATATGATTTGTGTACAATGAGTAACGACAAGGAAATACAAAACAAATTCAGCATAGAAGTACAAAACATATTTTATTTTTTGTCTGATCTAGAGATCCTATTTCAGGATGTGGATGATCAATGGGAAATGTTGAAGAATTCAATCAGTTTGGCTGCAGAAACAACTATTCCAAAATTAAAGAAGGTGGGTCGTAAGAAATGGATGACTGAAGAAATTTTACAACTAATGGAAACAAGAAGACTCAACAAAATTAATTCTGCCAAATATGACGAAATTCACAAACAATCCAGAATATTGTGTAAGGCGGCAAAAGAAGCATGGTTTTTAGAAAAATTGCTTAGAGATTGAAAAACAACACAACAGTCAAAATACCAAATTAGTGCATAAAAGAATTCAGGAACTTACTAATAAAAGAACATCAGCAGGCTGTCTAAAAACTAAAGATGGCAAAATCATAATAGAAAAAGATCAGATTCTACATGTCATGTATGGTCAGACTATGTGAAAAACCGTTGTGATGATAACAGAGAGGAACAGTATATTTGATTTAATAATGAAGGCCCGCCAATTTTGAAGATGGAGGTTCGAAATGTTCTTAAACAAACGAAAGCTGGCAAGGCCCCCGGTTCAGATAACATCACAACATAAATGATTATAGCTTTAGAAGCATATGGAATAGATCAAGTCATCAGACTGCTGAACTCATTATATGATACCGGATATACACCTTCTGCATTATGTAATTCTGAATTTATTGCAATCCCAAAGAAATCAGGAGTCTTGGAATGTGATCAACATAGAACAATTAGTATAATGAGTCACATCACAAAGATTTTGCTACGAATTATCATGCAAAGAGCGAGGAAGAAAATACAACCTGAAATAGGGGAAGAACAATGTGGGTTTGTAGAAAGAAAGGGTACAGTAAATGCTGTGTATATACTGCGTTCAGTTATTGAACTTTCTATAGAAAGTTCGGGTCCACATAGATTGACGGACGTCAGTCGCGGCGATCGGGAAAATCTTGAGCTACAGCCTACGATGGGTGACGTTGTAATATTCTGTTATGATAATTTGGCCGTGTCCAGCGTGTGCCGCGTGGTTACACACCCGCTTCACACACCAGTGATACGGGGTTTGTTCCCCCGTCCGGTCAAGGATATGCACTTCTGACGAGCTCAAACGAGATCGAAACTCGAGTCTAGTGCTTCCACATTTACGTGGATAGGTCTTAGGTTCATACCAGAATACGATCAGCGTTGCCAGTAGTGGGTTGTGCTCAATATTTAAATCTCAAATCCCGAAACAACCAAATAACTCAATTGGATTATTGCTCGCTGGACTTTAGGCGGCCTGGTGTGCCTTGCCAGTGAGAAGACTTGATCGTTCGGGTCCACATCGATTGACGGACGTCAGTCGCGGCGATCGAGCAAAATATTTGCTCAATATTTAAATCTCTAATACCGAAACAACCAAATAAATCAATCAATAACATTCTTGAAAATAGCAAATTGTGAAATGACGAACGCAAACACCTCAGCTGTCTGTGAAAATCTGGCACCATAACTGTCCTATAAGATTAGAAGACAGTACTGTCTGCTGTGAAAATCTGGAATATAACTATCCTATAAGATTAGAAGACAGTGCTGTCTGCTGTGAAAATCTGGCACCGTAACTGTCCTATAAGATTAGAAGTCAGTACTGTCTGCTGTGAAAATCTGGAATATAACTATCCTATAAGATTAGAAGTCAGTACTGTCTGCTGTGAAAATCTAGAATATAACTATCCTATAAGATTAGAAGACAGTGCTGTCTGCTGTGGAAACTAGGTCAAATAGAAGCTGTCATCATGGAGGTCAGCGTGGGCGAATGGATAAGAACGCTCGCTCTTAACCTTCCGGTGTGCTGGTGCCGAGATAGTGGGTTCAATCCTTACAGCGGTCAGTTGGACACAAATGTTGACTTCCCAAGTTTCTGAAAAAAATGCACCCTTGAACCGAATGACGTAGCTCGGAATCGAAACTACAATCATCAGAACATGAGGCAGGCGTCGTAACTACTTGGCCACGGAGATTCCATGTGTGTATTTATTTACTAATTGCAACTTTAAACAGGAACAATAACTGGCACTGTACCTTTTCTCCGCCTGAAATATGACAGTTCACTCCCTTGAGAACAAGGTCAAGGCCCGGCCGATAGCGGGTTTGGTAGTTATTGAAGATGACATTGCCTCTGTTTGGCCACCGCGGGTCAGGCCGCTTCAGGCTGTTAATTAAGGCAGCCTGTGTTACACAATAAAGTACACAGTTTCATGCGTTTTGTGGATTAGGTTCAAACTAAGATTTACATTGAAATCAACAGTTAATTCAGAGGTCTACGTGGCTGAAAGGATTAAAGCGCTCGCACTTAAACTTTCGATGCGTTGATAGCGGGCTAGTGGGTTCAAGTCACACACTGATTCATTCAATGTATAGCCAAGCTGATAAGAGCTATTGGCCCTTGGCTTTTGATACAGAATAGCAGAGAGGAACTATGTTTTGTTCCTATTCTGCATCTGACACATACACAACAGACACACAACACTAGCGCTCAGACACATTGCTATTGCCAAGACACTAAGGAGTCTGCAACTGTTTGTTTTATTTAAGGAGCCTCGCTGCTGATACTCTTGAAACCTAACTGGTCTGGTTACCGAAACTTAGAGCCACCAACTAGTGCAGACGGAACCTGGAATCCGGAGGAGCATTGTACACCTGTCGAATGCCAGTGTCGACTCCCATACATAATCCAAACGAAAGCCAGCACTATTCCTAACGAGATCAGATTGTCTCAGGTGACTCTGTGTCTACATGTGGTCTGAGTGTGTCACTGTCTGGATGGTGTGAATGATGATATGCTATCTAGCTAAGCATCAGAAAACTGTTTTTTGTACCTGTAACATAAATTTTATTGTCCTAGTTCACCAATTGAAACACAATTGTCATTGATTATCTCTTTTATTATTAAAGAGTATTATTGTTTTATACTTGCACCAACGTACTCCACTCGTAATCATTTGAACGCAAGGTGTGCGCGTGAGTGCGTGAAAGTATTTAAAACTGGGGGATTCATCAACTGACGAAGGATCACCGACAGATAAACTAGACATTCGTGTTAGGGCTTCCTACATACACGAGTGTTCTTCACCTTCTGCCTTTGTCTGCCAAGTGAATCCCAGTCTCTTCTATCGGGACCATCCCTTTAAACATCCTTATAACGAGCCATAATTTCTAGAGACTGTCGGCAAACTCTTGGATAGGGATTTCTGTCTGTTTCAATAGAATTACCCTAACGGTCGGTGACACAGAGAATGAAAGAATCTTTGTGTGGAGACAGAGCGGTGAAACCTGATGGTCTCAGAAGAAGACATGGCAACATATAATCAAGTCCATATAACCCTTGGCAAAGAATTCAAGGAGTGGTGCAATGAGAGAGCAGAGATGAAAAAAAGCAGCTGATAGAAGATATCACCGGTGGCAATGATTTAACAGTTAACACCAATGGATCAGTGGAGCAAAGTAGCAATCAGGATGGGGCTTCAAAGCTAGGTTAATTGGAAAGATCATCACAGAGAAGAGTAAAGCATATTCAAATGCAATATCCAGCATGAGAATGGAAGTGAAGGCAGTCACTGTGGCTCTCTGAGACTCCAGTCATAATCGCCTATTGCAAGAGGAAAAATAAATGACCACATGCAGCTACAGCTGATGGAATCAGGAATCCAGTTCAGCATTATCAGGAGGGTTCATGATAGAGGACGATGTAGCGGCATACTTAATCAATTGGTCACTGAAACTATAAGTATCCATACTCCTCAACAGCTTTTGATACATATATAAACATATCCTGAATACTTTGACGTCAATGTTGGATAATTTCTGCTAATAATCTCTAAAATCGTCCAGACATCACATTTTAATTAATTCAAGTATCTTACTTTGTTTGCATGTGGAACATGTTTAAGCTTGTGCAATTTCGCTTTTGCTTTGGGGCCATGTCTTGGAATATCAACTACCCAACCAAGGTTTTTCCTCATTTCCATGAGCTTTTCAAATGCATTTTTGTTCTCTGGTTCTGAAGAAAAATGTGTACATATTCACTGGAAGTGGAAGCAGACAGAATACAAAAGCTACACAAGAAAGACTAAATGATAACATAAAAAAAAAAACATTGTTGAAATTTTTTTCCCCAATAGCTTCAAAGGTGCATTATCACAATTGAAGTCAGGCACAAGAAAACACTTCTTGCAGAAATAAAATAATTACTCTGAACTGTGAATGTGTAAATACACAAACTCATCTCATGTTAAAAAGCATTGTGTAGAAAACTAGACACATGCTAGCAGCACAAAATTAAGGTTCCAAACAAATTTAATGGCTCGAGTGAAGAAAATAAGAATCGGTTACATTGTATGAAATACTATGGGATATAACACTCAGTGAATAATGCCTATATGCAAAAACAATTAAAATGACAAATTGTAAACAGTAACTCCAAAGCATAAAAACTAAAATAGAAAACAAACTATCGAGACATTTTGTACAAATGCCACTGCAAGGAGTGTTATAGTCTGTTTACTTTAGTCTGCCCCAATATAAAATCCATCATCTCAGTAACCAACTGAGGGAAAATGATGAGATTTAGCATATAATCTTATCATTATGTCCACCCAACAAAAAGATTTTCGTTCTGGAGATTGTACAGCAGATTTCAAAGTTTGTTTATATGCGGTATATAATTTACGTGTCAGAGATGAAGTGCACATTATTAAATGTCTTTCGTCTTCACACTGAAACATTAGCGTTGAATAGTTAATTTTCTCGTGGGACATGGGATAGGCCTTATGACAAGAGCCTCGCGTAGTGGAACGGGGCATTACTGTAAAACAAGTTAGTTAGCGAGAAATCACTAGTTTTTCACCAAAACATCAAAGAAATGTCGCCGCTTTCTATAATTTAAGTTGCTTGTGGACCTATCAAAGACATATTCCTTGGGTAGGAGTAAATATAAGACGGCAGGAAAAATTTCATAACGATGCAACAGTTTTCAAAATAATTGATCGTGAATGAATTCATTCATTTCTGGACAAGACTATGGTTGAGAAGGTGAGGATTAAAGGCCACTAACCTAGGCAGTTGTCACACAGGCTTACAGGCTACATTTTTTTTTAAATTTCCCCTCCGAAAGACAAACATTCTTTAATTTACCAGGGGCTAGATCTTATATCTCAACATTTCAGAAACCAGTATTTTAACTGCTTGGCCACCTTATGGTTTTAAAAACAGTAAAAAAAGAAACTGCAGTCTGCCATCCCCTTTCCATTTCATCCTTGGGTCTTATTTTCCCATTTAAACTACACTGCCTTCACCCTTTTACTGTAGCATGGTTTTCAGCAGGATAACAGGTTTTGTATACAGCCAATATATTTTTTTTTGTTGAAGCTTCAGTTATCAGTTGGGGCATCTTCATTGCACTCCGGACAGGTCCATACGTGCTCAGATCCTCCTTCCAGCATATGCATCAACGTCCGGTAGCTAATAGTGCCAGTTCTGTGTTGGTTAACGAGGCACATCGTTTTACCAATGTACCTCTCGTGTCTGGCCGTGCCAATTCTTACTCCCAAGTCTTTCATCCTGGACAGCGATGTGGATTCACTGACGTCAAAGTATTCTGTTCTCGACATGTCTTTAAGGACGTTAATAACATCGGCACAATCCATGGGCTGGCCATCTGCAGGGGGTGCAGAGCCAGCCAGTTTATCAGCTCGTTCATTTCCCTCGACTCCCGCATGTCCCGGGACGAAGATGAAGGTGACTTTACGGACAACATACTTCCTCAGCGACTCAGTCCACTGTCTACGTACAGATCCAGCTTTGACCTTCCGAATCATGCTCATTGAATCACTTAGAACACACACGTTGGTGTAATGCTGTGATCCGGACGTAACTTCCTTGGAGCAAGATGGCGGGACATTTTTTCATCCCTTAGAATGGAACGTGTGTTTGCCTAAATGTTTGTAATTTAAGTGTGTTTTTCGTGGTGGAATGGAGTTCGGACCGTGCAACGGAGTTCGTGCACGCGTGCCCGGACTCCCTTCAAGATTTCATCGGCGCCCGGTGGCGATATTTAAGCCAAACACGACAACCAGGCGACGAACGACAAGGACTCAGCATGGAAAAAGAGCAGGCGCACGCAGAAAGCGGTTAAAGTCTCACCGATTGGGCATCGGACACGTACTGTACTGGAACTGTGCATCATTTAGTCAACGCAGACCCATTCTCGAAAAACTACTGTACGGAAACGATATTGTGATCTTACAAGAAACACAGCTCGGCGACGGAAAAGTCAATGTCGCAGGGTTTCAGGGCTTCTATAAAAGGCGGCACCTCGGAAAGGCCATTCTAGGCCGCGACAACATACTGGTGTCTAAGATCGATATGTCCGCCTGGAACAGTGAAGCCCTGCAAGTGCAGGAATTAAGAATAATGACGCCAGTGCAGTTTGTAATCGTGAACGTTTATGCGCGTAAATGGAAGGTCTACGTTCGACAATGGCAGAGTTTGTTCGATATGGATGAAAGGCATATCATCTACTATGGGGACTTCAATGCCAGAGGTAGTCAATGGGGGAATAGCATCACTAATAGGGTGAAAATCTGGAGGATGCCCTGGCATCTGCTGCCCTAGTCTGTCTGAATGATGGAAAGGTCACTTGGATAGCCACTCGACCAGGTGATTCTGACAGCATCATTGACTTGGCCCTGGCGTCGCCCACTACCGTACCAAGGTGCTGGTGGTGCACACCGGGATACCATGACAGTAATCAAGAAAGACAGGGCCAGGAGTCAAGGAAACAAGACAAATGCCTCCCCGCATGACAACACTGGTCAAGATGCCATAAGCAAGATCAGAAGAAGAAAACTAACTTCCTCCCACAGGAGACAAGAAAGATGGTTGCAACCACCATGGTGGAATGGAGAGGTTGAGAAGGCATGGCTGGGAAAGAGGCAGGCTGTCAAAAACTGGCAAAAAGCCAGAAAGGCTAACATGCCACAGGGTGAGTTGGCGAACTTGAAGACTGAGGTCGATAGGACGATGACTTTATTCAAATCCTGCGCCAAACAGGCCAAAGCCGAGAAATGGAACGAGTTCTGCATGAAGGTGTGCTCCGAGCGATCTCTTACAACATTCTGGCGCCTCCATAAGAGCATGAACGGTGCTGCACAACGTATGGGTATTCCTGACTTTCAAGGCACAGACCTCACATGGAAAAAGTCGGATGCAGATAAAGGTAAGGCCCTTCTTGCATGCTACATAGAGCAGACTGACCAGAAAGAAGAGCCCGCCAGACAGAGGACCACAACGACACTCTCTCAGCTGTGCGATGGGGTTGGGACAGACGAAGAATACATAATCACAGCTGAGACAATACGTGCGATGCTCAAGAAATAACCTGATACCGCCCCAGGCCCAGACGGCATCCGATATTGTGACCTACTGGTGAGGTCAGATGATGACATGGAAGAACTGGCCAGAGAATTCAACACCAGTATCCAGAGGGGTCAGATCAAAGAGGAATGGCTACTTGCTGCCGCTGCCAAAACTGAACAAAGACCATTCCAAGATAAGTGGCTACAGAATCATTACGATGCAGAACACTGCTGGCAAGCTACTGGAGAAAATTGTAGCACACAGACTTGCTTGTGACTTGGAACAACTCGACTGCTTCCCGCCCACACTTGGAGGATACAGACGTAACAAAGAGTAATGGCTGAATGCTGCAGTCTTTGCTCAAGATGTTTACGAAGGATTTCAGGTCATAGAAGAGACATGTGCGGCCGCCATAGACTTAGAGGACGCATACAATAAAGTATCCTTCAAGTACTTGATACAAGCCCTCCTCAGACTGAAAGTTTCCCCTCAATTTGTACGATGGATAGCTGCAGTCCTGCTCCAAAGGAAGGTGGTGCTAAGATGTGGGAGTTGGTCTTCTGAGCCGACAACGATATGTCCAGGATTGCCGCAGGGTTCACCACTGTCACCAGTACTATTCAACGTGTATACGGTGCCGTTCACTGAACAACAGTAGGACGGGAGGGGTAGGACTCTGTCATTTGCTGATGACATTCTTGTGTATCGACAGGGTCGAGCTAAACAGGCGGTTGCCAATGATATGAAGGGCGAACTAGATCGAATTTCCTCATGGTGTGCGGATGCCAGTGCCATTGTCAACCCTGCAAAGGCGTCGGTTACATGGTTCTCCCTAAACACTCAAATTGTGAGCAAAGACATTCCGGCAGTGAGAATGAATGGGCACATTTTGAGTAGAACCCAGTCGATGACATATCTTGGATTGAGGCTTGATCGTAGCCTGTCTTTCAGAGATCATGTCAATTATGTCATAACGAAAGCTCGAAAAGGTTTGTCAGCAATGAGAGTCATGGCAACTACCAATATCGAGCAAAAACTGCTAATACTTTTGTTCCAAGGACTGGTGCTTTCACCCATCGAGTATGCCCTGGCCATCCTTACTGTCAGCCCTACACAGATTGGAAGACTTGAAAAGGTACAAAACGAGGCCATGTGCATCATTTTGGGATGCATGAGAGAAACCAGCTGTGTAGTGATGAGATACTCCTTGACTTCCAGACAATGGACCACAGGATCAAGATCTGGAGAACTCGTGCATACATGAAAAAAGTGCGGATGAACATCACTACTCTGCATGAAGATATATTCAGAGAAAAGGGCAACAGGCTAAAGAGGGGCAAATCATGGATGGGTCGGGCGGAGGATATCATCAGACAGGTCTGCCGTCCTACCAGTATCAACCCCTGCAAGGAATGGGTGCCTGTGCCTACAGCTTTTAAGTGCACCTTCTTATTACACACACGTTGGTATAATGATGTGATTCTAGCCATAGGAAAGCCTGTGTTACTGCCATCACCTCCATCGTCATTGTGCTCGTGGGCATAGTGTGGGTACCACTGGATTCTTGGACGGTTCGGCCCGCTGAACGGGATGTAAATGCCCATGCACTTCTCTGCTTCTTTACTACAGATCCATCTGTATAGATTAGCACTTCGGGGTTGTCTGCGTGTTCATTGATGAGCGCATTGACCTCTGCATTGACAGTGACAGAGTTCTGTTCTCTGCACCGTCTGTCAAGTGTGATAATGCAGTAGAAGGTGCATTTAAAAGCTGAAGGCACAGGCACCCATTCCTTGCCGGGGTTGATACTGGTAGGGCTGCAGATCTGTCTGATGATATCTTCCGCCCGACCCATCCATGATTTGCCCCTATTTAGCCTGTTGCCCTTTTCTCTGAATATATCTTCATGCAAAGTAGTGCTGCTCATCCGCACATATTTTCATGTATGCACGAGCTCTCCAGATCTTGATCCTGTGGTTCATTGTCGGGAAGTCAAGGAGGTATCTCAACTCAACACAGCTGGTGTTGATCCTTGACTCTTTTAGTAATTCTATTTTCATTTTTAATTAGTATGGTTATTTTTTTTTTTTTAATAAATGTTATCTTTCTAAATTCTCTAAAAAGTAAAATATCCAAATGCTGCAAGAGGCAAATTTAAAAAAAAAAAAATTTTATTAGGCATCAGGGCTGTCACAAAAATAAAACACCGCGTTTAACCATTTGATTACTATAGAGACTTTCTGATTAACCGGCCTATCTGCAAAGCCAAAACTATTTTAACTAACAGAAAAAACAAATTAGATGTCAAAATCCCCAGGACGGTCAAAAGTTGCAGCTGCACGTGTTTACGTGGGGTCGACAAAATGGGAACATTTGAAAGTGAGTGAGATGAATCTATACACCACTTTGACAGTTCATAAACAGGTCGGATTTAAGCGGAAGTACTCAGCTCGGGAGAAAACAGTCCGTCTGTAATTGAGAGTTTCCGGACATCAAGCGAAATGACGGCTGGGGTTGTCACCACCCGACAGAAGATTGGCGGTTTGTTGTGGAAACCCGTTGTTGGGAGCATACAGGAACTCGCTAGCTTGTTGTGGGAGTCAAAACAAGTGATGACAACTCTGACATTGATTGAGCCAGGGAGGATAGATTCTGGACAATGGATGATATGCCCAAATAACACCTGTGTGGACATAAAGAATACCGTCACGTGACCAATTTTAGGCTGTTTGAAAAACCATGATTGGGAGAAACAGTGTTGACCAAAACCGTGGATTAGGATGGACGTGTTTGTGGGAGAGCTCTACAGTGTTAGATTAATTTAAAATTAACTAGCATGTGTCGTTATGGCAAAGTGTAGCAGCCATCCGGGAATGAGGATAGTTTGCATAATGTAGTTATATTATCTAAGTAGTTCTAATTAATATAGGCAGTAGTCTTGTTAAAACTAGAGTGTGATGATTAGCACTGTTAGTTGAAAACTAGTTAGAGTAGTGACGTGGTAATTGGCTCTGCTAGGATGAATAGGATAGCGGGGTGATAATTGGGGAGATTTAAGATGGGTTGGGAGATGGGGAAAGTGCTCAATGGGGAGGGATCTTTCAGTGGGTTGCCCACTGAAAGTTTGCGCTCTGCTATTGGTCTTTCCTTGTCATAGCCGGATCGGACGTAGGTGAGGAGCTAATAGGCTCTATGACAGAGTTTAGTTAGCTGTAAAATAACTGAGCAAGGCAATAGGCTTACACTCAGCCGGTAGGATCAGTGACTAGTACTATCACAAGATGTGTTGTTTCTCTCACAGGTTCCATACCAGTTACGAGGAAGTTCAACACTGGGTTTGATAAAGTACAAATTCAATTAGACATAACACCAGTTGGACACTCAAATGTTTCTTACTAAAAAGGAATAATGTCCGAGAAGAAAGATGGTATTATGTTTACGCTGGACTCATAATCAGGAGGGTTCACCATAACATGACTCAGAAGAGCCAACCAATTTAACGATTCCTGCGTGTTAAGGTTCACCTAAGATGGGTGATGATTGTTGATGCAACACAGCATAAGAACATTAGTACCTAAACAAGAACATTAAAATATAATAGTCACATGGTGTGATATATTCTAGTGAAATAGTTCAAAAGACATGATACCTGAACCTAGATAGGCACGAGTTAGGTTCGAGTATATTAACAATAACAGTGATACATAAATACTCACTACAAAGGATTTGTGCATTCTTTAAGAACGATAGGAAATTATGTGCATTGGGCAACCGGTCCATGATCAGCTGTAATTTACAAACAGTATCTATTTCGGATGATCAGGAAGATGGATTACCAGGTAGCTACAGATGACAGTCGGTGTCCGGCAGGAGAGATACGGTACCGGGTGAGGTGGACTTGTTCTGACTTAACGTGCTGTGGTGTGTCCTTGCAAGGATAAACTGACAATGTTATTATCTGAGAGTCCGATCCTACACACATTATAGAACACATCACACATTTTCTTCGCATACACGTCTCATATACGTTACAGTTTTCTTTTAATAAATTAATCTGTATTAATTTGTAGAAGCAAGAGTTGTTGAATATGTTGCGTTGGGGAAGTATGAGAGGGGTATAGTACGACAGTGAGAGAGTGATAGGAAAAGGTGTCCATGGGCTGATGGAGTGTGTTGGACGGAAGCTGGTGGATTCTCCAGGATATTGATAGGCAAGAAAAATTATAATGTGGGTGTTGACTCTCCTCACTCAGGGGACGACACTTTAAAGGAAACCACGACATTATTGGGGGCTCGTAAACGGGATCTTTGGACAGCGGGATCTCTCGTAAACGGGATCTTTTGACAGTGGGATCTTCTGACAACGGGGTCTTTTGACACGGGATCCTTAGTTATAAGAGGGAAATATCATATTGGAGAATCCAGCTAGAGTGAATGTGGATAGGAGTTAGGACACATATCTTACCTGTTCACACTTCACACGTCTGCATAGGTCTGTGGTCCTGATTCTACTCTTGTCACTGAGTGAATGTGCTGTGTGTGGTAATATCTAGATTTATAGTACTTGGTCATATATCTGTATATTAATTTGCAGTTATATTACTCAACCTGCTAGCTTACCTCTCTGTAAAATGGCCACTCCGAAACTAACCACTGCAGAACTAAGGGCAAAGGGGGAAGAAATGGGATTGTCGGGTTCTGCTCTAACGGATTACATGCAGGAAGTGGAGAGAGAGTATCGTCAAGCAGAAAGGGAAGATCGAAAGGCTGAGTTGGAATTGAGAAGGATGGAGTTGGAACAAGATGCTAGGAAACTTGAAGTAGAGCAGGCTGCTAGGAAACTTGAAGCTGAGCAGGCTGTTAGGAAACTTGAAGCTGAACAGGCTGCTAAGAAATTAGAAGCTGAACAGGAAGCACAGAAAAGGGAACACGAGTACCGAATGCGGGAATTCGAGCTCAAGAGGCAATCTAATGGGGAAACTGAGGGAGCAGTTGAAGCTCCTCCATCCCAGGCTCAGCAGGTGGACATGGTTACCATGCTATGAAGTTTCCTTTAGCGATCTACGAGGAGGACAAAGAGTAGATTGACCAATACCTTCAACGCTTCGAGGCCATGTCTGTTGCTATGGGTCTGGACCGTGACAAATGGTGTCTTAAGCTATCCCAGGGATTACGCGGGACCGGCTACGAGGTTTATTCTCGCCTGCCACCAGGACATGAGAACAATTACGACGAATTAAAGACGGCTCTGCTGAAACGATTCGAGGTTACGTCACATACCTACCGGAAAAAATTTCGAGCAGCGAAACGAGAACCGGGGGAGTTGTTTGCCGCCTACAGTTTGCGTCTAAAATCGTATCCCCATAAGTGGATGGATTTGGCTGGGTTCGCACATGACTATGAGAGTCTGGAAGAGCTCATGGTGGTCGACCAGCTGAAGAAGCAAATGTCTAAACCTCTCAGGGCGTTCCTGGGAAAACAAGGAGCAGAACGTATTGACCTCGTGACTAAATTAGCAGAACGGTTCGTCGAGGTACATGGGGAGGCAGGGGAAAACCTTTCCACAAACACCAAAAGTCAGGAGAAACATGACAAGAAGAAAGCCAAAAACTCAGGAACCAAAAAGTGGGAACCTTATGTACAAAAATCAGATGATAGTTCAGAGAAGAAGAAGGAGGGAAGCAAGAGCACTTCAAGCTTTACACCAAAACGACCGTGGTCGGAGAAGTGGTGTTCAATTTGTAAGTCACCCTCTCACAATACGAGGGACTGCAAATCGAAGGCTAAGAACCCTCACTACGCCGCAAGTCAAGTGACTTCCAAGGAGGTTGTCACGGAAAATGCCAAGGTCAACAAGAAAGCTCGCCACCAGGAGAGCTCACTCAAGTCCGGCACTAGAAAATCTAGGAAAGGGAAATGGTGCAACCAATGCATATCAAACACGCACAATGCTATTGACTGCAAGGGAAAGTCAGGAGACTCTAAATTCGTCGTGTGCCCTGGGAAACCTAAGGTGGAGCCCACCGAACAGGTCGAGGCCGAGGAAGAGACTCCAGACCAGGAAAAACCACCTGTAGTGGAATTGGTAGAGGTTAACGGTCGTCAAGTGGAGTGTTTGTACGACACAGGACTGGACGGGGAGGCCGTGATTTCTGATGATCTGTTACATCCAGAACAATTCACAGGTGAGACCATGGAGATACAGCCTGCACAGAAGAGTGCTGTGGCCATGAAGTTGCCCATTGCTAATGTGGAGATTCGGTCAAGGTATGTAATCGGCATACTCTCTCTCTATATATATATATATGATTCCCATTTTTCCAGTAATCCTAGGTTGCCGGTATGTCTTTCTGGGAATGCCCAGGGAGCCAATCCATATGGGAGCAATGCAGACTCGCTCTCAGACGATAACGGAAGCGGCAGAAGCAGTTGTGACTAACCCACTGCCGGGGGAGCTACGAACTGCCCAGAGTGAGAATGCTACTTTACGTCCTTGCTACAAAAAGCTGCAGAAAAGTGCTGACCCACCAGGTCGAGGACAGTACTACATGAAGAATAGGATACTCTACAGGAGAGCAGGAAGGGGAGACAATCTATACGGTCAGTTGGTCATCCCGAAAGCTTACCGGTCCCAGATTCTTCATATGGGGCATACCATCTCCTTTAGTGGACATATGGGTATTGCCGCCACCATGCAGCGAATTTCCTGCCATTACTATTGGCCGGGAATGACAGATGATGTGCGCCGGTATGTGAAGTCATGCCCTGAGTGCCAGAGGGTGGCACCGAAACACTGGACAGCACCGGTGGTGTTGGGTGAGATGCCCATCATGAACTCTCCTTTCGAAAGGGTAGCCATCGATATCGTGGGTCCACTTCCCAGGACTAGGAAGAGGAACATGTATATACTCACAATGGTTGATTGCTGTACAATGTGGGGTGAGGCCATACCGTTGACCACGATTAACTCGAAACGAGTGGCGGACGCACTGATGGAGGCCTTTACCAGATTAGGCTTCCCTGATCAAATTCTGACGGACAATGGGTCTCAGTTTTGTGGAAAACTCATGGAGGAGGTATTTAGGGTGTTTCACTCTAACCACATACATACCAGCCCTTACCACCCTCAAGCCAATGGACAAGTAGAGCGTTTCAAAGGCACGTTGATGACAATGCTCAGGAAACTAGTGCAGGAAAACCCTGATAGGTGGGATGAATATATCCCAGCAGCCCTCTTTGCCTTTCGGGAAGTTCCTCATGGCTCAACAGGACTACCACCCGCTACGTTGCTGTTTGGTCGTCCAATCAAAGGACCGTTGGAAGCCATGTTGAGGAGTTGGACTGAAGAGGGGACGTCAGAAGAAGTGATCTCTTCCTTTAAATACGTGGAGGAATTGAAAGAAAAACTCCACAAGGGATGGACTCTGGCAAATCAAAACTTGAAAAAGGCCAGAAAAAGACATGCGGCTTACTACAACCGTAGGTCTAAAGAAAGATCTCTAGAGGTGGGAGACAAAGTCTTGTTGCTACTCCCAACGGGAAACAACAAACTGGAGATAGGTTGGCAAGGACTATTTCCCGTGGAAAGGGTGATATCCAGAACCAACTATCAGATCCGGATCCGGGGAAAGTCGAAGATTTTCCATATCAATCTCTTGCGGAAATATGAAGAGAAACCCGGAGACAAGGCAGCTCACCTCATGGCAATGGCAGTTGCAGTGGAGACGGAAGTGGGAACCAGCGAGGGCAGGGAATATCCCCTGATACACCAGGAAACCTACAAGGATGTGCAAGTGAACCCTGATCTGTCCTCCCAGGAGAGTGAAAAGATAACCCAGGTTCTCAAGTCTCATGAGGAGATACTGACTGATAAACCAGGACGAGGTTGGTGGAGTTCGAGATGACTTTGACCACGCAGGAACCTGTTCGTCAAAAGGTTTACCCAGTGCCATTCTCCAAAGAAAAGGCCCTGGAGGAGGAAATACAGAATCTGCTGAGGGTGACGTGATTGCACCATCCACATCCCCATACAACGCGGGGGTAGTTTTGTTACGCAAACCAAGTGGAGAACACCGGTTGTGTATAGACTACCGACTTCTGAACAGTCATACACACTTTCAGGTGGAACCTTTGCCGAATCCAACTCAGTTATTCGCTAGGCTCCATAAGGCTCGGTACTTTTTAAAGGTGGATCTGAGTCGGGGGTACTATCAGATACCAGTCAAACCGGAGAATCGACCACTGTTGGCTTTCAGTACACCCAGTGGACACTACGAATTCAAGGTCATGCCCTTTGGACTCAGCAATGCACCTAGTGTGTTTACACGCATGATGAGGACTTTACTTGATCCTTTACAGCATCCGTCCATCATCTCTTTCATGGATGATATTCTGATTTCCAGTGACAGCTTGGATGACCACTTGCAATCCTCGGAGAGAGTGTTTAATAGGCTCAAGGAAGCAGGGCTTACCGCTCGTCCAACCAAGTGCATGATTGGTTACCAGAATCTGGAATTTCTAGGACACATCATCACTCCAGGACACATTGTCCCAGAGGAGAAGAACCTGGAGAAAATCAGAAATGCACCAAGGCCAAAAACGAAGAAGGATGTGCGATCTTTTCTCTCGTTGTGTGGGTTCTACCACAAATTTATCCAACATTTCACTGAACTGGGAGCTCCGTTGACGGAAACCTTGAAAAAGGGATTCCCAGACCAAATCATTTGGACACCAGAATGTGAGAATGCCTATAGTCAGTTAAAGGAGGCCTTGGTCAGCAAACCTGTATTACAGCTCCCTGACCTTTCCAAACCATTTGTGTTGAGAACGGATGCGAGTGCGATTGGGATTGGGGCAGCCTTGTTACAGGAAGGAAAAGACGATGCTTCGGTTTTGAAACCTGTGGCATACGCAAGCAAGAAACTTCTCCAGGCGGAGAGGAATTATTCAACCGTCGAGAGAGAGAGTGCTTGTCCCTCATATGGGCAGTGCAAACATTCCAGCCATATTTGTATGGAGTTAAGTTTCGAGTCCAGTCGGATCATCAGCCCCTGATGTTCCTGGCTACTTCTCAGAAGCTCAACGCCCGTTTGATGCGGTGGTCGTTGTTACTTCAACCCTATAATTTCATAGTGGAGTACATTCCTGGGAAGGAAAATGTTGGAGCGGACTTCTTGTCAAGACACCCAGCTCCTGAAGAAGAGGAATGAATCATCTGGATTAAACTTACGGTGGAGAAGAGTGAGATGGACTATTCTCTTAACAGGGGGCCTATGTCACAAAAATAAAACACCGCGTTTAACCAGTTGATTACTATAGAGACTTTCTGATTAACCGGCCTATCTGCAAAGCCAAAACTATTTTAACTAACAGAAAAAACAAATTGGATGTCAAAATCCCCAGGACGGTCAAAAGTTGCAGCTGCCCGTGTTTACGTGGGGTCGACAAAATGGGAACATTTGGAAGTGAGTGAGATGAATCTATACACCACTTTGACAGTTCATAAACAGGTCGGATTTAAGCGGAAGTACTCAGCTCGGGAGAAAACAGTCCGTCTGTCATTGAGAGCTTCCGGACATAAAGCGAAATGACGGCTGGGGTTGTCACCACTCGACAGAAGATTGGCGGTTTGTTGTGGAAACCCGTTGTTGGGAGCATACAGGAACTCGCTAGCTTGTTGTGGGAGTCAAAACAAGTGATGACAACTCTGACATTGATTGAGCCAGGGAGGATAGATTCTGGACAATGGATGATATGCCCAAATAACACCTGTGTGGACATAAAGAATACCGTCACGTGACCAATTTTAGGCTGTTTGAAAAACCATGATTGGGAGAAACAGTGTTGACCAAAACCGTGGATTAGGATGGACGTGTTTGTGGGAGAGCTCTACAGTGTTAGATTAATTTAAAATTAACTAGCATGTGTCGTTATGGCAAAGTGTAGCAGCCATCCGGGAATGAGGATAGTTTGCATAATGTAGTTATATTATCTAAGTAGTTCTAATTAATATAGGCAGTAGTCTTGTTAAAACTAGAGTGTGATGATTAGCACTGTTAGTTGAAAACTAGTTAGAGTAGTGACGTGGTAATTGGCTCTGCTAGGATGAATAGGATAGCGGGGTGATAATTGGGGAGATTTAAGATGGGTTGGGAGATGGGGAAAGTGCTCAATGGGGAGGGATCTTTCAGTGGGTTGCCCACTGAAAGTTTGCGCTCTGCTATTGGTCTTTCCTTGTCATAGCCGGATCGGACGTAGGTGAGGAGCTAATAGGCTCTATGACAGAGTTTAGTTAGCTGTAAAATAACTGAGCAAGGCAATAGGCTTACACTCAGCCGGTAGGATCAGGGACTAGTACTATCACAAGATGTGTTGTTTCTCTCACAGGTTCCATACCAGTTACGAGGAAGTTCAACACTGGGTTTGATGAAGTGCAACTTCAATTAGACACAACACCAGTTGGACACTCAAATGCTTCTTAATAAAAAGGAATAACGTCCGAGAAGAAAGATGGTATTATGTTTACGCTGGACTCATAATCAGGAGGGTTCACCATAACATGACTCAGAAGAGCCAACCAATATAACGATTCCTGCGTGTTAAGGTTCACCTAAGATGGGTGATGATTGTTGATGCAACACAGCATAAGAACATTAGTACCTAAACAAGAACATTAAAATATAATAGTCACATGGTGTGATATATTCTAGTGAAATAGTTCAAAAGACATGATACCTGAACCTAGATAGGACTAGTTAGGTTCGAGTATATTAACAATAACAGTGATTCCTAAATACTCACTACAAAGGATTTGTGCATTCTTTAAGAACGATAGGAAATTATGTGCATTGGGCAACCGGTCCATGATCAGCTGTAATTTACAAACAGTATCTATTTCGGATGATCAGGAAGATGGATTACCAGGTAGCTACAGATGACAGTCGGTGTCCGGCAAGAGAGATACAGTACCGGGTGAGGTGGACTTGTTCTGACTTAACGTGCTGTGGTGTGTCCTTGCAAGGATGAACTGACTATGCTATTATCTGAGAGTCCGATCCTACACACATTATATAACACATCACACATTTTCTTCGCATACACGTCTCATATACGTTACACTTTTCTTTTAATAAATTAATCTGTATTAATTTGTAGAAGCAAGAGTTGTTGAATATGTTGCGTTGGGGAAGTATGAGAGGGGCATAGTACGACAGTGAGAGCGTGATAGGAAAAGGTGTCCATGGGCTGATGGAGTGTGTTGGACGGAAGCTGGTGGATTCTCCAGGATATTGATAGGAAAGAAAAATTATAATGTGGGTGTTGACTCTCCTCACTCCAGGGACGACACTTTAAAGGAAACCACGACAAGGGCGACTGTCTTTTTGTGGTCTCATTATTATATATGATCTTGAGGAAGCTGTGGCAACAAGGAAAATTTAATATGTTAGACACAGGTATCTTAATTAACAACAGAAATGCATCAAACATACAGCAAGTCAGAAGTTATAGAGGAGCTGAGTGCCACAGTGACCACTTCCTCGTTGGAGCAAAATTTAAAATAAAACTTAAGAGAGCTTTCTATACTAAATTACAAAGATTACACCCAACATATAACAGAGAAAAACTGCAAGACATTACAGTCAAAGAGAAATTTACAGATGAAATAAAATGTAAACTTGAAACTCTGCAAAACCCTTTGGAGGAAAGCATTGACCAAACTTGGTTAAACATCAAGAATACAATTCAGTCTACCGCAGAAGAATGTCTCGGTGTGGTTAACCACGCATAGAAAGAACAGATGGTTCAATCAAAAATGTGAAGAAGCAGTCATTAGGAAGAAGAATGCCAGACATGTATGGTTAAATGACATCAATAACATCCAAAAGGAAGAGCATTATAGAAATGAATGTAAAGAGGCTACAAAAATAGTCAGACAGCAGAAGCGAGAATATATGAGTAATATAATCAAAGATATGGAAACTAATCACCAGAAAAATGAATCCAGAACATTTTTTAAAGAACTGAAGTCAATGAAACGAGGGCACCAACAAAACACATATGGTTTAAAAGACAAAAATGGGAATATGATAAATACCAATGAGGAAATGTGCAACACATGGAAAGAATATTTTATTGAATTACTAAATTGTGAAGCTCCAAGTAACATTTTCTCACAGGAAGAGGTTCTAACATGCGAACCACAAATTGAAGAACCTACATTTGAAGAAATCCTATATGTAATCACACGACTTAAAAACAATAAGGCAACTGGGACTGATGGAATTGCTGCTGAATTTATAAAGGCAGGTGGCCATGCATTACATCTAAAGCTATACGAACTAATAATAAAAATCTGGAGGACAGAAGAATTACCCCATGACTGGAAAGAGTCATTATTGATACCTATCTTTAAGAAAGGAGACAAATTCCAATGTGGAAATTATAGAGGAATATCACTACTGTCTACAAGCTATAAGATACTATCCGCAGTATTACTAAATAGACTAAAACCATATTCAGAAGACATATTAGCTGACTACCAGGCGGGTTTTAGACAAAACAGATCAACAATAGATCAGATATTTATCTTACGACAAATAGCCGAGAAACATTGGGAATATAAAAGAGATCTCCATAATATTTTTGTGGATTTTAAAAAGGCATATGATAGTGTCCATAGGAATAGTCTATGGAATACTATGCAGGAATTTGGAATACCAAGGAAGTTAATCAACATGACCAGACTATGCATGGAAGATACTTATAATATAGTAACATATAAAGGCAGGAAATCAGACCCCTTCCAAATAACATCTGGCTTGAAACAGGGTGATGCACTATCGCCGCTACTCTTCAATCTGGCTCTAGAGAAAGTTGTAAGGAAGGTAAAGGAGGAATGTGATATTGGAGGAACATCCAAGCTGCTTGGTTATGCAGATGATATAGATATTATAGGGCAAAGTGAACAAAAGACATAGGAAATATTGACTCACTTAAAGGAAAAAGCCCAACAGATGGGGCTGGTTATCAACCAAGATAAGACAGAATATATGGTAATTTCAAGAGACGGAATGGCTAGAAACTCTGGCCACATACAAATAGATAATATGACCATTAAAAGAACGGAAACATACAAATACCTGGGTACGATCTTCAACTGCTCCAACATCATAAGGGAAGAAATACAAACTAGAATCAACTCTGGAAATAAGATATACTATGCACTACAACATCTACTAAAATCAAAGGCGCTGTCTCGTAACACCAAAATCACAATATACAAAACACTGATCAGACCAGTTGTGCTGTATGGCTCTGAAACCTGGAGTACAACGAAAGGAGACGAAGCCTTGTTACAAACCTTTGAGAACAAAATTTTAAGACGCATCTTTGGACCCATTAGGGATACACAAAGTGGAGAGTGGAAAAGAAGAAGTAACAAAGACATTTATGATCTGTTTAAGTCCCCGCTAATCACTGGTATCATGAAGGCTAATAGACTACAATGGCTGGGGCATATAGAAAGAATGGAAGATAATAGGGAAACAAAACTCGCTTACACTCAGGAAATAAATGACCGTAGACCCCGAGGTAGACCAAGAAGTCGGTGGAGAGATAATACATGTACAGACCTACAAGCACTTGGAATCAACGACTGGCAAGAGAAGGTCCACCAGAGAGACGAATGGAGACGGATTGTATTTGCAGCAAAGAACCTCAATGGCTCGGAACGCTGAAGAAGAAGAGAGAGACACAGGTATCAACCGAGGAATAAAATGCTACATGGCTTGAAAATGTGGCATAGAAGATGATCAGTGGTCAATCTTATCAAGAACACAGTAGACAGATGTTGTGGAAAAACTTGGTACAGCCAATGATGATGACACTTCCTCTCTCTCTCTCTCTCTCTCTCTCTCTCTCTCTCTCTCTCTCTATATATATATATATATATATATATATATATATATATATATATATATATATATATATATATATATATATATATATCATACCACAGTTGCGAGACATCAATAACGAAAGATTAAAAACCATGAAGTAATACCTTTAGAATCATATTTATTTCTGGAAAATGCCTGCTCTTTGCTGGATTTTAGCTTTGAAAGAACACATGATGTTTTCTTAGATTTGACTGTTTGCATTGTCTTTATAGAATCTGGAACGGGTACAATTACATCACTGCTTTCTAATGTTCTTGTTGTCTTGTGAGGCAAATTTAATTAATCGTTTTATTTTGAGAGCTGAAGACAAATAATAAAATAATATGATGATGAAGGAAACATTAATATGTAACATATGACAAACTGTCAACTAAGGAATTTACATATGGCAATCACAAGACAGACAAACTGGCAAACGGGGTATCAAGACAAAAACAATCATGGATAGTAACAAGCCTCAAAACAGCCAAACAATTAACAAGAAAAATAAATAAAGCAATCTGTAGCATCAGATGCTTCACAGAATATACTGGAAGACATCTCCTGGCTATACCCAGTCTTATCTTTCTGTCACTGACTATTTGTGTAATAACTGTTTCAGTTCCGAAGGATAATATATTATAAAATGTGACCTTCCATTTGGACAGAAGGATGATATACTCATATACTGCCAGACAAGGGACATTATGTTATTTGTTTTGTTTCGTGGTATTTTCTGCAATTGTAATGCTCTGTGAACTGAAATTGTCATTATAATACCTGTTCATTTGATTGTGTACCATGTTTGGTCTAAATCTACTTTTTGTTCGCCACTCAATCAGTTAAATCTTACCAGTTGTTACAATCTATTTCAACTTTGTTTATTTTGTCAAAGTTCTGATGTCCTATGATGAGTTTCCTTTGTGTCTTGTCCCCTTTTTTTAGCAAGCAAAGCAACAAACAACTAATTTGTAATGAAACAAAGACCTTCATAATAACTCAGATACTCGGATAGATGGATTAGAGAACAACCCCACTGTGCATAATGCCAGCATAATGATTAATTATATCATTTGTCCCGAGTGCGCCAGGATGACACAAAAAGCATGTCTAAAGAAAAATGGTGCAATATAATAGTTAAAAACATGTTAAGATATACAATCCTAGAGACCCGAACATGATCAAGAAATTAATAACTAAAAATAATTGTCTGTAAAAATATCCTATGTACCCCTTCTTGAATTGAATTTGTACACAGACAGCAAATAAAGTGATTCAGCCATCTTGTGAGACTAAAGCCCGATTAGCTATGAGTTGGTGCCTTCAACTAAAAGAATTTCTGGCTGTAGTGCTCTAGGATGGCCAAAAATAAGATGAATAAATTCTATCAAGGACATACCACACAATTATAAACTCAGTGTAGTCCTCAAAACATATATGGCTCTAAATTAAAAACTTCAACACTACTCTTCACTTAATGACAAATGTGAACCAAAAGTCACTGTCCAATCGGGGCGAAGATCATTAGACAGAATAAGTATACAGAATTATTGCACTCAGTTATAATACAACAATTGAGCAATAGATATGTTACAGTAAAATTTAGCAGTATAATTCTCCCATGTATTTTTAAAGATAAGATAAAATAAAAGAGGTTATGCATCGTCTTTCTCGGATAAAATTCCGGTAATAAAATCTACAGGAGCCCAGTGTACCTGTGAAACCCGCCACAATACCACGTGTTGCTGGCCTTCTTATGTTTTAATTGTCAACCCCTTGAAATTGTGTGTTGTAAGTAAATCGCTGGGTTTCTAAGAACCGTTGCTCACCGGACAAACCCGGAAGTGCTCAGTCTCACGCACACAAAGCAATCAAGACAGATAGGGAACTCTGGTGCAGTCAGGAAGACTGTTAATCTGATGCCTATAGATAGTAATCCACCCCAACTGAACATTGGTTGAAAGGGACGGAGTCCTAGTTCATGAAGAAGAGTGCTGGTCAGGACGTCTTCAGTCCGAAGAAAATGCCCCACAGCCATCCAGTAGAGAAGAAAAGACACGGCCACTTGTTCAGTGGACACAGAGCAACCGTCGACCCCTGGCCCGGGCCCCCGTGCCTCCCTTCGAGAACTTTCAGACAGGGGACACAACTTCTAGAGAGAACCGTCCTGACACTACGGACTCTGCTTCATGAAGGAGACGACCCCCTCGGTCTCAGTCACATGTCAACTGAGGCGGGGTACCGAGTCACTGGCACACCCAACCAGGCTTATCAGTTATAGCTCGGACCTGCCAGAGAACTGTCCCAGTACAAAGTCATGTCCAGCAGCCCACTCTCCACGCGGACCTTCCAGAGATGTATGCTGGCAATACGCGCCGTCCTCATGGTCTCTGTAATGATGATGATGTCTGGTGATATGACTCTCCACAGGTTGTCAGTTCTGTCTGTAATGTCATGTACCCATTAGGGTTAGGGGTTGGGTTATGGGTTAGGGTTAGGGTTATAATTAGGGTTATAGTTAGGGTAAGGGTTAGGGCTAACTGTACCCCTAACCCTAACGCTAAACCCAGGGCGTAGCCAGGGCCATGGTATTTAGTCTGTATTTAACTCCTGGAGCATGTGGGCATCACAATAATATATTAGCCTATAGGTTACAGTATTTACAGTATATGGTGCTGGACCATGTTGTACAGACATCCAGTGGGTGGTGTCATGTCATTGGGTATATGGTGCTTGTCAGCGTCTCAGTCAGTCAGTGCTCCTCGTCCAAGACGTGACAGTAATGTAAAACATGTGCAAAATAATTTGTCAACAAACAACACTCTCACAACAATAGTCAATCTCTCTACCATGAGGCAATCAGCACCCTCTCTCTCAGGTAACCCAAAACACTACTCTCTCAACCACAGTCAGGTCCTGTCTCATCGTCCTTGCCTCGGTCTGTGGTCACGTGGTGTTTGACCAACGTGTCGTCCGTGCTAAGTCGGGTGTCTCCGTATCTTGGTTTCCTCATGTCCTTCACCCGTCTATTGATGGCTGATGTCTCAGGTTGTCTAGTCCAAGGTTGGACTGTCATTCAAGGACATGTCAAGTCTCTAACCCCATGACCTGTCTCCCACTGGGTCTACA
Source organism: Cepaea hortensis (assembly GCA_963921405.1). Taxonomy (NCBI): domain Eukaryota; kingdom Metazoa; phylum Mollusca; class Gastropoda; order Stylommatophora; family Helicidae; genus Cepaea; species Cepaea hortensis. The sequence continues at coordinate 87,656,796 of OY992881.1, forward strand.
GTCCTGTCCTACTCTACCCATGCTCTGCCTATGTCCTGTCCTTGCCCTGTGTCTTCTCTCACACTCACCAGGACTCTAACACGCTCCTGTCTCCTCCTTTCGTGTCACTTATGTCATACTCATAAGTGACACGTTGTGTTATTTCTCGGTAATTAGTTGGAACTAATTCGTCAGAGGACTAAGGCAGTCAGTAAGTCGTCATGGTTACGTAGGTTGGGCTTGACAACTATAGTCTATAAATGGTTGGATCTACTGTAGAAACACAAACTCATTGGTGTTGTTCGGTGGTATGCATTTGGTTAGTTAACAAAGAGTCTACCAATCTTGCTCATTTTACTACTGGGGACTATTACGACCAAGATAACGTTGTCTCACATTTTTGGCGTGAGCCTTGAATTGCAACCCTCTCAAGACACCAACAGTGCCCAGGGAACAATGGTCTCTTTTTTTAGGGAGACTCATCAAGGGCAATATTCCCCCTGGTCCCCATAAAACGGCAATTAAACCGTTCATACAAATCTATGTTCTCACTGTTAAACCCATATCTAGCTCTCGCTTGTTAGCAGTGATTCTATGTACGATCACGTCTTGCCCCCCCCCCCCTTTTTAAGAACTACTTATGTCCCTTGGTATGTGCAAGATAATGTCCCATTCCCCTTTCAATAGTGGATGTACTTTATCTGTTAGTGTGGCATGTGTATGCGAGCTATTTGTAATTATATTTGTGTTAACTACGTCCATGTGTGCATGCTTATCTATATATATAAAAATCTTTGTGTGTATGTATGTATGTATGTATGTATGTATGTATGTATGTCCGTCCTTCATGCGTTCGCGAACGGTCCAACCGATTGAGGTGAAATTTTCTACACGTTTTCCTTTCATTCCTGTGCAACCAACTGTGATAGTTTTATCTATCAGCTATCAGCTATTACCTTCCTAAAATTTAATTTTGTAATTACGTGACTGAACATAAGAAAATATAAAAATATATGACAAAAAGGGATATAACTTTTAGTATAATTGTTATATCTTAAGTTACATCCCCTGAATTTAAATGAGTTGATTGGCAATGAATTAAATGAGATGCTCCACATAGATAGATAGATAGAGATAGTCCCACCAGGGACTGGGTGAAGCCGAGCCGGGTCAGACAGACAGACAGATAGAGAGACAGACAGTCGGGAACGGGAGAGCTTATATGACTACGTATATGAATTAAATGAGATGCTCCCCACCAGGGACTGGGTGAAGCCGGGCCGGGACAGACAGACAGACAGACAGACAGACAAACAGATAGTGGGAACGGGAGAGCTTATATGACTACGTATATGAATTAAATGAGATGCTCCCCACCAGGGACTGGATGAAGCCGGGCCAGGTCAGACAGACAGACAGACAGACAGACAGATAGTCGGGAACGGGAGAGCTTATATGACTACTTATATGAATTAAATGAGATGCTCCCCACCAGGGACTGGGTGAAGCCAGGCCGGGTCAGCCAGACAGACAGACAAACAAGCAGACAGACAGACTGATAGATATATAGATCCCCTCCAGAGCCTGGGCGAAGCCGGGCCGGGTCAGCTAGTATATATATGTTTTAACTCTGTCTAAGAGTAATTAGTTTGGTGTTCCGAATTTATGAAGGATTTCATATTCATCATCCATGACGCGGACTACCGAACTATGATGCTTAGAAATATGTCTATTAGCATTGTGTAAATGTAATAATCACACATCCAATTTAAAATGGCACAAATCACATGTGTTGCAGATGACGAATACAATATATAACATTGAGGCCAATGTGCGTGAAAAATATTGCATATCATTTCTTTCACACCCTCAAATTTAATACATTTATAATGTCTTTCGTACACATCTCATATACACACTAAAACTGCATATTCTAATAAAAATATACATGCAGGTAAAATAATAAATGTTTAAGGTAATGTAATAGGTATTTACTAAAGGTAATATTATTCTATCTTAATACTTAAACTGAAGTGAATTTATAATTAGAAAAAACATTTAGTGAAAAAGAAAAGGTACAATGTAGTTTAACTAGTCAAGGCACCGGCACCTTGCCGTCTTGACAGACGATAGTTTGTGCTTTAAAAAAGCATAATAACTTTTATCTATAGCGGTAGCGAATGTGACTGATAAGGCCAATTCGCACTGTAAATGTCCGGTCACAGTGGGTGCATGTGAGCACGTGGTCATTTTCACCATCATACACCATCTTACGTCTCACACGCTCGGTGTGTGACTTATCTGCAATAATTTTCTCCTTTGCATTTATTCCATTTCTGATGTTTACCCTCCATGCAACACGTTCAGCGGCGACTTGCTCCCAATGTGCATTATCAATGCCTGTATCAATCATGTCCCGCTTACACACATCTTTGTATCGTAGTAGAGGCCGACCCTGAGATATCTTACCCATCTGGAAGTCACCAAAAAAGATGTCCTTTGGTATTCTACCATCATCCATCCTCCTAAGATGTCTTATCCATCTAAGTATTTGTGATTTTGTCTTGCCACTTAATACCAAGAATCCTTCGTAGACACCGCATATGAAAGCTGTTTAAATGTTTCCCTTGGTGTGAGTAAGTTTTCCACTGCCATAAAGAAGAGTACTACGGACACAGGCTTGATAGACAAGGACTTTTGTTTTGGCAGTAAGCTTCCTGTTCTCCCAGACTCGTTTTCTTAACCTGTTCATTGTTGTTGCTGCCGTACCAATCCGGATGTTGATTTCCTGATCTAGGGATAATTTGCTATTTACCACTGATCCTAGATATGTAAAATGGTCTACCATCTCTAGTTCGGCGTCGTCAATAAAGATTGATGGTACCCCGTGTGCACCTTGTGACTAAACTGTGTCTTCGTTTTGCTAATTGTTAAACCAAATTAAGAATAAGCATTGGAGAATGCAGATACTAGACATTGCAATACTTCCTCCGATTGGTCGTAACTGCAGCATCATCTGCAAAAAGCAACTCTCTGATCAGTACCCTCCTAATTTTGGTCTTGGCCTTCAATCTCTGAGCATTGAAGAGGCCGCCATCTGAGCGTGAGTGAATGTATATACCACCATCTGTCGTGTCTTCCTTTAAAGTGTCCTCCCTGGAGTGGGGGGAGTCAACACCCACATTATAATTTTTTTCCCTTATCAATATCCTGGAGAATCCACCAACTTCCGTCCAACACAATCCATCAGCCCGTGGAAACCTTTTCCTATCACTGTCTCACTGTCGTACTTTGCCCCCTCTCATACTTCCCCAACGCAACATAGTCAACAACTCTTGCTTCTAAAAATTAATACAGATTAATTTATTAAAAGAAAAGTGTAACATATATGAGACGTGTATGCGAAGAAAATGTGTGATGTGTTCTATAATGTGTGTAGGATCGGAATCTCAGATAATAGCATAGTCAGTTCATCCTTGCAAGGACACACCACAGCACGTTAAGTCAGAACAAGTCCACCTCACCCGGTACTGTATCTCTCTTGCCGGACACCGACTGTCATCTGTAGCTACCTAGTAATCCATCTTCCTGATCATCCGAAATAGATACTGTTTGTAAATTACAGCTGATCATGGACCGGTTGCCCAATGCACATAATTTCCTATCGTTCTTAAAGAATGCACAAATCCTTTGTAGTGAGTATTTAGGAATCACTGTTATTGTTAATATACTCGAACCTAACTAGTGTCTATCTAGGTTCAGGTATCATGTCTTTTGAACTATTTCACTAGAATATATCACACCATGTGACTATTATATTTTAATGTTCTTGTTTAGGTACTAATGTTCTTATGCTGTGTTGCATCAACAATCATCACCCATCTTAGGTGAACCTTAACACGCAGGAATCGTTATATTGGTTGGCTCTTCTGAGTCATGTTATGGTGAACCCTCCTGATTATGAGTCCAGCGTAAACATAATACCATCTTTCTTCTCGGACGTTATTCCTTTTTAGTAAGAAACATTTGAGTGTCCAACTGGTATTATGTCTAATTGAAGTTGCACTTCATCAAACCCAGTGTTGAACTTCCTCGTAACTGGTATGGAACCTGTGAGAGAAACAACACATCTTGTGATAGTACTAGTCACTGATCCTACCAGCTGAGTGTAAGCCTATTGCCTTGCTCAGTTATTTAACAGCTAACTAAACTCTGTCATAGAGCATATTAGCTCCTCACCTACGTCCAAATCAGGCGATGACAAGGAAAGACCCATAAACAGAGTGCACAACTTTCAGTGGGCAACCCACTGAAAGATCCCTCCCCATTGAGCACTTTCCCCATCTCCCAACCCATCTTAAATCTCTCCAATTATCACCCCGCTATCCTATTCATCCTAGCAGAGCCAATTATCACTTCACTACTCTAACTAGTTTTCAACTAACAGTGCTAATCATCACACTCTAATTTTAACAAGACTTATGCCTATATTAATTAGAACTACTTAGAAAATATAACTACCTTATGCAAACTATCCTCATTCCCGGATGGCTGCTACACTTTGCCATAACGACACATGCTAGTTAACTTTAAATTAATCTAACACTGTAGAGCTCTCCCACAAACACGTCCATCCTAATCCACGGTTTTGGTCAACACTGTTTCTCCCAATCATGGTTTTTCAAACAGCCTAAAATTGGTCACGTGTCGGTATTCTTTATGTCCACACAGGTGTTATTTGGGCATATCATCCATTGTCCAGAATCTATCCTCCCTGGCTCAATCAATGTCAGAGTTGTCATCACTTGTTTTGACTCCCACAACAAGCTAGCGAGTTCCTGTATGCTCCCAACAACGGGTTTCCACAACAAACCGCCAATCTTCTGTCGAGTGGTGACAACGACAGCCGTCATTTCGCTTGGTGTCCGGAAACTCTCAATGACAGACGGACTGTTTTCTCCAGAGCTGAGTACTTCCGCTTAAATCCGACCTGTTTATGAACTGTCAAAGTGGTGTATAGATTCATCTCACTCACTTCCAAATGTTCCCATTTTGTCGACCCCACGTAAACACGTGCAGCTGCAACTTTTGACCGTCCTGGGGATTTTGACATCCAATTTGTTTTTTCTGTTAGTTAAAAAAGTTTGGCTTTGCACATAGGCCGGTTAATCTGAAAGTCTCTATAGTAATCAACTGGTTAAACGCGGTGTTTTTTTATTGTGACACCATCCCGATCACGAAAGGCATATTTCAGTAGTTTAACTAGTAACATCAACTTCAATTTTACAAAAGATTAATAGTTTTAACTCACAACTTTAGTATTAAATTAATATTAAAGTATATCAAATATGAATGTTGTCTGTTACATGTGAAAAGTTTATGTCCTAAATTAAATACATTAAATAAATAACTAACATTTTTCTATTTGTGTAAGTGTTAGAAAATAGTTAACACTGTTCTGTCATAGTTTGTGTGACTAAGTAAAATATTGCACTTATTTAAAACTGTGGTGATGAGGTTGCTCCATCTAGTCGAATGGTGTCTCTGGCATACGTGTAAGTAGATCGGCTAGAATGTTATCAGTACCTTTAATGTGGCTTCAAAAAGGTATAATAACTACGACCCATGATATGTACATACACTATTCTCACTGTAATTTCTTCTTATATAACATACAGTGTGGCGTTAGTGATCATATCTGACTGATACATGCCTGAGTTCAGTAACATTAAGGAGATTGACCCGATAGCAATGCTACAATATAAACAAGTTCACGGGGTGAAAGGGCATTCCCCGAAAAAAAAATAACATAAACGGGGAAGGTTGTGGGGCAGACAGTTGAACTTGGGGGTTATGTTGTATGGAGCCTGGGGAGGGGCTGCAAAGAAGGTTAAAAAGACAGTGAAAAACATTGACTGGGAACAGTGAGTGTTGGGACCCGACAATTGTAGGTCGGTGGTCTGGGAAAGTGAATGATAGGGGAGTTAGTGATAGAACTCTGTGGTTTTCAGTGATGGGAATTCTGAGACTAAGTATTAAAGACTGAACCCGGTTATCAGCAGACATAGTGAACTGAAGCCTAGCCCTAGAGAGGGTCGGATAGTTAGCAGAGGCTTAGATCCAGAGTGGGTGGATCCAGTGAGTTCGGACCGGAATAGTGGATAGTAAAAACTGTCGTGGTGGATGAGATTAAGTAGGCCTTGAGAAGGCCGTGTTAGTAGAGTGTTCGGTTGTGATGAAGATATATTCTGAGAGAAGTATTGTTCCTGGATTTAGATGTTGTGTGGTTCCGTGTTAATTTAGCATTAAATGGATATAATGTGCGCAAATTCAATTATGTTCACTGTCTAGTTGATGTGTGTTGTAGTGGTGACTTGTGGTGTGAGACAGGTGGCTAGCTCAGCGTTCACACGGCAGTGATATAGAAGGAGCAGTATGATCTAGACAACGACCAATCTTCGTTTGGTACAAAAAGTTTGTGTCACTGACCACAGACTTCGGCCTCATGTAATGCTATTCATTTTTTTTTTAAAAACCGTTGTTCCTCCAATGGCTGGGGCATATAGAAAGAATGGAAAATAATAGGGAAACAAACCTCGCTTACACTCAGGAAATAAATGACCTTAGACCCTGAGGTAGACCAAGAAGGCGTTGGAGAGATAATACATGTACAGACCTACAAGCACTTGGAATCAACGACTGGCAAGAGAAGGTCCACCAGAGAGACGAATGGAGACGGATTGTATCTGCAGCAAAGAACCTCAATGGCTCTGAACGCTAAAGAAGAAGAAGAAGAAGTTGTTCCTCCATGCCATGACGTCCAACGAATGAGGATATTCTCTTTCAGTCTTCCACTCCCCAAACTTTGATTTCAACAATAACGTATTGAAACGGTAGCCGGTAATTGTCTCTACCTGTAATACAACGACGTTTCTCGCACACATGTCATCACAGAAGTAGTTATACTGAATGACGAAAACATAGATCGTACTCCTGTTGCCAGTTAAAATGACATTTGTATTCCTGGCAACTCTCATGTCAGTCGCGCCTCATAAAATGCTTCTGTTGTGATATTTCTCAAGGTAGGAAAAGTTGCGAGGAAAAAATCGGCTCCATTCTACTCATACTAGTCTATACATAATATATGTGATGTCATACCCTGTACACGCGCACAACGGTGATACTCCGCCGCGGAGCAAACAAGACAGGGGTCTCTGATCGTCAGAAGCAGCCCCCCCCCCCCTCAAATTTTCGCCCCTTTTACCTATATGACATTCTCTAGGGGCGGGCCCGTCCGGGTCATGACTCCGGGGGTCTTTCTCCTGCCGTGCAAGACGCTCGATCAATTTCATCGTCCTTGTTGTTTGTGCTTGTCCCTGCTTGCCGGCCGGCCAGGTGCTCATGGGTTCGAATTAGCATCGAGGGAGATTTTTAAAATTGATCTTGGCTCCCGGGTCGATCCAGCCATACATGAGTGCCAGAAAATGTCTTGGAAAGTATAGGTGCGATATTGACCATATCAACTCTCGATTGTCGATTGATCTTCACAAATGGTGTTAGCGCTGTATAACCACTACACCTGCAATTGTGTAAAAGGGTCCTTTTCTGGGATGGTAACAAGATAGCTCTTGGCTCTATTATTAAAAAAAAAAAAAAAAAAGATGGATAGAAAGATGAAGCACTGGTCACACCTGTGCTATAGAGCAGTGCTTCCTAAAGTGGTGGTCCGCGGACCGGTGCGGTCTGCGAGCCCTTCTTTGCCGGTCCGCAACGTGAGTTGAAAAAGTAAGAAAAAGTTAAGCATTTTCTCCTTTGAGGATTGTTTAGAACTGTTTAAAAACAAGATTGCCCCTTTCTCAAAACAAGAAATCCGCACCGCTTTTATGGTGATTTAATTTTAAAATAAATTGAGCCTGCAGCCGTGTAGCCCAAGGAGTATTTATTTTTAAGGAGAAGCAAATCATTGGTTCAATGGGAAAGTTACAAATAGTAACCAGCTGGGACCGATACTAAAAGCCGGCCCGGTCGACGACATTTGTTTGTTCACGGCGTGCTTTTCTTTTGTTTCCTATGTGACGAAAAGTGAGAAAGATGAACATTATAATTTGCTGATTGTCATAAGATACAGAATATACGTGATTTTTGTTGTGACGATTATATTGCGTATTGCCATCGTCTGAGCGAATGAAGGTGTTATATATATCTGCAAAGTGTTTTTCATTACAGCTGGACGAAAGCACGGACGTTGCCAACTTGGCGATTCTGATGGTGTATGTGAGATATCGATACAAAGACAACTTGAAAGAAGAGAATTTCTTTTTCGTCAATGAGCATTATAAAGACAAAATACAGAAACAGTATGGAAATTTGTTCTCCTTTGCGGGTAGCGCTGTCTACAATCGAGCCCCGATTTGATAAGTTTGTAAATAATAAACAGGCCCACCCCTCGCATTAAGTAGTTACTGTTAGCAGCTGATCATTAAATCATTTTTATTACAACATACTGTAATTTAGTCAGTTTGTTAAAATTCTGATTTGGTATCGTTTTCCAAGATATATTTTATTTTTATTTTATATTGGTGTTCGTTACTGTCGGTGTATACGAGTATATACACTTTCCAATAAGACCTAAATGTAGTTTTGACATTTGAAAAAAAATTTTTGATTTGTAAATCTCTACAATAAAATTTTCACTCATAAAAATGGGACTACCATTTAATAAATCACCGTCATCCAATAATATTATGGATGAGTATTTAGCGCACCGGGACAACATCCACAATTACGTTAAATCTTATATTTATATTAACATGTATATTAACGTCATGTAAAATTTCAGATTACAAGGGGGAAAAAAATTAACGGCACCGGTCCCTGGTGCAAAAGGGAAATTTTATGTCGGTCCGCGAAAGTGAAAAGTTTGAGAAGCACTGCTCTAGAGAACACGGAGCCATGCTTGTAGCCTTCTACAATGTCTTCCACTTATGGCGGAACTTGATGTAGAGCCGACACTGTATATCTAGCCCTTGGCAAAGCACCAGGAAGTGATGGCATTACACCAGACCTGATATAACACTATAGCACGACACACGATATAGTGGCAGACCTAGAAAAACACGGCGAAGAGAACTGACAGGTAGATGAATAATGTGGAGAGGGTATGAGGCTTGGCGTGAGCATGTGGAGGGCAGAAACAGATAAGAGATCAAACACTTCAAGAGCACTCTGTTAGCAGTATATTGTTGGCACGCCGGACGAATTTATTGTAGGAGCTCCCTTTTGTGGAACCTAATTCATCGGCCACATTTGTAGTTTTGCACAAGACATCATCATCATATGTAATTTCAACAAGCGTTGGAGGTCATATTTTCGTCATCTCGCCATCTGCTACTTGTAGGACATGCCCATTGGTGTTTCTGTTTGTCCATTGTATTCTTTGCATTTTCCTCACAAACCACAACTCCGCTGCCATTAGATGCTCCGTAACACACGGATGGTGCTTATTTTGCTGAATGGTTTATCCAGTTCTGTTCAAATGTCGTTGCTGGAAAGAAACGACAATTCCCCCAAGATATTAAAGGTGTCAACATTATAACACTGTATGAGAACCAAGACGACACGATGTTTATTTATAATGGCTCGCCGTTCCCCAGGGGTCAGAGACGCCCCATTAGAGTTCTGCGTCCCCGTGTGTCATTCGGATGACCGCCTCTGCTGGTGGCCCTGGCAAGATCAAGTGCAGATACCAGACTTTGATCTTGGCTGCAGTAACTGCAGAGATATCGTTTCAAGTTTGCGAGTTGCTGCCATGTTGTCAAAATTAGTCTCCCCCTAATATGCTTAAAAGAAATACAAGCTTGGTACTTGGTTCAATCAATCAATCATGTGCCATGCCGGAAAGCGTGGGCGGTTGTATACGTTTAATTTCTGTAAGTTACGGTTTTTATGTTCCTTGAAGGACTGCCTCATTTTTTTTTTTTTCAAATAAAAAGTACTAGAGAATTTTGGTCATTGGCCATAACTTTAGGAAGGGAAAATCCCAACTGCACCTCCCCGCGGTAGAGGATGGGAAACACACAACGGTGTGGCTAACGCAGTCCTGGGGACAGAGTATCCACCGGAATAAGTGGACAACTCTGCAGCTGAGCAGAGCAGGGCACTCACTTGTCCTTACAGTCGGAAATGGCTTGCAAAGGCAGAGGTAAAAAGACCACCATGTGGATGTGGAAGGCAAAGGGAAACCACCACATTATCTTCCCAAGGCTTCATGGCAAAACACATTTCAGAGTTAGTGAACGACGTAAATGGCTGTCTTAAGACATACTCGTCCGGTAGGGACAGTCATGAGTCACAGGTGACACCAGACCATCATCCAGCTACTGATGGCAAAATAATAACTAAAATACACAAATTTAGAGTAGGAACATGGAATGTTAGGACATTAAATGAGCTAGGAAAGTTGACCAATGTTCTAAGAGAAATGGATAGCATGAAAATGAATATACTAGGCGTTAGTGAGATGAGATGGAAGGGATCGGGCAAAATTATAGCTGACAACCACACAATCATTTATTCTGGAGGGGGTACACTTGAAAAAGGTGTAGGAATAATATTAGATGAAAAAAAAAACAACAGCCAAATCAATTAATGGATACTGGTGTATTTCAGATAGAGTTGTAATGGTCAAAATCAAAAGCAAACCAATAGATATAAATATTATACAAATATATGCACCAATAACAAGCAGTAGTGATGAAGAAATACAACACTTTTACGACGAAATAGACATGACGATGGCTCAAATTGGATCACAAGAAATAAAAAAAAAAATACTTGAAGATTTTAATGCAAAAGTAGGAAAGGGAAAAATGGAGGATGTAGTTGGGAATTATGGTTTAGGTACAAGAAATGAAAGAGGAGAAAAACTAATAGAATGGCAAATATCGTTGATATGATAATTGGGAACACATGGTTTAAACACCATAACAGACGACTATACACTGTCGGATGTTTAGTTGATGGCTCAACCCCAAAGAGATAAAGGATCCTCAGTTCCTCTTTCTCAATGTGATCCTGCCCGTTATAATTAATTTAGCTGCTACTGGCTCAATGATCTTCTTCTTCTTCTTTTGCGTTCATCCGGATTTTTTTTTTTTCGGATGTGACTGCGTTGTGCCTGTTTACAGCAGAGCTGCGTTCTTGCGCCGTTAGGCCGACACATCCGACTTCTGCGGGCATTTGTTGACCGGGTTAACCTTCCCGGGGGTTTCTTAGGACGTTTGAATCTCACTGTTGTAGTGTTATTCCCACATCCTAGCTGGCCCATATAGAACAGCCAAAGACATCCTGGTCAACCCTCAAGAGAAGGCAGGAGCAGACCATGGGCATTCCCCGCCATCCAAGGAGGCTTCCATACTTGCAGAGCCATCACACAGCGCTCTGGTACTGGGCTCACCCAAGGAATCGTCACGTCCTGCACATGGCTGCTTAGCCTCACTTCCGTATATTGGGCCTTCCGTTCACCATAGGCTGTTCCTCCGGAAACCAGAAGAATGCAGTGTGCAGATGACATCCACACAGTGAGCTTTCGATTAAGACTTTCCACATAATGGATTCGCTATCCAAGCAATATTCCATTTCGTGCCACTAGGACACTTTTTCCACCTTTTATGAAGCCCACACAGTGAGCTAAAATTCGGACTTCTCACGTAATAGATTTACTATCCAAGCAATATTCCATTTCGTGTCACTAGGACACTTTTTCCACCTTTTACGAAACCCACACAGTGAGCTTTTGATTCAGACTTTCCACGTAATGGATTTGCTATCCAAGCAATATTCCATTTCATGCATCTGGGACGCTTTTGTAACCGACATACCTGTGGCATGAAGTGTGGCAGTCTAAATACATCTTCATGCACCTTTAGATGTCAACCTTAATGTAGTTAATGATCTGAGACCATTAAATAAAGTTTTGGAGAACCAAAGAATACCTCCAGGGAAAAAAATGAAATTTTTACTGAGTATCCCAAATGTCCTTAGGGTGGTTCCTTGCCTCTACTCTACCAGCTAAATAATTAATCTAGGGTGATTACTTACAACAATTTTACTATGACAAGAGAACTCTCAAAAGATACAATAATCCGTAATTTTCATCATTTATTATATATAAATGGAGCTATTGATTATACATGTCATAAAATACAACATTCAATGCAGTACAATTAGAAGATTAATTACATATTCATCTCTGTCTAATTATCTATCTCCTGGCTGTGCCACTGTATCATACATTGTCCTCAGTGTTGTATCCGTTCTTAATTATAATTATTGGGCCTCTTCTGCTGGCCTATTTATAATCTGTGGAAGTAACCCGGGTACACCCTGGTTGGTCACACATCCAGTTCTTGGATCTCGGTAGCATTCAGTCAGTATAGACTATGTTCATGAGTGTTTTTGTTTTGTTTCCAGGTTAGATTTATATTGGCTCACTGCTTTTCTCACCGATTTACCTAAACTAAAGGATGTGTAATACCTGTCCTGGAAGAGTGGAGAAAATTTGCAGCAAGTTGCTGTGGAATAGTATTTGGTCTCACTATCTCAGCTGCCTCACTCAGTTAAGTGGCTACTGCATTCATTCAAGTAGCTTCTACTACTTTCACAAAGTCAGGTTTGGATCTATCTGAATATGACGACTACCTCATTTCAATAAAATGACTTCACACACATGTCCACCACTGATGTCAGGTCTTCGAATTTGGTGGAGTTTCCAAATAAACTGGCTGCAGGTTTCTGGTCCTTCAATTCTCTTTAGGCTTTACTAAATGTTCTTAGCGAGTGAAGAAGCTACCATTTTCCGCAGACACAGCCGGCCCTGTCTTCTGGTGGCAACGAGTTGTGGCTGTGCAAATGAAACCATGAGACCGGTTGTTGCTGGTTTTATCTCAGCTATTTCCGAGTTCATGTTTTTCCTTTCCTGTGGACCATGAGTCTGTTCTTGTAAAATGTTGCATTTTCCAAATAGGAACAAATATCCTGCTTGCGGTGTTAATACGCCACTATTGTCCGGATAAATATTCACAGCACTGTTACAGATTGCGAAAAAATATACCACATACACATGGAAACGCCCTGATAAGAAAATACGCAACCAAATTGACTACATACTTATTAATAATAGATTTGGAAATGCTTTAATTAATGTAAAGATAATGCCTGGTGCTGTCTGTAATAGTGATCGTGTAACACTATGCTAACAAATAAAAGCAAGATTAAAGAGAGGTAAAACATGGTTAAGAAAGTGAGACTTAATAAAAAAGATTCTGAAAGTAGATAAAGAAATTCAAGAACAATACAGAGTGCCTGTGAAAAATAGGTACAATGCAATAACTAAAATACGGAGTATAAATGAACAATGGAAAATGTTAAGGGACTCAATTCATCAAAGTAGCTAAGAAATATTACCGGAGAGTAGCCAAATAGCAATGAAAAAAATGGATGAATAAAGACATCTTAATGTTGATGGACAAACGAAAACAGAGTAAAAATGATAAACAAGAATACGCTAAGATAAATAAAAAATAAAAGATAAATGTGTGAAGGAAAAAGAACGTTGGTTAAGCGAACAGTGAAAAAAAAATTGAATTAAATTCCATTAAAGATACAAAAGATATGCACAAACAAATCAGTCATCTCACGGGATGAAAAATAAGAATAAATACAGGGTGTTTGAAATCAAAAACAGGAAAGATATTATTGGAGGAAGGTGCTATAATGCAGAGGTGGAATGAGTATATAAGAGAATTATTTTATGGAGAAAGGGAAGAATTAACAGAAGAAAGTAACTTAGAAGGCCCACCTATTCTAAAAGAAGAAGTCGCTGACTCTATAAAACATGTGAAGAAAGGAAAAAGAGCTGGGCGAGATGAAATCACAATAGAAGAATTAGAAGTATTGGGAGAATTTGGAGTAGATATATTAACCAAAATGTTGAAAGATATTTACAATAGTGGATATTTACCGAGCGATATGCTGAAATCTGTTTTTATAGCTATACCAAAAAGACCAGGAGCAATTGAATGTGAAGATTTTCGTACAATTAATCTCATAAACCATATCACTAAGCTTCTACTCAGAATCATAATGAGAAGAACCAGAAAGAAAATAAAAATGGAAATTAGTAAAGTATGGATTTGTGGAGGGAAAGGGCACAAACAATGCAATATATACATTACGGACACTAATAGAAAGGTCAATAGAGAAACAGAAAGACATATATTTGTGCTTCATAGATTATACTAAAGCATCTGCTAAAGTAAAACATGATGAACTGATTAAAATGTTAGAAAATATCAACAGTGATGGGAAAGATTTAAGTATATTAAAGAATATTTACTGGAACCAAGCAGCAGCAATTAAAATGGGAAATAAAGAGGGTAGTTATTTTTTGTTTGTTCTCCGCGTTTCTATCCTGTCTCAGGATATTGCGGTCAACACCAGCATCTTTCGGCTGTATGTTGATTCCTAGACTAGATTACGCTCATCAGCACGCCACGACTTTCTGAGCAACCGGCTCCATGCTCTCATAAGTCACTGGCGCGAATCGAACCACTTCTAATTCTCGTGCGCTCACGTCAACCACGAGAGTATTCGTGGTTAACGAAGAAAGCTGCTAACCCCTCGGCCAGGGAGCCGGCAAAGAGGGTAGTTACGAACAGATAAAGCTAGGAGTACGACAGGGGTGTGTCTTGTCACCAGAACTTTGCTCCCTATATAGCAAAATAATAATGAGAGAGATCAAACTACTAGTTGGAGGTTATAATATAAATAATATACGCTATGCAGATGACACAGTATTGTTGGCGGATAATTCAACAGACCTTCAACAATTGTTGGACATTGTAGTAACAGAGAGTGCAAGGAAAGGACTCTCCTTGAATATCAAGAAAATAGTAACAATAGTGATATAAAATAAAATGGTGACACCAAAATGTGACATAAACATAGAAGGGAAAATTCTTAATCAAGTGGATAATTTTAAATACCTAGGGGCATTTATAACATCAGATGGAAGATGTACAACAGAGATTAAGAGAAGAATAGGGCTAGCAAAAGCCGCATTTCAGAAAATGAAGAGTATCTTATGCAATAAGTCACTATCAATGAATGTAAGAAAGAGAGTGCTGAAATGCTATGTAGAACCAGTTTTGCTGTATGGCAGCGAATCTTGGAATATAAATGAACAAATTAAGAAGAAATTAGAAGCAACAGAGATGTGGTTCCTGAGACGAATGTTGCGAATTCCTTGGACTGCCAAAGTAACTAACAACGATTGCCTGAAACAGGCTAATGAAACTAGAACATTATATACAACAAAAAGAAAGAGACAAACATGTTTCTTCGGCCATGTGATTAGAAGAGAGGCATTGGAGAACATCGTGACAACTAGAAAGATCGAGGGAAAGAGAGGCAGAGGCAGACCAAGAGAAATGATGCTGGATGAATTACTACGGTGGCATGGAGGAATACCATCAGCAGAGTTGATCCAGAACACCAACGTCAAAGATGAATGGAGAGACATGAACGCCTACGCCAGCTGGCAGGGCACTTGATGATGATAAAAAATATTCTTTGTATAGTCCACACAATTAGATGTTTCTCGGCATGCCTGCTTATTGTTTTACACAATTTATCTAAAATGGTGTGTGTGTCAAATATTAATGTAATTAGGGGTGTACAATTGTGGTTTTCCCCTGGTATACCGACATTTTGTGTGCGGTTTAACTCCGTCAGCCTTTGTCCAAAGTAGTGTTTCCCAACGTGGGGCCCACGTCCCACAGGGGGCAATTCGATTGTTAAGGGGGGGGGGGGGGCAATTCGAAAATGGAAGAAATTGGCTGGATATTACAAAACGGGGAAACTTGAGACTGAAGTTAACTAAATTGGAAACCTGACATAAAATCTCTTTGCAGCAAGCATCAAGCGCAAGGATCTCACGAAATGTACATAATTACTAATAATTAAAGTAATATAGAAACATCTTTCATTAAAATTATTTTGTACTTGAATTTCAGTTCTCCATTATATGTTTTGAAAATTTACTTACCGTGTTTGCTCAATAATTTCCTAGTGATTTCTTCCTAAAACCTATCGGTCCTTTGGCTACGATCGGGTGCATTTGCTGCTCTCCCCCCAGTAGTGCGCCTGGTCTGGTCGGAGGCTGGGATGATCAAATAAAAACCATCACATATCTTCACCTTAGATGTGGGCCTGGTGGACCACTGTGGGAAATAGCTCACAGTGAGACTAAGGGTCCACACAAACAAAGGGGGAGGCGGGGGAACCAGCTTGTCTCGGGTAACCGCCAGACCAAAGAAAAAAAATTCACCCAACACAACCGACACACAGGGACGCGGAACATGGTGGGGTGAGGGGGGTGGGGGCTCTGGCCCCTCTGGGAACCGTGAGTCCTTCTAAAAAAAAGTTTTAAAAATTTAAGTTTCTTTAATGAACATTTCAATTTTTGAATAGTAAAAATGATGCATATATTGGGGGGGGGGGGGGCATAAGAAATTTTAGAAAGGCTTAGGTGGGGCATAGCACAAAAAAGGTTGAGAAACACTGCCCTAGAGAAAGAGAAACTTGCAGCAAAAGAGAGAGAATTGGCCTTAGAAAAAGAGAGGCTTGCCTTTGATAGAGATAAAATGGCAACCGATGTATTAATGAAGGACAAAGAGATAGAAGGCAACTTAACAGTAAAGACTCTTGAGAAAGACAAAGAGGCAGAGATAGTCGAAGCGAAAATAGCGGCAAAATCTTTGGACCACATTAAACGGTACACAGATCTCATCATAAACTTTACACAAGGCGATTCAATATCAGCCTGGGTAACCAAATTTGAGGGTCTAATGAACCACTACAAAGTGCCACCCGAAGAGTGGGCAATAATTTTTCTTAGACATTTAGCTCTCAAACCTTTGAAGGTCGTAGAGGTCACACGTGAATACCTACGAACCAACTACACATATATTAGATATTGGGTTTTGGCACACTTTTCTTTAGATGAAGCTGATTTACGAACACAATTTAAAGCATTAGCACCGAAGGCAAACCAGACTTTCTTAGACTACGTGGCAGAAACAACGTCACTTTTTGACAAATGGCTTAATTCAGACGGTGTACACTCAGATTTTAACAAGCTACGTGACCTCATGTTGAGGAATAAGTTGACGTCTTCTGTACCAGAAGCAGTGTCAACGTTTCTGGTCGAGAACAAGTGTACGTCTGTGCCAGAAATGGAGGCCAAAGGTGAGGCTTATGATAAAGCACATAGGGATGTTTTTTGGAAGGGGCTCAGCCTGATTTAGTTGTAGGGGTGCCTACCAGATTATCCAATCAGAGATATAATGCTAGACCTGGTAGATTTCAGCAGTATGGTCAACAATATAGAGGGAGATGACCATACAATATGAGAGGCAACATACAAAGAGAACCAGAAAAAGTAAAAAAAGGGATGCCTAATGCAATGTCCTCATGTAAATTACAACATGGTTTCCTTGAAATGTGTGACAAGAACCCTGACTATGACGCTTATATCAAAAACTTAACATCACAAAAAGTGAGCAAGTACGCTTACTATAAGATCAGCGTGAAATGTTTTGTCTGTAATAGTTACGGACATACCTCTAGAGATTGTAAGATTAGAAAGACATGGAAAGAGGCCAACGCAACAGTTTTGATCACCAGCAGTGAACCCGATGAATATGAGAGACAAACGCAGTTAACAAAGCAACGGATAGAAATGACAGTTATGAGTGTAGCAGAAAGGCTTACATACAGGAAGCTAATTCTGCCTCCACGACGGACGGAAACTTAGACGTACGACTAGCACTAGTTAACGGACTAACCGTTAGAATGATAAGAGACACAGGGGCTTCAATTATTGGGGTTGAAATAAAATTGGTTAAAGACGAAGATTATACACATGAGAAAGTGACGTGCAGGACATTTGGTGGATCATTAGAGCAGTATAAGGTGACGTGGTTGACATCAACAGCCCATATTACCAGGGAAGGGTAACAGCTGCAGTGTTACCACAACCGACAACTGAATTAATAGTATGTGACATCCCATGTTTAAAAGAGTGTACCAGCCAAGACATAGAAAAATGGGAAAAACAATAACTTAAAGTAGAACAGGCATATTATGCATAATTAGTTGTCCCAACAGAAGACAAAAAGATTAACATATCGGATGACGAATTAGGTGCATTAACAGAACTATATAGGATTTGTCAGAATGAATTAACACAAGGAAAGCAAGTTGGAGACACAGTAACAACTCATAAAGGTTTATCAACTAACGACGTTTACAATACCGACACATGTAACCTACCTAGATGGTGGTCAGGGGGGTACGGGGTGTCAGGCATTGGTAGCACCTTTGGTAAGGATGACTCTCATGTCCTTTTCAGGACTCATCCCCCACTGGTCCAAGCCTGACACCAAGCTCGTGCCTGTGGCTCCTAGTAGCTGTCAGCATGCGACAGCGGCCACCCCCCCCCCCGGGCAACAGCTGTGAGAGGCTGGCTAAACCAGGCATGAGTATCCGATTTGGTGTCAAACCAAGAGGTAAACTAGGGTATGCCTACCCAACATGTGAAGACAGGATTCGGCAGACTGAGCGGAAGAAATCATTCCTGATTCAACGGGTAAGACGGCGTTTACCTGCAAAGCGTTGTGGAATGTAATGAGCACGGCAAGGCACGTAGAGCGCCCTGGTCATCCACTGCACCTGTATTCGTCTCCAGTCGTCTCGACTTGTCTTGCCACTGGACTCAGATGGACTCAGGCGAGAGAGTGAGGTCGACGAATTGCGCAACTCTTCCTCACTTTAATCCAAGTCATCGAGCAAGTCATTCTTCATCCAACGTCACATATCACCTTCAAGCCCTGTGGCGATGTGCGAGCGGCAAAGCGGCAGGCGTGGGTACGCTGGCAGCCGTAGTCGCAGACCTGCACACAGGCGGCTCAGGCCATGTGGTGGTCTTCTACTGACCGGAGCAGCAGTGGGATTCGGCAGCCCCCCTGAGCGACTGAGCAGCCCTCTATAGGAACACACTGCTCACCTCCATAGCATGGGGAAGGGGCTAGAAAAGGTGCCCTAAACATTGTCTGCTTCATCACTACCTAACCAGCTAGCCGCGGTTGGTGGGTACCCTAACTGCGGTCGACATACAAAGAAAGATAAAACAAGCAAAGCTAACTGAGTAAACCATATTCCCTGAACAATTGGAACTTGGAATGTACGCACCCTAAATGATAGAGACGGCGCGTCGGGTCCAGAGAGACGAACAGCACTAATTGGGAGAGAGCTGGGCAGGTACAACATCAACATTGCAGCCTTGAGCGAGACACGACTTGCAGAAGAAGGCCAAATCTGTGAAATAGGTGCCGACTACACATTTTTCTGGAGTGGAAGGAAATTCGAGGAAAGACGCCAATCCCGTGTGGGATTTGCCATTAAGCCTGGTCGGCAAATTAGCTGGATTTCCAAAGGCTATAAACGACAGGTTCATGACCATTAAATTGCCCCTGCTGAATGGAAGGAACCATGTAACCATTGTGAGTGTCTACGCACCAACTATGACCAACGAAGATGATGTCAAGAACAAGTTCTATGAGGACCTGCACAATGTATTAACATCTGTTCCCAAAGGAGACAAACTTATACTCCTTGGGGATTTCAATGCCAGAGTAGGCACGGACACCACCTCTTGGAGTGGCATTATTGGAAAGCATGGAGTCGGAAATTGTAACAGCAATGGACTCCGCCTCCTTCAGACATGTGCCGAACATGATCTCCTGATTATGAACACAATTTTCCGTCTCCCCATGAGAAATAGGACATCGTGGATGCACCCTCGCTCGAATCACTGGCACCTCATTGACTATGTCATCGTCAGGAGGAGTGACAGACAAAACGTCCGAGTGACAAAATCCATGTGTGGTGCCGAATGTTGGACAGACCATCGTCTCATTGTCTCAAAAATGAACATCCACATCAGGCCACCACGGCGTCCTCAAGGGGCGAAAATGCAAAAAAAGCTAAATGTCACCCGCCTAAACAGCAAGAAAATGCAGCAGTCGTTTGAAAATATGCTGGAAGACCGCCTCAAGCCAAATGCTGAAGCTAAACAGGATACAGAAACAGAATGGAGAGCCCTAAAGGACATAATTTACAACACTGATATGGAAATCCTGGGCCCAGCCCCCCGAAAACATAAAGACTGGTTTGATGAAAATTCCGAAGACATCAACCAATTGCTGGCCGAGAAACATCTTCTCCTCAAGGCACATTTGAATGACCCAAAGTCAACATCAAAAAAAGATGCTTTCAAGAACATTCAGAGAGTAGTGCAGCAGAAACTTCGGCACATGCGGGACTCCTGGCTGAGCAGCAAAGCTGATGAAATTCTGGGCTTTGCTGACAGACATGATATGACACACTTCTATGACTCACTGAAAGCGGTCTATGGTCCTTCATCACCAGGCATAGTTCCCCTCCTCAGTGCAGATGGGGGAACATTGGTCACCGATAAGAAAGAAATCCTTCAACGCTGGGCAGAGTATTTCAGCAAAATCTTAATTGTAACTTCCTTCTTCGATGATGACACCATCAACTGCCTTCCTCAAGTTCCCACCAATGAGACACTTGATGACCTGCCAACCATAGTGGAAGTAAACAAAGCCATCCAGCAACTCTCCAGCGGCAAGGCACCTGGTCCTGACTCCATCCCAGCAGAGATATACAAGGTAGGTGGGCCGGTCCTAACAGAGCAGCTTCACCAAGTCTTCACAAACATATGGATGAACGAGACCATGCCACAAGATTTTAAGGACGCGTCAATAGTCCACCTTTACAAACGTAAAGGAAACCGCCAATCCTGTGACAACCACCGAGGCATCTCTTTGCTTTCAATTGCAGGGAAGATACTCGCCAGAATTCTTCTCAACCGCCTCACAGCCCATCTCGATCAAGGTCTTCTTCCTGAGAGTCAATGTGGCTTCAGAAAAGAACGTGGAACTGTTGACATGATTTTCGCTGCAAGGCAGCTGCAAGAGAAATGTCAGGAACAGAACTGCGAAATGTTCTCCACTTTCATTGACCTTACCAAGGCTTTTGATACAGTCAGCAGAGAAGGACTGTGGAAGATTATGGCAAAATATGGCTGTCCACGAAAGTTTGCCCAAATAGTGGGGCTATTTCATGACGGCATGCAGGCAAGAGTACAGACAAATGGTGAACTGTCTGAACCCTTTCCTGTCACCAATGGAGTGAAGCAAGGATGTGTCCTGGCACCAACACTGTTCAGCCTCATGTTTTCAGCCATGTTGATGAATGCCTTCGAGAACGACGACATTGGAATAGACATCAACTACCGTATGGATGGAAAGTTATTCAATCTCAGAAGGCTGAAAGCTAAAACCAAAATTAACAGCGACACCATCAGAGAGCTCCTGTTTGCTGATGATTGCGCTCTATACGCCAACTCAGAGGCCGACATGCAACATAATGTTTCAGCTTTCTCACATGCCTGTGACAACTTTGGGCTCAATATCAACTTGGAGAAGACTGTAGTTATGCACCAGCCAGCTCCAGGGAATAATCACACTCTGCCGAATATCAAAGTGAATGATCATAGACTAAGTATTGTGGACAATTTCACCTATCTTGGCAGCACCGTGTCACAAGCTGCCACAATCGATAACGAAGTGAATGCAAGAATCTCCAAGGCCAGTGCGGCTTTTGGCAGACTGTACAATAATGTATGGGACAGAACTGGAATAAGCCTGCAAACAAAGCTAAAAGTCTACAAAGCAGTTGTATTATCCACACTGCGATATGCTTGTGAAACCTGGACTGTTTATCAGCGACACGCTAGGAAATTAAACCACTTCCACACAGTCTGCCTAAGGAAGCTACTGAAGATTAAATGGCAAGACAAGATTCCAGACACTGAAGTCCTAGAAAGAGCATCCATGCCCAGTATCCAAACTATACTGATGAAGAATCAGATTCGTTGGGCTGGTCACTTGACTCGCATGCCAGATCACAGGCTCCCTAAACGAATTTTTTACAGCGAACTGCGTTGTGGTAAACGCTCCCAAGGTGGCCAGAGGAAACGTTTTAAAGACACTCTGAAAATTTCACTGAATGCTTTTGGAATTCACCATGACACCTGGGAGGCTGCAGCCAGAGACCGAAATTCGTGGCGTGCATCATTGCGCAAAGGTGCAGTCATATGTGAGGCAACCAGGACTGCAAGAGCTGTGAAGAATTGGCAGGACAGAAAAACCACTGCAGGAAATCCTCCTCCAGAGACGTCAAGCATTCTTTGCCCACATTGTCAAAGAACATCTCGAACCAAAATAGGCCTTATCAGCCATCTTAGAACACACGGCTCCACACCTTCAACCCCACTGGATGAAATGAATGGTCATCATCATTCTTGATGGACAAACAATAGATGGTTGACAGATAGGAATATTGAGTGGGATTCATTACCCCTCACAGATAATTTAAGCAAGGAAGAAAAGAGAAAGTAACCATTGGAATTCAAAATTTTAGTCAGCTATGTTCATCATTTAGCGAAAGCGCGGCAATAGTGAAACAATTCTTTGCACCATATTTAGATGATGAACCTCATAAAGGTAAGAATACAAAGTCGGAAAATGATCCAGGTTTATTTGCATGTTCCGCAGAAAATTATTATCCATGTTCATATGATATACCTTCGTCATCTTCCGAGGAAGATGAGAGAGTACCCCAAGGTCAAAGAAGAAAGTAAAGCTACGACAAACGGATAGTGTGAACTATACGGAATCAGGTTGGCAAGACAAAACCCCACCAAAAGGACCTAATGTACGCTATACCAAACCGGACGCAGCGATGGAAATATGGAAGGATACAGGTCTATTAACAGTAGAGATAGACGAATACAAAAGGTTAAATTAACAACCTGGGAACGATACTGGA
Source organism: Cepaea hortensis (assembly GCA_963921405.1). Lineage (NCBI taxonomy): Eukaryota > Metazoa > Mollusca > Gastropoda > Stylommatophora > Helicidae > Cepaea > Cepaea hortensis. Next base: position 87,679,812 of record OY992881.1, read on the forward strand.
AAAGCATAGGCTTGACAGAAGACGAGATAAAAGAGAAAAGATAGCAGATAAAGGAACTGGGTTTACAGAAAACCAGTTAAATGTCTCAGCACCAGGTAAAAGTACACTTCATTTTGACAAACAACAGATCGAATCCACAGGACAATAGTATTGGAACATGATACATATATTTTTCTTTTAATTATGATACTAATTAAAGCTATTCTTACCCGTGGTCATAGGGCCATTACAAACATCTGCTCACAAACCAAGAAATATTTTACAAACTGCTTAGGTGTATAGAAACGGCAGTACAAAAAACAATTTACACTTGTCTCTACTTACCTCTTTTGCTTAACTTGTCTCTGCTTGAGATATATCAGACTAACCTCATTACTGCATGTATGATATACAGTATACACACAACTAACCTCATTACTGCATGTATGATATACAGTATACACACAACTAACCTCATTACTGCATGTATGATATACAGTATACACACAACTGAAGGCTATAACGTTCTTCCTGTCAACAGATTAAACAACTCTTTAGTAGTTAACCTATCATCAAACTGCCTGACATTTCAAAAGATTGCATTTTGGCAGACTGATACAAGTTCCTATGCAATATTAGACTTTGATATCGGTCACATACCTGGTAAGGACAATAACCTAGCAGATCTTCTAAGTAGACTATAGCAGACAGTATTTAAACAATCCAATATTCTTGTATTCATAGTACATAAATGTTAAAGTGGAGATACAGTTGTACGAGTATTAGTTAAACTTCTGAACTGCCGTATAAAATGTTTACAAATTGCAGCAGTCAATTCAACAATTTATGTTAATTAATTTAAATTGATACAGATATGGACATACTTTTTCAATTTATAAATTACCAGAATGTACAGAAGACGAATTTGAGAGTATCTGGACCATGTAAGCACCACAGTAGATCCAAAGCTAAAGCTGGGAAATTGTGAATGTTGTGTCCACAACCCCTGTGACTATACAAGAAGCGTTGATGAGCTATCAAACAAGGCCATCAAATACCTAACGGTCCTGGGTAAACAGATGAGATCAACAACGCGTACTGAAAATTAATTTAATATTTTCATTTTCATTCATCATTAAAATTGCTTCATAAATCATATATGTTTAACATTCCACCAATCATGATCATACCACCATATCATGAACACACACACACACACACACACACACACACACACACACACACATATATATATAAATATATATATATATATATATATATATATGTGTGTGTGTGTGTGTGTGTATGTGTGTGTGTGTGTGTGTATGTAAGTAGAAGGGACTACATCCAGAATTACGAAGAAGAAGTAAACAATCTGAATCAGAGACATAGCTACGAAAAAGAGACGGAACAAAGTAAGCCCACAAGTACACAATACAAATAACAACTAAGGCAGCAAACCCCACTGGTCAAAAAATGAGGTAAAGAAAAGTCAAACTGTAACATGGAATGACAAGTTGGCAAATATAGTTGATGAATAAGTCATATACATAATATAAAGACATTCCACATACCATACACCAATAATAATAAAGAGGGTAATGGTACCCGTTAATCACACACGTACCCTCATTCGGGCGTATTGGCATTGTTAGGTTTGAGGATGCTTGTCTGTAGTACAAATGAGGAACTACCTTGGGGAGGCCACGGGACCTTATGAAACTCATAGGATAGTTAGCGCAGCCCTCCTATAGGCTGTGGCTACACGACGTCTACAAGGGTTGTAGATAGAAGCGCGTGTCCCACATAAATAAGAATATTTTTTTCCATTGATTTTGTGTAGTGGTTAATGGAATACCATACATCATATTATCACAAATAGAGACTATGTATGTAGGAATATATGAATATAGAATGTATTTATAACATGACTAAAAACTGGTAATATTGCTACATGTCAAAGGAATAAGAAACCGTATATACTATGAAAAGGGTTGCACCATTTTCAAAAACAGGGGGGCATACTGCCATGTGGCAATATAGAGGCTACATTAGTAGCCCTATGTATTAATAGAAGGTTGGCTGTATAAGAGCAATAAAGGAAAAGCGAGAGCGATTTACGTAACAACAGTTAACTGACATGCACTAGTAAAGCGAGCGAAGTCAGACCTTGAGCACATAGTGATGATGAATAACACTAAGGGAAACCACTCAGGAAACGTGCGTATCACGTGATCATAACAGCGTAGTTCACAGGATAGAAACATCTAGCAGTCAGTCGGGTCAGGGAGTTGACAGGAGAAATAATTGTCAGTAATTTCAGCTGTGAAGAATTATTCAAGTTCTGCAGTGGCGGATAAATTGCTAAAATGCCCTGTAGTCGTATAGAATCATCCAAGAAGTTGCACATTGAGTCTACGTTAAGAATCTGCAATGGGCGCTCAAGTCAAGACTGTTAAAAACGCTTTGCACGAAAGTCGTCACAGTTTGCAAGAGTAATGGCAGCCCAATGTCACACAGCATCTCTGAACGCAGTTGAATAATAGCCTGCTGTACCGATTGGTTATTCTGAAACGTATTTAACTGTTTACAGCAGCTATATATATATATATATATATATATATATATATATATATATATATATATATATATATATATATATATATATATATATATATATCATGTCATAATGTGTCACTTGCCCTCCCATATTTACGGGAGCTTGTGACTTTGACTGCTGTGGCAATTGTCTATAATGTTAAAGTAAGAATGCCAAGGTCGCCAGTAGTTGCTTACGTTCTTCGTTGCTACATCGATGTTCCTGTGAATCTGTCATAATATCTAGGACAACAAGCGACAGTAGATGTATGGCAGAGAGCTAGATTGTGTGGTATTCTTCTGGAATTAAACTTAATGTTATTATTGATTAACTATAATTAACCAATGTTATATATTAACATGTTACATATAAACAAAGAATTATTTTACAAATCAGTTAGCAGGGTGGGGTATCCCCTATCAAAGGAAATGTAAGATGCCTCCTTTCCTCCGTTAGTCTACGGGACACCCTTCGGCAATGTTTAGTAATCGTTTAGCGCCCCTCCCCCACCCCCATCAGGGCTACGTGAAGCCATGTGAGAAGGTGGTAGATGAAGTGTGATAGCAGCCGACAGATTGTCGTTGGTTATGGTCTGCACTCTGCGGCGATTGGCAGATGATCTCATCATTTGAGACAATGGCTATGGCTGCCGACTAGTACAGTTACTGGCCTGACGTAAAGCAATGGCAAACTACCTTATGCAAAACTTGCCAAGAAACCTTAACAACCATGACAAAACTCATAATAAGAAAGAAATCTGGTAGTGAGACCCACAGGCCAGGTAGATAAGATAACATTGAGGAATAGTGTGACGCAGGGGCCAGTACTAGTAATCGCGATGACAGAGTTATTCCTGACGGTGTTACAAAGGAAATCCAATGTGTCAGACAAAGAAGGAGAGTGAGACTAGGAACGTAGAATGTGAATAGTTTGTATGAGGGAAAGCTTAAGATAGTATGTGATGAGATTGAGAGGTTAAATATTAACATTTTAGGAATTAGTGAACATCACTGGAGAGGCAAGGGACACTTTACAACTTCAACAGCAGAGGAAGACGAAATTGAAGATTTTACAGCATACTGGAAGACACATTACATAATATTAGTCATAATGACGTAACAATAATAATGGGAAATTTTAATGCAAAAGTGAGTACAGTAAGAGCAAACCATGAGAGACACGTTGAAGAAAATTTGGATTGGGAAATAGAAATGATGCAGGTGACAAATTAATTGAATTTTGCACAGAAAAATTAGTTAACGATAGCCAACACACTTTTTAAATAACACCCAAGAAGACTCTTCACGTGGAAGTCCCCGGTCAGTACTACCAGAAACCAGATAGATTATAATTTAATACAAAGTAGATGGAGATCAAGCTTAACATATGCAAAAACTTACGAAGTGCAGACTGTGATACAGATCATCAGTTATTAGAAGCAGATGTGAAAGTACAACTCAATTATCTTACCCGAGGACCAAGGCCACTTCGTTTTGATTTCACAAAGATACCAGATGCAAACAGCGTAGAAGTAAAAAAAAAATCGTTTTGGGGTCTTGATGTCTATACATGAGGAATTGATACCTGGTGAATTGGCAGTATAAGCTAGAAATATCTTGATAACTGCAGGGAAAGATTTAATTCCGACCGAGAAAAAGCACCATAAGCCATGTATTACATCAGACACTTTAAAATTAATAAAACAACGAAAGAAACTGGAACATAAAGGAGGTGAATCCAAAAACAGCAGGCTGAAGTACAAATTGTTAACTCGAGAAATAAGAAAGAGCACAAGAAAGGACAAAAATCAATATACACAAGATTGCTGTACCAGAATAGAGCAATATCATAAGACTGGAAAAGATTACGAAATGTTCAAAGAAATGAAGTTATTGACAAGAATTCAGGAGCTTACTAATCAAAGAACACGTTCATCAGCAGGCTGCCTAAAGACAAAAGATGGAAGAGTCATAATTGAAAAAGATCAGGTCTTACATGTATTGTCTGATTACGTGAAAAACCTTTATGACGATAACAGAGATGAACAGTATGATGTTCAAAATAATAATGAAGGACCAGCAATTTTAAAGATGGAGGTTCAGAATGCTCTTAACCATATGCCATCTGGCAAGACTCCCGGTTCAGATATCGTCACAACAGAAATGATTAATGCTTTAGACGAATATGGAGTAGATAAAGTTACCAGTCTGCTTAATACAATATATGATAATGGAAATATACCTCATGAATTATGTAATTCTGTATTTATTGCAATCCCAAAGAAATCAGGAGCCTTGGAATGTGATCAGCATTGAACAATTAGTATAATGAGTCACATCACGAAGATTTTGCTAAGAATTATAATGCAAAGAGTTAGGAAGAAAATACAACGTGAAATAGGAGAAGAAAAATGTGGGTTTGTAAAAGGCAAGTGTACAGTAAATGCTGTGTATATACTGAGAACCGTAATTCAACTTTCTATAGAAGTAAACAAAGATCTACACCTTTGGCTTTATTGACTACGCAAAGGCTTTCGATAAAGTGAGACATGTCGACATGATAAGGATGCTTAATGATCTACAAATTGATGGAAAAGACCTTAGACTTGTAAACAAAAAATATATTGGAAACAACAAGCTGCCTTAAGAGTTGATAATGAAGTAGGCCAATATCAGCCTATTAAGAGAGTTGTGAGACAGGGATGTGTAATGTCCCCAGATCTGTTTTCCCCGTACAGTGAAAGTATTTTCAGAAATATTGAAGATATGGAAGGAATCAACATTGGGGGACGATGCATCAATAACATTAGATATACAGATGATACAGTCTTGATTGCAGACAATGAACAGGACCTGCATTTACTAGATGCGGTTGTTACACACAGTGAACAACTAGGGTTAGAATTAAATTGTAAAAAGACACAGATTATGGTCGTCACTAGGAAGAACGAAATACCACAATGTAATATACAAGTGCCGGTCTCTCTGGCTGTGGGGTTACAACACTTTCTCTCTGTAATCCCGTGTATCACGCAGAGTCTCGTAGCGGAGCGAGAGCTGAGGCGGTTCGACCCCCGCTCGTGACTTGCGGGATACTGAGCCGGCCGCTCAGAAAGCAATGGCAAACTACTGAGCGGAATCTTGCCAAGAGATCAACATACAGCTGAAAGATGCTGGTGTTGACAGCTAAGTCCTGTAAAAGGATATGCTTAAAAAAAAAATATATATATATATATATACAAGTAAATGGGAATATTCTTCAACAAGTGAATATGTACAATTATCTCGGAACAGTAAAAACATCTGATGGGAGATACCTTGAAGAGATTAGAACAAGAATCGAAAGAAAGCAAAGAATAGGCCTACCATGGACAGTCAGAAAGACCAATGAACAAGTCCTTCAAGAAACAAATGAAGATAGTAAACTGATTAAAGACATTAGACGTCGACAGTCAAAATTTTTTGTGCATGTTATGAGAAGAAATGCATTGGAGAACTTGGTGACAACTGGTAAGATCGAAGGGAACAGACCAAGGGGAAGACCTAGAAGCAAATACCTGGATGGCTTGGCCTTGTGGCGTGGTTGAGACAGAAACACGGAGATGATCCACGACTCTGGTGATCGAGTGAGATGGCAAATATGACCGCCCACTCTTACCGGCATGGCACATGATGATGATGATGATCAAGATGTCTCTAGCTTGTACTGCCAGTTCATCAGGTGTTTGACTGTGTATAACATCATAAATCTTGGGTAATCGTGAGGAATATGGGCGTTCCATCACATGTAATACAACTCATAAAAATGCTCCATCCAGACCAACACGCAGCGGTTAGAATAGATCGCGAGAGACTGATTGGTTGACATCAAGCAAGTAGTCCGTCAGGGCTGTGTACTGCCACCCTATTTGTTTAATCTGTACGCCGAAAATATAATGAGAAATGTCAGAGATGATATAAACAGGGAGCTATATGGTGCCCTAAATATCGGTGGTCATGACATACCAGAGATTCGATATGCTGGTGGTATATTATTGCTATCCACAACACAGAATGGTATCTATCCATCATGTGCCGTGTCGATAAGCGTGGGCGGTCATGTTTCGCCATATCACTCGATCACAAGAGTCTTGGATCAGCTCCGTGTTTCTGTCTCGACCATGCCAAGAGACCCAGCCATCCAGGTATTTGCTTCTCGGTTTTCCCCTTGTTTCATCCCTTCGATCTTGCCAGTTGTCACCAAGATCTCCAATTAATTTCTTTTCATAACATGCCCAAACATTTTGCCTGTCTACGTCTAATGTCTCTAATCAGTTTACGATCTCCATTTTGTTTCTTGAAAGACTTGCTCATTGGTTTTTCTGTCTGCCCGTGGTATTCTTTGCATTTTCCTCAGAAACCACATTTTCACAGCCATCAGGTTTTTTTCAGCTTGTCTGCTCATTGTCCACGCTTCAAATCCATACAAACGTACAGGTTCTATATAGCATTTCAACACTATTTTACTCTTTTTAGTTGATATCTGTTTAATGGTCAGTATGTTTTTCATCTTACAAAAAGCTACCTTCGCAATGACAATTCTTGTTCTAATCTCTTCAAGACATCTCCCATCTGATGTTATGACTTTTCCGAGATAACTTTACCGATTCACTTGTTTAAGAATATGCCCATTTACTTGTATTTTACACTGTGGTATTTCCTTCTTCCCAGTGACGACCATAATCTGTCTTCCTACAATTCAATTCTAACCCTAGTTGTTCGCTGTGTGCAACAACTGCATCTACTTAATGTCGCAGGTTCTGTTCATTGTCTGCAATCAAGACATCAAGTCTAATGTTATTGATGTATCGTCACTCAATGAAGAATGGTATAGAAAACGTAATCTTAACATAGCAAAAACAAACATAATGCATACAGATAAAACTACTATGGAGAAAGAAATATAAGTTAATGAGGAAAAATTTGAGGTGGTGGACAATTTCGAATATCTTGGGTCAACAATGTTGACACAATGAAAGAAGTTAATAGACGAATACCTATTGCTCTTCAAAGACTAAACAAACAAACAAAAAACAGATTTTATTGTGGAGAGGGACAGATAGAACTACAAAACTTAGAGTTTTAATAACATGCATCTGTCTCATTGCAACTTACGCCTGTGAGACCTGGACACGAAATAAACAAGCTGAACAGCGCATAAATGCCTTTGAATATAAATGTTATAGACGGCTTCTAAGAATATATTGGATAAAGGAAAGAAGAAATGCATACATACATGCATGCATGCATACAAATACATACACATACGAGTGCTGAATATTGAAGAAGGTTGGCTATTAAAGACGACAAAAGAAAGAAAATTGAAATATTTTGGTCACTTGAACAATAATGGAGGGTTATGTGCCTGGGAAGAGAGGACGAAGAAGGCCACAGATAAGATGGGTGCAGGATATGGCGGATGATCTCCAGATGGGTGTAACAAACGCGGGACAATTTGCTTATGATCGAAAGGTTTTCCGGAAGGTTGTTCTGGGAGCGAGGTTCTGCAAAGAACATGCTGCTGAATAAATGAATAAACATTTTACAAAGAATAATATTATATTTTCTAACAAGTTTCAGGTCAAAATGATGTCATTATCGCAATTCAATGTCACTTTGAAATAACTCGATATTAATACACACGCGAACAAAGCGAGGTTTCCAAATGTCCCAAGCATGATTGATTGATTGATTGATTGATTGATTGATTGATTGATTGATTGATTGAGGAACCGACATCACAGCATTCGGCGCATTCCCATAAGCGCTCCATCCCCATCCTCAGCAGTCAGCGAAGAGTTCCAACACCATTAGTTCCAGTAGCAATCTGATTATATGTCCGTCTCGCCTTTCCTCTGAGCGTCGAGCGTCGGCCAGATCCCCTCGTCACTCCTCGCTGCCTCTTTCTTGCCAGACTATGGTGATCCATTTGCTCCTCCGAGGTGTACAAGTGCTCCCACAAAGCCGCAACCATGTCTGCCTTGTCATGCATCAATACTCCACCAAGTTTTGCCGAGCCAGCCAAGTTGTCCGCCTGTTCATTCCCCAGCACACCGGCATGCGCCGGAGAAAAGATCCAGGTGATACCTGCCACCCGTGACCTCCGAAGCGAAGCAAGCCACTCTGCACGAAGCCTGCCTGTCCTCACCCTCCTCAGCATGCTTTCTGAGTCAGTTACAATCAATGTGTGTGTATGTATCGTGTTCTCCATCCAGCCGAAAGCTGCACTGACCGCCCCCACCTCCATTCTTAAGCTAGATGTTGTGGTATCATACGCCAGGTTCTCCTGCACCAAACGTCAACCATTAGCTTTTGCTAAGAATCCCCAGGCACTTCTCCTACCTCTCAACACTGAACCATCTGTGTAGATAAACGCATCACCCGGGCGAGAATTATCCTGAATTAGTTGCTGGATTTCCACTTCCGTGGCCCCTGCTGGCCACTCCCTGCACTCCCGGCCCAATGTGATTATAACTCTGCACAAGTCTGACTGCTCTGCTGGCACTCTGACCCACTCCTCTCCTCGCCTAATGTTCTCCAAGATGCACACCTGTCTGGTCGTATCCTCCGCCTGAGCCATCCATGATTTCCCTTTTATCAGTCTCTGACCCTTATCTGCGTCCAGCGCCTCATGCAACGGGTGATCTGTGTCTGCAGCTACTCTGAGGTATGTCTTCGCCTGCATCACCTTGTGCCTACCAGCAACAGTCGGCAGACCAAGGATGTAACGCATACACACTACTGGGGTATCTCTAGTGAATCCCAGAATGACCCGCATAGCTTCGTTCTGTATGCGCTCTAATTTCACCAGCTGACTCTTTGGAACAGTGAGCAGTCCTAGTCCATAATCAATCACTGAGAGGATCAAGTGCTGGTATAGTGTGAAGAGTATTCCTTGCTCTGTGTCCATTGCAGCCATAGTTTTAAGTGCACTGAGTCCCTTTTGAGATCTTGTCACAACCGTCTCCACATGGTCCTTGAAGGACAGACTCCTGTCAAATGTAATTCCCAGATACTTCAGTTTGTTCTCTCTGTTGACGCTTCTACCATCTATCGTGAGGCTTGGGACATCATCTCTCACAATCCTGTTGTCCATAGAGCATCACAAAACAGCCGCCTTTTCCGGGTGGACGACAGCACTCATTTCAGTGCACCAATCAATCACTTTGTCTACTGTCGCCTGTAGCTCCTGGGCTGTTTGCTCCCTATCTCTCCTCTGCCTATATGCAAGAACATAATCTGCAAATGTTAGTATCCTTCCAACCCCTGGTGCATCTAGGTTTGCAATCTTGCTCGTATACACATTAAAGAGCACCGGTGAGAATGCAGATCCCTGTGGCAGTCCCGGGGTTAAAATATGTGGCTCTGAGGTCCATGCACCCAGATGGAGAGCAACCCGACGAGAATGAGAAAATATGAAATGAATTCCGAGTATTTGATACAGTGAAAAGCTGCAGAGATGAAAGAAAAAGACCTGTCTGACCAAACTGAGACACATTGCAGCCTACACACTAATTAAAGAGTTTTTACTAATCTTTTGATACAGGAAACAACATTATGATCATCTATGTATTTGTGTGTGTTTCTCTTCTAAATAACACTGTGTTAAACATAGCCTGGTATCGACTACTCATTTGGTAATATATGAATATATTCGATGCAGAATTGACTGACTCTAGACAAAAGATGATTCCACAAACAGTAATCACAGTATTCCTGTATTTACCATCAATGGAGAGTTCTGGTTCTATTAGCAGAATCGTGAAAATCAAACATAATGGACAGTAGCAGATGATGAAAAACACGGAGATAACCGAAACCATTTTGGTGACTTTTTGGTCACGGTTGGCTGTCATTTGTACACTTCCTTTCGAAGCAATAGACTGCGCCCTCCATCGAGATTTATTTTTAAGATGTATTACTAGTGTAAATGTACACACGATAACTATCACAAAAGCTATTCCTGGTATGAACACATTGTTGATAGCAAAAAGCACTCTCTCGACCTCGTCTCGATTATCAGTGAAGACCAGTCTTATAATTGTTTTGTTTCGTGTAGGAGAAAATGTGAAAGCATATCTGTTGACGTAGTACAGTGGGCATACACTTGCTATTAGAATGACGAATATAGTTGCAATGCTGATTGAGGCTCGTTTTGGTGTTACGATAGTTTTTACCTGAAATTGAATACGAGAATGCATTACACAGTCGGAAATTGCACGCACAATGCAATATTCGGCACTCTTCCGACAGACGGGTCTAAATAGTTCTGCAGTGAATAAGTTAGGGTGTAGGGTTAGGGTTAGTATTAGTTATATAAAATTATTCACTGCAGAACTATTTAGACCCGTCTGTCGGAAGAGTGCCCAATATTCATTATCAATGCACTATTAGAAAAACTATAAGCAAAAAACAAGATATGTAAATATACTTCATAACTAAACAAAGTGTTTGATTGTGTGAAATTAGGAGAAACTAATCAAATTAATAGAACACTTTGACAGTGATGCCAAAGATGCTTATAATGCAAATAAAATATTGACAGCAAATAGCTGCTACGAGTGGACGATTGGCTACCCATTCCTGCTTAATCTCAGGCCTATATAATGTGATGGCGCTATCATATCACAGACCCATGGCAGGAAACTGATTTGGAACAAATTATTTATTTAAAGAATGAAAAGCATGTATGAACATTTCGTAAAGCATGTATCCACCCACACTTGTATGTATTCGGCTACTGGATATGTTAATTGCCTTCCTTTCTACCCATATAAGTGGCCTGGCACTCACACTGGAATTGATAAATGCCGTTTGATTTGGTGTACGGATACAATGATTATTTCACAGATTGAGTGGGTATCGAGTTGGTTTTATATCTGACCGTTGGTTCAGTAGCACATAATCTTCTGTTTACAAATGTTTTAAATCGTGCATTCGTTTCTTTACGTGGTTTCCTCGAAATGTTAGTTGAAGAAACACTTGAAGTTTGGGAACCGTTGATTCTATGGGTATACATTTGAGTGAATGGCAGTGACGTTTGATGAAACCGGTTAGATAGCTATTAAATTTCAGAGTCTGGTGAAGGGTGTCTAGTTATTGCTTCAGTATTTCGTCGAAGCAAATGGTAAAATGATTTAAGTGACGTCAAGGGGAATCTGATCGTAAAAATGCAGAGGTTAACTAGGTTTAAAACAAATGGCACAACAACAGAAAACTTATGAAGTTAGATGGTTTTGAGAACATTCATTTTTCCGATGACAACATATCTTCGCGAGCCATTGATCATTTAGCAATCAATAAAAACAAAATGAATCGGGGACTTGAACTTAGATGTTACAGAAACAATAATATGTTTACCATATTAAACGTCACAGTGGTTGGTAACAACAATGATAGACTGCCTGGTTCATGAAAGAAGAAAAAGGAGTCGACCAGCATGAAGATGGTCACGGGACACTGAGGGTTGTGTTAACATGAGATGCTCGGGGCACTGGAAATGGCAAAGAATCGAAATACTGTTTCTGCACGCCGCAATGAGAGCTACGTGTTGTAAAGGACCTACAACATGTTGAAAAGGAAAAATATTGATAAAATCTTGCAAACGGTGCTACATGTGATTCTTGCAACATGAACCATCACTTATACATGTGATTCTTGCAACATGAACCATCACTTATACATGCAATCTCTGCGACCGTCACACACACACACACACATGAGCATGCAATGAGTTGTTACTATCTTTAGCTGTTTGTGCTGTTTGGTGGCATTGTAAACCTACTAGGCTGTGATGGTTCCCCTCTGAATTGTGATTGACTCTACGGTATCAGTTAAGCTGGTCTTTACTCTTCAGGTCCACTAGTGGTGCCAAGTGGTGGAAGCTCACTCACACCAACAAAGACTGAACGCCACAGTAACTGTTTCCATAAGGTACTTTTCCCAACTCACATCAACAGACGTGTTAATCCTCAGAGAATTACACAAAGGAACAACTGAATATCGGAATATCGAAATGAATATCGGAAACCAATATTATGCTGCAATGGATTCCACTAATGAAGGTTATTATTTCCATTAACCCTTGTTTCCTTAGATGTCAGACATGGGTGGCTTAGACTAATCTACTAACCTTCTCTGTGATTTATTATTGGAAACCAAATAAATGTCCAAATTCTTCTTCCAACCCTGCATGCTTCCTTGGAATCATGTTATGCATGAGGTAATATCCTCCTTGTCCATTATTCTGCCTGTACCCCAAATGTATTAGCTGTGTCTGTTGTCGTTCGATCGCTCCTTTGCAAGATCCTTGCTGTCTGCCAGCCAATTCGAATGTGAGTATTTTTTTTTTCTGAATCCCTCGTTATCATCACATGCATCATTGTAATCCCCGACAAATAGGACGTGATGTGTTGGCATATTAGATTAAGATTGTTTATTCCTAATTTGCTATGCTTCGATGAAGCAGCAGACACGAATGCAAATGCCTGTATATATCAGATCGATTTAATTTGACATGCACATCTGTCACCCCGCTGGGGTCGGGCTATTGTTATAATGTTATGTTAGATACACAAACAAGTAATTAGTACTACAATCAAAACAAAACCTTAAGGGGCATGGTGACGCACAGGCATCTCTCCAGTGTAATAAAGGCAGTTATCCAGCTGGTGACTCGGGTAAATATGCCATGTGGCCACGCCCCAGACAGATACTGAACCTCTATGGGTTCGAAGTCTAGATCTAAGTCATTGAAGGCTGGATTATAGCAGATGTTTGTCCAGACGAGAGGTACCAGGGAACATAGGTCAGAGATGGCCAGACCTGAAAGAGGAAACAAATATGAATTTATTTTTACAATATTTGGGCCAACCTTCATAATACGGTTCTTGCTTACCGAAGAACTAGAAATAACTAATAACATAACCCCATAACAACCATGAATGTAACCCTGCTGCGACAACACTGCGGATTGAACTCATTCATTCATTCATTCATTCATTCTTTCATTCATTCATTCATTCATTCATTCATTCATGCATTCATTCATTCATTCAGTAGCATGTCCTTTGCAGAACCTCGCTCCCATAACAACGTTCCGGAAAACCTGTCGATCATAAGCAAGATGCCCCGCGTCCGATACACCCATCTGGAGATCATCCGCCACATCCTGCACCCATCTTCCCTTTGGCCTTCCTCTTCCTCTCTTCCCAGGTATATACCCCTCCATTATTGTTCTCTCCAAACTTTCATGACGTTTCAAGTGACCAAAATATTTCAATTTTCTTTGTTTTATCGTCTTTAATAGCCAACCTTCTTCAATATTCAGCTCTTGAAGTATGGATGCATTTGTTCTTTTCTTTACCCACGATATTCTTAGAACTCGTCTATAACATTTATATCCAAAGGCATTTATGCGCTGTTCAGCTTGTTTAGTAAGTGTCCAGGATTGAACTACTAATATTAAATGATAGAGGCAATTTCATGGCACACTGTTGTAGTGCTGTCGGGTGTACACTTATTCTATACCAAGCCATGGGTATTGATGCAGCACCAGCTGTATTTTTTCTTACCACCTCTTCTTCTCCAGATTATTTTTCTCATAATTATGAGCATGATCTTTCTTGTGTTTCGTGAGGGTGGATGGACTAGAGAGCCGCACGTGTCAGTAGACAACCTAATCTTGCCATGACTGTGGATGAACATGTGGGACTTGCATCATATATCCGATTCGCCGAAGGCATGTAATAGATTCCTTAAGACTGGCAATTACACCCTGATCACTTTCTCTAACAATCACAGTACCTAATTGGAGGGTTTCGGTTAAATCTTTACTAGAAGCAATATTGAATGTCTTCCAACCAGCGTGTCTCTTAGTTTAACTCATTAGTAGTGGCAATATTGAATATCTTCCAATCAGTGTGTCTCTTAGAGAACATCTTTAGTAGTGGTAATATATAATGTCGCCCTATCAGTGTGTCTCTAATATTAAATCTTTAGTAGTAATAATAATAATAATAATAATATGTGAAGGAAAGCTAGCGTTGTGTGTTGAGGTAACCCGATATTTGTATTCAGTATACTTTAAGCCCTAATCCTTAATAATACGACGAAGCATCTACACATGGATTAGTTCTACTTTTAATTTATACATGCCACCATTCGTAAAATATTGTGTAACATATTATAGAAGATTAATGTAAATTAAATAATCACTCGTACTCCACCATTCGTAAAATATTGCGTAAAATATTCTAGCCGATTAATGTAAAATTTTAAAAACATCAGTCTTACTACGTATAAACAGTAAGACAGGCTGCTTGCCTTGTAGCGTAAAATACAACATTAAACATTAAACATCCCTGTTACTTAGTTTAAGACTTTAGCTTAAATGTAGTCATCGCTTAAAAAATGACACCAATGGTAAACGCACTTTACCCAGCAAGCTAATGTTGACTGGATCGTGGAACCCTTGTTTGACGAAACAGATGATGTTGATAATGTTAGATATGATTCCGAATACATCCACCAGTTGACACAGCACAGAGTAGAAGATCCACTGGAAGATGACTCTCATCATGTCACTGACAATGGTGTCATAGATCTCCTCTGCATCCACTGGCGTGGAATGATCGTCAGTAAAATTCGCAGCTGGTAATGTAACACCAAAGAGCTCCATTATTTGTTTATTGTCTGTCTCTACGAGGACACAATTCGATGCATGTGCATATTATAAACACTCTATCACAATGCGTATTGTATTAATAGTTTTAAAAAAAAACGTATTAATAAAATGAATAGATCTGTGTTATTTCTATATGTGATGTTTAGTTTGGTGGCATTTTCTACGGCAAACCACCTGTAAAAGTAGTTAGATAAATTTACTTTTAAAAATAAAATTCAAATTGCTTCTAGCATTACATTAATGCGTTATTAAATAGTCGGTTGTTTGATCCGTCATGCAGAAAATAAAGCATGTCCTGAAGTCTCTGACAATGATGATATATGGTCACTATAAAAAGCAGACCTACCAAGTCACGTAATTATAAAGGAGATTGCATGATTCAGCATGGAAGAAGTTTCTGTGATGGAACGTGCTCACAATACAACTGACATGTTGTTCTACCGCATTGCGAAGTATGTATGTGTAAAGCAAACTTTGGAGAGGAAAGAGATGAAGATGTTACTTTGAAGAGAAATGAGAGAGAAGAAAAACATGTTGATAAGGCATTGACACATAATATAATAATCAGGAACACCATCTTTCACCAACATCATGGACAACTTTGGACATGGAAATATCCTGGAAACAATTTTCATAATCAAAATGATTATATACTACCAAACAATCGAGCACAGGTAATTGGAAAACTATAAATAAAATTGAAGACTTTAAAGAGGGTTCCACATCATATAAAGCTAGATTTGGCAATGAGTCAAAACAGGAAATGAGTGCTAAATAGACGATTACTGTAAGGATAAGTACAATGCATTAGAAAGCATAGGTAGTAATGACGAATAATGGCAAATGTTAAAGCAGTTAATACAACAGATATACAAGAAAATAATATCAGAATTAAAGAAAACTGCTACAAATAAATTTATCACAGAGGAAATTACATAATTGATGGATATTAGAAGAAACGATTAAAACAATCAATATGAATATGTAAAATTACATACATTCATTTTTCATAATCGTAAGCCAACGCAAGCATGTGGAGACCAAGAGTGAAGGTGCTGAGCAATTTGACAACAGAGCATGGAGGAACGTCAGTATCAGAAATGATTGACAGCACACACAAAATAGACAGTGGACACACATGATCACGGAAGCCACATTCAATGGACTATAAGAAGAAACGATGTATAGATGCTTACTTCAAATACTTAGTGTAATATAATCATGCGATCGAGTAAGCTCGTTAAAGGACATCACAATTACACATGTCAGTGTTCGATGGTGAATTAATCACATAATAGTTCTGAGCACTTATGGGTAACTCAGCAGTACAGTAATATCTGTCAATCCGTACCGAATTGAACTCAATTTAACGTCGGGGTCATGACTCCGGGCGTCTTTCCACCTGCCGTGCGAGATGATCGGTCGATTTCGTTGTCCTTGTTGTTTATGCTTGTCCTTTAGCAGTGAACCTTCAGTGAGGAGAGCCTGTGCAGCCGGTGCTTGTGCCCTCACACTACATTAGCACCTGTGGGGAGCCAGCTTCTTCCCTAGCCACGGCCTCTATCGCCTCCGTTATCATGATCCTTTTTCGTGACCCGTTCATGGCGCCGCACTCTACTAGGAAGCCGGTACTTTCTCTTGGTTTCTCAACCCGCCTATTAGTCTCTGCTGTTGAGTGCGACTTACGAAAGACGACTGCCGCCCTAGTACGGAGGTTAGACTTCAGCTGACATTTGCATGATTTGACGACTGCTTCCGTGCGGCGATTGCCCCACCGAACAGTCCTGTACTTAGATGCACTGCCCTCGCTCGAGGGAAGGCTATAGAGTCGACACGAGACAGTGCACGTTCTTGCTCTTAGTTGAGAGATTAGTAGTCGCTGTGCAGTTACCGCTTTAACCGTACTACGAGTTCAAGACTTGTCCCACTCCATGTTCCGACAATTCCACAGCCAGCACGAGGCCTTTTCGGCTGCCTCACCTAGTTGTTGTTGTGCCCGAATTCTCGCTTGTCCTTGTATGCCCATTTGCTTTAGCACATCATACACGGAGTGGGAGACTAGACCTCTTGCACCTACCTTGACGGCGAATAGCCTAACAGTGTAACTTTCCAGTCTTAGACTAGCGACCATGTCACCGCACGTCTGCTGCTCCTCGATATTTGATTCGTATGGGACTGTCAGTGTCAGCTGCCTGGCCAACAAGGAGTGCAGTACTGTGTCAGGTTGCAAGCCAAACTTTCGGATCACCTCATGGTACTTCAAATGGCCCTTTAGGTCCACGGTCAGCTCCCAGTCACCAGCGCCATCTACAATAGCCGGAGACGGCAGGTCGGCAGCGCAGCCTTCCTTGTACCTGCGTTGCTGCCCAGCTCGGACGAAGTAAATCCCCAGGGACCTTGTCCTGGCCCCTCTGTTCGCCTGCACTCTGGTGACATACACTATGGCCGCCAACTCAGTAAGGACTTTGTTGAGGCGTCATGTGAATCGGCCTTGGGTTAGGGCGACTTTGCGCGCGAACAGTACGTGCTCCGCTGTCTAGACCTTATTACAGAGGCCAAAACCAAAACTAACAGCGACACCGTCAGAGAACTGCTGTTTGCTGATGATTGCGCTCTATATGCCAACTCAGAGGCAGACATGCAACACAATGTTTCAGCTTTCTCATATGCCTGTGTAAACTTTGGGCTCAATATCAACTTGGAGAAGACTGTAGTTAAGTACAAGCCAGCTCCAGGGAATAATCACACCGTGCCGAATATCAAGGTGTACGGTCATAGACTAAGTGTTGTGGACAAATTCACCTATCTTGGCAGCACTGTGTCACAAGCTGTCACAATTGATGACGAGGTGAATGCATGAATCTCCAAAGCCAGCGCGCGGCCTTTGGCAGACAGTACAAGAATGTATGGGACAGAAATGAAATAAGCCTGCTGAGAGTCTATAAAGCAGTTGTATTATCGACACTGCTATATGCTTGTGAAACCTGGACTGTTTATCACCGACATGCTAGGAAATTAAACCACTTCCACACAGTCTGCCTTGGGAAGCTATTGAAGATTAAATGGCAAGAAAGGATCCCAGACACTGAAGTTCTAGAAAGAGCGTCCATGCCCAGTATCCACCCTCTACTAATGAAAAATCGGATTCGCTGGGCTGGTCACTTAACTCGTACGCCAGATAACAGTTCCTTAAACAATTTTTTTTACGGCGAGCTGCGTTGTGATAAACGCTCCCAAGGCGGCCAGAGAAAACGCTTTAAAGACACTCTGAAAATCTCACTTAAAGCTTTTGGAATTCATCTTGACACCTGGGAGACTGCTGATAAGGACCGTAATTCGTGGCGTACGTCATTACATAAGGGTGCCGTCACATGTGAAGCAACCAGTACTGCAAGAGCTGTGAAGAAAAGCCTGGACAGAAAAACCACAGAAGGAGATCCTCCTCGTGGAACGTCAAGAATTCTTTCCCCACAATTTCAAAGAGCATTTCGAGCCATAGTGGGCCTTATCAGCCATCTTAGAACTCACGGCTGCATTCTTTCAACCCCACTGGATGAAATCAATGGTCATCATCATTGATGGACAAACAACATTACAGAGGCGACATCACGGGTCGGTGGCTTTACCTTACTTGACCAAGTTGGTAGCTGATGGCAAGACATCGTAGAGGGATCGGACGACGAAATTCAAGCGCAATGGTGCCATACGTCATATTTCATTTCAGGTAAAGGATCTCTGCACTATCTCTTCTCATGACATCCACTGGCCCTGCTGCGCCTTTTGGGCAGCCATGTCTACTTTCTCTTCTCCCCATCGCGGATCTCCTGAACCACCAGGTCTCTGCGTTCCTTGGTCGTCGCCTTGGACCACATCGGAGCCTTGTCATGGCTGCCCGCACCCCCGTTTATCCGATGGGTGTGCCCCATGATTTCCTTCAGCTTCAAAGCTGTCTGGGCATCTTCGACCGCGCTAACGACCTTCCACTTCCTTCCCGTTCTAAGCGCTTCATCTGCTTCTACAGACTCACATGTTCGTACCCTATTGTGGAATTTAATGTAAGTGAAGAAATTAGGCGTAGACAGGCGCGGAGGTTTTTTGTTCACGTTATGAGAAGAGATAAATTGGAGAACTTGGTAACAACTGGCAAGATTGAGGGGAACAAACCGAGGGAAATAAGAGAAATGAATACCTGTATGGCTTAGCCACGTGGTATTCTCGAGACAAGAACACAGAGCTGATCCACGACTCTGGTGATCGTGTGAGATGGCGAAATATGACAGCTTATCGGCATGGCATATGATGATGATTACTATTTTTTTTTATTGTATTTTTTTTTTTTTACAAAGACTATGTAACGAATTGAGCACAACCCACTACTGGCAACGCACTTTCTATTCCGGTTAGAAACTTGGGCCTTCGGGATCGACGGGATATACAAACAGCGTTGCCAGTAATGGCTTCTGCTCAATCTTCAAACCTCAAATCCCGAAACAACCAAATAAATTAATATGCTAATAATGTAAACAAAGGCAACGAAACAAATGTAAGTCAAGTTAACAACTCGCTAACTACCCTGGAATTTCACACATCAGGCGTCGCACGAATCCCTAAGTTTGGATGCTGAGCAAAAATTATTGTGATTGAGTGAGTTGAGCTATGAACCGACATCACTGCAATCAGGACATTCCCAAGTGCACTCCGTCCCCTCGTTCAACAGCCAGCGAAGCATCACACAACTAATTGTTCCGACCGCTATCTGATTGAAAGTTCTCCTGGTTTTCCCTCTCAGTTTTGAGATTCTACCAGAACATCTGCCAAACCCCCGCAATCTCATCCTTTCCACATACGGGTTCTCAATCTGTTCCTCCACCTTCTCCCCCTGGTCCCACAGGCGCGCAACCATCTCTCTCTTGTCCATTGGGAATCGACCACCAAAAGGTGCATTCCCTGCCAGCCTATAAGCCTGTTCATTCCCGCACTCCCGCATGACCAGGGCAAAATTTCCATACATTTCTTACAATCTGTGACCTCAGAAGTCTGGTGAGCCATTCAACACGAAACATTCCTTTCTCCACTTTACTAAGCATACTCCTTGAGTCCGTGATGAAGACAATGCGTCTTGCAGTGGTCTCTTCTAACAAACGGAATGCCGCTGTGACTGCTTCCACATCCATTCTCATTCCGAAGGTCGTAGTCTCATATGCCATTGTAGCGGAATTCTTGGAGTTGTCGATCGATGAAAGACTATCGCGCCATTCGTCTACAGGCAGCCGCCATACTTTGATGTTGGGGACAGACTGTCCTGATGAGAGTCGGCAAGATCTTTTGTTGTGGGGGAAAGATTTCTCCAGATCACAAGCTGGCAAGAATTTTTGGAGTACCGGGAACAATTCCCCAGATCAAAGCGGGACAGTCGGCCGGTTGTTTACATCGAGTGGGAAAAGGAGAGAAAATAATAGTTTCTCGACGCCTACTGTCTAGTCAGATTTGTGACGTCATTCAGACACAGTTTTAAAACAGTCTGGGCAAACACCTTTGGCAGGAGTCGACTAAATGTTGTGAGGCAACAAGGACGTCTTTGATGTTCCTGTTCTGATTATGGAAAGAGACCACGGTGTCTTATGTTGATTTACATCGGCGGACATTTGTCCATTGTGTGATTTAGTGGTCTCTATTTCAGACGGGAATAAATACATGGTTCCACTATGTTTTCCAAAAAAAGCTAGCAGACAAGTCATAGAAGAAGATTATTTCTCGATCATTGGAGGCAGTTTTAACTCAGCGGCCTTTGCACAGGGCCCATAACCCAGAAGTTCTGCAAGAACCTGGCCTCTGCTGAGCAGGAACCGACGATCATCTAAGAGTGATTCCTCCGTGGTAGTTCTCATCATATTAGAGTGAAGATACTTACAATACCACCAGTAACAGGGACAATAGTATTTATACAGAGAAATTAACAATTAACATTGCGTTTTCCTCTGTGGTGAATTCCTGTGAGAAATTAACAATTAACATTGTGTTTTCCAAATGGTGAATTCCTGTGAGAAATTAACAATTAACATTTTGCTTCAAAGTGACAGTAAACATTTATTTTACTGTACAAGGGTTATCAGATCACAGATCTGTTAGTGACATATTAGTTACACTGTGTGTGTCGGATTCATGATCAGTATTGGATTACATCCACCATTGGTGACCAGGCATCCGGACTATCCAAGAGCCAAGGTGGAAGTCGACACCTGGCCGGAGAGATGCATCATTGGGTGAGGTCCTTCTGTACTTGATCTATGGTGCTGTTGTGTGGCCGGTACTGTGATGAAAACAGACTTTGATCATGAGCTGTTCGGTCTGATTCTGCATAAACCCTAGATTATACGACAGATATTCTACACACACACACTTTGCACATACCTGACACTGTTCCTTAATAAATTAATTTGTCATTTTGTTAGAAGCTAGAGTTGTGTAGTATGTTTTGGAAAAGAATGAGAGGGGGCATGGTCCTGTGGTAAGAAGAAGAAGAATAAGAAGAAGAAGAAGAAGAAGTAGAGAGAGAGAGAGAGAGAGAGAGAGAGAGAGAGAGAGAGAGAGAGAGAGAGAGATCCAAAGACTGATGGGGTTTTGTGGACAGAGATCCAAGAGATCCTAAAGATAATGATATGGAGTTAAAATAATGTGGGTGTTGATTCCCCTCACCCCAGGGACGACACTTATTACGACAGCCATACTCTCCTTTTTCAAGAATCGTTCATTAGCCTTCGCAGAACAAGTGGCAATATTTTTAAAAAGTGTAAAATTTAGTTATTTAGACAGTCATTCAGATGGTCAGTCAAACTGTTAGTCAGTTAGTCCGTCAGTCAGTCAGTTAGTTAGTTAGTTAGTTAGTTAGTTAGTTAGTTAGTTAGTTAGTTAGTTAGTTAGTTAGTGAGGAGCGGCGGGCCGAGTGTCTAGAACGCCGGACAATCTCCTTCGGGAGACCCGAGTTCGACCCCTCGTTAAGATGTTGGATTTTTTTCTGTCGGGGGCAAAAATAAAATTCTAACCTCCACAGTTCGCAGCGACTGCGCTAGCCAGGCGGCCTTAATTCCTCAGGCTCAAAGACCCCTCTGCCATACACCGCAAGGTACTATATTGGCAGTAAATGACATCTAGTTAGGCAGTCAGTCAGTCAGTCAGTCAGTCAGGTAGGTAGGTAGGTAGTTAGTTAGTTAGTTTGTTAGTTAGTTAGTTAGTTAGTTAGTTAGTTAGATCGTTAGTTACTTAGTTAGTTAGTTAGTTAGTTAGGTAGTTAGTTAGTTAGTTAGTTAGTTAGTTAGTTAGTTAGTTAGTTAGTTAGTTAGTTAGTTAGTTAGTTAGTTAGTTAGTTAGTTAGTATATAACATGACAGTCTGGTAAAATTCTATAACATCACAATCTGGTAAAATGGTATAACATGACAGTCTGGTAAAATGATATAACATCACAGTCTGGTAAAATGGTACAACATGACAGTCTGGTAAAATGATATAACATCACAGTCTGGTAAAATGATATAACATCACAGTCTGGTAAAATGATATAACATCACAGTCTGGTAAAATGATATAACATCACAGTCTGGTAAAATGATATAACATCACAGTCTGGTAAAATGATATAACATCACAGTCTGGTAAAATGATATAACATCACAGTCTGGTAAAATGGTATAACATGACAGTCTGGTAAAATGGTATAACATGACAGTCTGGTAAAATGCTAAAACATGACAGTCTGGTAAAATGGTATAACATGACAGTCTGGTAAAATGCTAAAACATCACAGTCTGGTAAAATGGTATAACATGACAGCCTGGTAAAATGATATAACATCACAGTCTGGTAAAATGGTACAACATGACAGTCTGGTAAAATGATATAACATCACAGTCTGGTAAAATGATATAACATCACAGTCTGGTAAAATGATATAACATCACAGTCTGGTAAAATGGTATAACATGACAGTCTGGTAAAATGGTATAACATGACAGTCTGGTAAAATGCTAAAACATGACAGTCTGGTAAAATGGTATAACATGACAGTCTGGTAAAATGCTAAAACATCACAGTCTGGTAAAATGGTATAACATGACAGTCTGGTAAAATGGAATTAATGCCTGAGAAATACATGAGTATGTGCATGGTTGTGTATGTGTGGGTATGTATGTATGTGTATGTGTGTGTATGTGTGTGTGGGGATGCGTGCGTGCGAGCGCGCGCATGTGTGTGTGTGCGTGCGCGCGCGTGTGTGTGTGTGTGTGTGTGGCAGGAAGGATAGCTTGATATTGAACATATTCATCTTTGGTTTTCTAAGGACTGACTAATTTCTATGCTCTCTCAGTTCAGTTATCAGTTATCAGTTGGGGTATCTTCATTGCACTCCGGACATGTCCATAGGTGCTCAGATCCTCCCTCCAGCATATGCATCAGCGTCCGGTGGCTAATAGTGCCAGTTCTGTGTTGGTTGACGAGGCGCTTTGTTTTCCCGATGTACCTCTCGCGTCTGGCTGTGCCGATTCTTACTCCCAAGTCTTTCATCCTGGACTGCGATGTGGAATCACTGACGTCAAATTCCTCTGTTCTCGCCATATCTTTGAGGACGTTAATAACATCGGCACGATCCATGGGCTGGCCATCTACAGGGGGTGCAGAGCCAGCCAGTTTATCAGCTCGTTCATTTCCTTCGACTCCTGCATATCCCGGGACGAAGATGAAGGTGACTTTACGGACAACAGACTTCCGGAGCGACTCAGTCCACTGTCTACGTACAGATCCAGCTTCGACTTTTCTGAATCATGCTCATTGAATCACTTAGTACACACACGTTGGATTAAAGCTGTGATTCCAGCCATATGAAAGCCTGTGTATGCCATCACCTCCATCGTCATTTTGCTCGTGGTCATAGAGTGGGCACCACTGGATTCTTGAACGGTTCGGCCCGCTGAACGGGCTGTAAATGCCCACGAACTTCTCTGCTGCTTTACAACAGATCCATCTGTATAGATGAGCACTTCGGGGCTATCTGAGTGTTCATAGATGAGCGCGTTAACCTCTGCATTGACAGCGGCAGGGTTCTGCTCTCTGCACCGTCTGTCAAGTGTGATAATGCAGGAGAAAGTGTACTTAAAAGCTGGAGGCATCGGCACCCATTCCTTGCCGGGGTTGATACTGGTAAGACTGCAGACCTGTCTGACGACATCTTCCGCCCGACCCATCCATGACTTGCTCCTCTTTAGCCTGTTACATTTTTCTCTGAATATATCGTCATGCAGAGGGTGCTGCTCATCTGCACTTATTTTTAAGTATGCACGAGCTCTCCAGATCTTGATCCTGTGTTCCATTGTCGGGAAGTCAAGGAGGTATCTCATTGCTACACAGCTGGTGTCTCTCGTGCAGCCCAAAATGATGCGCATGGCTTCGTTTTGTACCTTTTCAAGTCTTCCAATCTGTGTAGGGCTGACAGTGAGGATGGCCAGGGCATACTCGATGCGTGAAAGCACAAGTCCTTGGAACAGAAGTATTAGCAGTCTTTGCTCGATATTGGCAGTCGCCATGACTCTCATTGCTGACAAACCTTTTCGAGCCTTCGTTATGACATAATCGACATGATCTCTGAAGGACAGGCTACGAACAAGCCTCACGCCAAGATATGTCATTGACTGGGTTCTACTCAAAATGCTCCCATCCATTCTTACTGTCGGCAGGTCTGTTTTCACAATATGGTTGTTTAGGGAGAACCATGTAACCGATGCCTTTGCAGGGTTGACAAGGGCGTCGGCATCAGCACACCATGAGGAAATACGATCTAGTTCGCCCTGCATATCATTGGCAACCGCCTGTCTATCTCGACCCTGGCGATACACGAGGATGTCGTCAACGAATGACAGAGTCCTACCCCTCCTGTCCAACTGTTGTTCAGTGATCGGCACCGTATACACGTTGAATAGTACTGGTGACAGTGGTGAACCCTGCGGCAATCCTGGACATATCGTTATCGGCTCAGAAGACCAACTCCCGCATCTTAGCACCACCTTCCTTTGGAGCAGATGGCCACACATGTCTCTTCTCTGACCTGAAATCCTTCGTAAACATCTTAAGCAAACACCGCCGCATTCAGCCATGACTCTTTGTTGCGTCTGTACCCTCCAAGTGTGGGCGGGAAGCAGCCGAGCTGTTCCAAGTCACAAGTAAGTCTGTGTGCTACAATTTTCTCCAGTAACTTGCCCGCAGTGTTTTGCATCGTAATGATTCTGTAGCCGCTTATCTTGGAATGGTCTTTGTTCGGTTTTGGTAGCGGCAGCAAGTAGCTGTGTAGCCATTCTTCTTTGATCTGACCCCTCTGGATGCTGGTGTTGAATTCTCTGGCCAGTTATTCCATGTCATCATCTGATATCACAAGTAGGTCACCATATCGGATGCCGTCTGGGCCTGGGGCGGTGTTAGGTGATTTCTTGAGCATCGCGCGCATCATCTCAGCTGTGATTATCCCTTCTTCGTCTGTCCCGACCCCCTCGCACAACTGAGATAGTGTCGTTGTGGTCCTCTGTCTGGCGGGCTCGTCTTTCTGGTCAGTCTGTTCTATGTAGCGTGCAAGAAGGGCCTTACCTTTATCCGCATCCGACTTTTTCCATGTGAGGTCTGTGCCTTGAAAGTCTGGAATACCCCTACGTTGTGCGGCACCGTTCATGCTCTTATGGAGGCTCCAGAACGTCGTAAGAGATCGCTCGGAGCACACCTTCCTGCAGAAGTCGTCCCATTTTTCGGCCTTGGCCTGTTTGGCGCAGGATTTGAATAAAGTCGTCGTCCTATCGACCTCAGTCTTCAGGTTTGCCAACTCAACCTGTGGCATGTTAGCCTTTCTGGCCTTTTGCCAGTCTTTACAGCCTGCCTCTTTCCCAGCCATGCCTTCTCGACCTCTCCATTCCACCATGGTGGCTGCAACCATCTTTCTTGTCTCCTGCGGGAGGAAGTTAGTTTTCTTCTCCTGATCTTGCTTATGGCGTCTTGACCAGTGTTGTCGTACGGGAAGGCATTTGTCTTGTTTCTTTGACTCATGGCCCTGTCTTTCTTGATCAGGATGACACAAGGGTAGTGGTCACTATCGTGGTATCCCAGTGTGCCCCACCGGCACCTTGGTGCGATGGTGGGCGACACCAGAGCCAAGTCAATGACGCTGTCAGAGTCATCTGGTCGAGTGGCTATTCTAGTGACCTTCCCATCATTCAGACACATTAGGGCAGCAGATGCCAGGGCGTCCTCCAGATCTTCTCCCTGTCTATTGGTGATGCAATTCCCCCATTGACTGCCTCTGGCATTGAAGTCCCCACAGTAGATAATATGCCTTTCATCCATATTGAACAAACTCTGCCATTGTCGCACGTCGACCTTCCCATTTCGCACATAAACGTTCACGATTACAAGCTGCACTGGCGTCATTATTCTTAATGCTTGCACTTGCAGGGTATCACTGTTCTTGGAAGATATATCGATCTCAGACACTAGTATGTTGTCGCGGACCAGAATGGCCTTTTCTAGGTGCCGCCTGTTAAAGAATCCCTGAAATCCCGCGACATTGACGGTTCCGTCGCAGAGCTGTGTTTCTTGTAAGACTACAATATCGTTTCCGTAGAGTAGTTTTTCAAGAATGATGCACAGTTCCAGTACAGTACTCGAACGGTTCCGATACCCAATCTGTCACATTTTAAACGCCTTCTGCGCGCGCCTGCCCTCTTCCCACGCTGTGTCCTTGTGGGTCGTCTGTCGTCGTGTTAGGCTTAACTATCGCCACCGGGCGCCGATGATACGCCGAAGGAAGTCCGGGCGCGCGTGCACGAACTCCGTTGCACGGTCCGAACTCCATTTCACCACCTCTGTTCCCTTGCACCAACTAGTGCCTTCCTATATCTATCTATCAACAATCACTGCATTCCCTGTTCCCTCTTTCAATAATCATTGCCTTCTATGTTATCTCTTTCAATAATCACTGTCTTCTATGTTTATCTCTGTCAACAATCAGTGATTTCTCTGTTCTGACTTGTACCAACCAGTGTCTTCTCCATTCTCTCTTTCAACTATCACAGCGTTTCCTGTTTTATCTGTTCTCAATGTGCGCTTCTATTTACTCTCATTTATTAAACAGTGTCTTTCCAAGCATCTCTTTAATCACACGGTGTCTTTCTGTGCATATCATTTATCAAACAGTGTCATTTCTCGTATCTCTTTCATCAAATAATGCATGTCCTGTTCTCTCTTGTCAGTCAATACTTTCCCTGTTCTTGTATTTCTCAACAAATTTCAACTGGGTGTTTGATTACCTTTATTACCACGCCCATTCTATGTTTATATTACCACAATCTTATGTGTATCTCCATACCTATGGCAAACGTATTCAGCCTTAAATAGAACTAAATATAACAATCTATACGCCATGGTGGAACATAGGCTTGTAGCAAACCTCACCAACCATGTTTAAAAACAATCGTATTAAATAATAAGTTGCACATATAGGTGACATGTATATAAAGTCAGTGATATTCGGATATAAAGGTTTTAGTAAATGTACTTTAAGTAAACTATACATTGGTTATTTCACATAATTTACAGACTATGTTTGTTGACGAGTCCGCTATATTTTAAAGACATTATAACTGATTTTAAGCAAGCAAAATTATATTGTCTGCCAACACTCACTATCCTGAGGTCGAACCTTTAAGATTGTAGAGTTACTGAGAACATACCGATAATTAAATTAACTATTTTTGGACGTTACATGCGTATTAGATTCGAATAAAACAGCACCTGTAATGTAGAATCTGTAATTTGCTTTCGCTTTAAATAACACACATTGTCCTTATTTCCACTTATCAGTTATTGCTATTTCTTGTCATGAGCAGTGAACATTAGAGGTCTCGCGAATAAATAATGGCTAGTGGTAATTGATTAGTTTGTCGAAGCAACAACTATATGGTTAAAGAAACTGGCCATACATTTCCATAATTAAAACAGGGCGACCGTTGTCAACTAACTATTAATATATCTTTGAATCATCATACATATTATTTCTGTGATTTATTACTTAACTCTTTCTTTCTCATGCATCTAAGACATTTCTACAGTAAGCTAGTTTGTGCCTTGTTTGGAGGGGGATTGTTCTGTTTAGTTTCCATACACAGTTGTAAGTCTAGAAAAGATCATTATGGGGTGAAGAGTACCTGACAGGAAGAGAAGAGGAATAACACTCAGTCATTTATTCAGTACGTGATATATAATTCACACATGTCAGGAACAAAGGCAGAAGATCTGGCTTGCGGTAGAGAGGATGTAGGAATACTTGTGGGCATGAAGTTATGTACAGGACAGCCAGCTAGTTGATAGTCATACAGTTGACGTCTCAAGCTATAGTATGTCCCTCAAAGAATGCCTTCTTTCACGATCAATTATTTTGAAAACTGTTTGTTGCATCGTTATGAAATTTTTCCAGCCGTTTTATATTTACCCCCTCCCAAGGAATATGTCTTTGATAGGTCCAAAAACAACTTAAATCATCAAAAGCGGCGAAATTTATTTGATTTTTTGCTGAAAAAACTAGTGATTTCTCGCTAACAAATTTATGTTTACAGTAATGAAAGCACCGCCAATTCAGATGAAACACAAGGCGTATCCGGATTCGTATGGGAGTTGGTACAATGAAAGAAGTAGCTTAAAATCGACAGGGTCGGCTGCATTGCACCGGGTTTTTTATCCCATGTGGCTCAGTTTCTTTCCGCATCGCGGAAAGCGTCGCACAAAGCGCGAACTCCGTACCTCCAGCGAAGACCACTTCACCACGAAGAATCCCGAGAGGAGTGCAATGTTTAATATTAGTAAAGACAGAGAATTTACAGAGGCATGGGGTAAATAATTTGTAAATTGACAGGAAAGTAGAAGGAATATATTTCTTACCTTATTTTTCATTTCCTTCTTGTTTCTTCAGCTGCTGGTTAATAATGTGTACACAAGTATTCGTGTTAGCTTTTTATATTGAGTTCGTGAAAGCTTCCAAATAGCTGTGCGTTAAGGTGCGTATGGAGTGACCAGAAATGATACCGCAATTTAGTCATCATGTTTCCATTTTAAGGATCTGTTCAGCTGTCTGTGTAGTTTGTTCACACGCACATATGAGTGACAGACCCGCTCTGAGTCTTCCTGAAAGATTGTCTGCTCTGCTGTTTACCGTTCAGAGACGGAATATGATTACCTGTTTTGCACTATGAAAATAGTTGTCAGTGTCTCTGTAGTGGGCTTTCTTCTTAACGACCAAGATGTTGGTTCTCTTTTCATTGAAGTTTATAGATTGCTTCGTATGCACGTGTGTTGTCCCCTAATTTGACAACGTGTTTGCTCTCACGTTTCTTGTTATGCCACAATATGTCAGTTTCCACCGCAATATTACTCTTCTGTTGGTATTCAATGCGTTTAGTGTGTTTGTGTGTGTGTGTGTGTGTGTGTGTGTGTGTGTGTGTGTGTGTGTGTGTGTGTGTGTGTGTGTGTGTGTGTTTCAATTTCAATACAGTTGTTTGTCACGGCAGAGGGCTTGCGGAATTGAAAATTCATCACTGTGGAATACAAACTGTTGCCATTGACATTATGCTGATGCTGTAATGTTTAGGGCCTGCAATTCTTCTGAATATTTGTAGCAAAATATCCCAGTTGGTGTGCACGTGGATTAATGTCTGCGATCTGCTCAGACCTTAATCTGTGTCGGACGATTCCATTAGGCTGATGAGTGCTCTCGGTTGCATAAAATTCAATCCATCCTTTCTCCAATAATCCTCTTCCTCTTTCAACACATGGTCCTCACATTTTTCCAGTAACATTTATCAATATTTAATAGCACGGACTGGATTAGTATCCTGACGTCAGACAATTTGAATATAGTATTGTCAGCTGCCACCTGTCCTTTAATTTTAGCCCACACAAGTTCTATAGGGTTAAAATGAGAATGGTACGGCGGAAATCTCAAGCACCCATGACGATGCTCTTCTATCAACTTGTCGATTTGATATTTTTTGCTTTTTGGCGTCTGTTTTACAAGGGACAGCAATTCTAGCTAGAAATACGTTTCTGGAAATGGTATGTTTTCCATTCGGAGTCATATCTTTATTGCTCCCTTTGTGCTCGATGCTGTAGGTATTTTGTCTTCTTGGGCAACATCATTGGTATCATGCATTGTCCATAATTGGACACGCCGGTCTATCTAGGGATGGAAGCACAGTATTCTCGAGCCACTTTCTAAATACATTACCATTCATCTTATTATGATAATCTATATTGTCTCTATGCTTTGATACTAACACGAGCCCAGCATTCTGTTGTAAGCCATTATGCGTATTACTAGCATGGGCCATGACCAAAAGCTGTCCTATACTACTGGGCACATATCGCTTTATCTGTCCATCCACTGATTGCCATTCCTTATCACTTGTGTGGTGCGCATTAATCCACATTTCATCCAAACACACTATGCCATAATTTTCTTTGCGCATTTCCCTTATTTCACGTAGGTATCTGCTTCTCATGGCTCCTATATGCGGTTGCTCGCAAAGATTATTTCTACCGCCCTTGTACTTTCAAATAGTGAAGATAATGTCCTTATAATTTTCCACAAAGTTGTTTTGGATAGCTCTATGTTATTGTTCTTTCTGAACCAAACCCTAAGTTTTCTTACAGTCACTGTTTCTTTGGCATCCAGCATTTTTATAATGCTAGATAATCCTGGATATAAAATCCAAAATTTTTATAATTTTAGGAGAATCCGTGGCGAAGTGGTCAAGCCTTTAGACTCGGGATCCAAAGGTCGTGGGTTAAATTCCAGGCCGCATCCTTCGGTTCAGAAGTTAAATTTTTCGGAGACTTCTGTGGGTCGTCGCTAGAGCTGCGTAGTTCGTGCTTTGTGCGATGCTTTCCGCGCTGCGGAAAGAGACCGAGCCATAAGGGATAGAACCCGGTGCAACGAAGTCGACCATGTCGTATATCAAGCGTCTTTTTAAAGCATTTTTATAATAGCTCGCCTTATGAAATCTTTGTCAAAGCTGTCGACGAAATGACCGTTTACTCAAACTCAATGTATGCATTGTTCTGTTTTCGGAATTTGTAATAGTATAAAACAGTTTCCTGCGATCAGCTCCTTGATAAAAAATATGTGTACAAATTCATAGAGATTCTTTCGCATTCAAATTTCGCATTCAATCCCATTGAAAAATATTCACACATTTCAATGTTAGCGATAAGTGGTAAGATTTAAAAAAAAAAATATTAATCAGGTTTCATGAAATAACCCTCTGAATGAACAGTCCTAGTTTAAACAACGCGGGTAGTTGGCATAAGGCCAATCCCATGAAGAAAAAAAAACGAACAATATTCAACACTGGGCGCTGATTGTCTGGCTACGCTGTAATACATTTAAAATTATGAATTTCATCTCAGACCCGTAAATTATGTACCGCATATAAACAAACTTTGAAATTTGTTGTAAATTCTGCAGAACAAAAAAATTGTTGTTGGGTGGACATAATGATAAGGTTATATACTAAATCTCATAATTTTCCCTCAGTTGGTTACTGAGATATGGATGTTTATATTGGGGGGGGGGGGGGGGGAAATGTTGTTTTATGTTCTGTTGTTGAAAGATATATTGCAATGCACTGTTGTAAAGATAATATTCAAATAGAATAGCCAATGGGAATAAATAGCTGCAGCCCTGCTTTGAGGAAATGCTATTCTAAGATGTGTAAGATGGTCTTCCCATGCTATAACCAGGTTTGCGGCAGGGTCTACCTGTATTATTCAATGTGTAGACGGTGCCGATTATTGAACAACAGGGGTTGGATTTCGTCATTTGCTCAAGACACTATAGTGTTTTGACAGGGTAGAGATAGGCTATTGCATGTTCCATGAGTCACGAGTTTTCCCAAAAAAGCTGGGCCTTCGCTAGTGAAATCCACGTAGGGAGAACGCCACGGAAGAATTAGGTCACCGTGTTAAAATTAACTTGGGTAAGTCGGCTGTTTGTCATGTTCAGAAATTTCCTGAAATCGGTCGAAGTAGAATGTTCGAGTTAGCACTGTGCACTCAAACACCCGAGGAACCGAGCCTGAATGATTCACCCGTGAATTGAACACATGATTCACGGAGAAAGGAACTTTCTCCGTGATACTCAACTTCTGCATGAAGGTAGCTTTGCGCTCAACTCAGCTGCTAGCTTTGTTGTGAATCAGTTTCACTTCAACCTTCCACCAGAGCGGACGCTCTTGAACCAGCTTGTTTTGTCTAGAAGGGCATGAAAGAGCAGTCCAGTGTCCGACAGTAACTACAGCTGAACATGGTCATGTCTCCTGGTCAAAGGTAAATATATAAGTTATTCCTTTCGTGTCGTGATACAGAGAATTTCGCGATTGTAAACACGGTGCTATGTGAGTCCAAATGTTAATATTTATAAGGTCGGGCGATCGATAACTGAGCGGAAAACTGGGTCGCTGCGTGTGTCTGTGTATTAGGTAACAGTGATGCTGTGAATTTAAGTTAGATTTAAGGATATACACAAGTCCTTTACATAGGCGATTGCTATGAGACCTATATTATATTTGTGTGGTGTAAGAACTTGCAGTGGTTTAACAGAATGTTACAATTGTAGTGAAGTTGTTACGGCTATTCACGAATGCACCCTTTTCAGGACAGACTGGGCTTTAGTTTAGCATGTATTAAGTTACTGGTGCTCATAGATTAAACAGATAGGTGGAAGTGATGCGGAATTTCTTTCACAGATGTGTTAAAGATATTTAGTGTTGTGAATATGGTGCTATGCTGCTGCAGTGATGCGGTTATGTTAGTTACATGAAAATAGTGGTGTCAATAGAGGAACTGGTGTTGCTACAAAGGTTAGTGATATTGTGGTGGTGAAATATATATTGTGCTATTGTAGCGTATATATTTTGTGATCCGGTGCGTAGCGAAATGAACGACGTGGCATGGTACGACGTGGGTCGATGCGATATGCCTGTGCATTTACGTCGTGATTTTGGGGGATCGATTCGTGATGTTTGGGAAACCGATTTGTGATTTTGGGATCCGTTTGAGGAAAAGCTCTACACTTTCCTATGTGCTATCTTTACAGTCTGGGAATACCTATACTAGGGCTTGACAGATAAATGGAAGGGTGCTTGGATACTCAAAGGAATAATGGGAAACATGGGATAGAAGGCTTGTGCATTTCACAGTTGATTGAACTGTCCTACTTGGCTGGTGGAACCTTTAAGACTTTGCCAACGGCTAATTTAGGTGTAAAGGAACGGGGATTGGATTCACAGCTTCGACATGGGGTGGAAAGCTACATGTTTATAATTGAGACTTCTTACCTCTGGATTAGAAGGGATATCAAGGAGGGTTTCTCCAGGGCATGGGACGGAGATCCCAGACAAGAAACCGATGGATGAATGGATTTAGTATTTAACTTGTTAATTACTTAAGTGTTTAATTAATTAGTTAATGAAGATGTTTATGTTGACAATGATGGAGGGTTGTCCGGTCGGACATGTCTACCGGAGACATATGCTATACGTGTATAGTATATTGGTAACTGTACTTAGAGAAACCATAGGAGAGATAGAGATATAGGTACCAGGATGAGGGGACGGAAGTGTTATACGACCAGACTAGTACTTCTTGGCACCGCTCCTCTCTGACGGGCAATTCAAATGCACTCTGACAGCGGATTCACATACTTGCCTGCCCATCTTCTTTGATGGAGAAGATCCCGTAACATTTTTAGATTGGTTATTTATTTACTGAGGGCAAGGGTAATTTGATGATGTATATAGAAGTCAGTGTTGGTGCCGAATGCTCTCACCTACCGATCTCCTTGCAGGGTTTATCATCGAGGTAGTAACCACGAAGCAGATATATAGATGGTACGATTTGACTACACGCTCATTCCAAGGAGACTACCCAGGCTTGGATGAAGTCCACGTTCTGGGAGCGAGTCAACACCACCGCCTTCGTGAACTGTAACCATGCCCTACACAATCCGGGTAGTACATTTGAACACATTTGTTGATCACCCGTTGCGGTAAAGTCCGACGATATTAGTCTACTAAGATCACACCTTGATCTGCATGATAAATCGTGTTAAGAGACTACTTGGCTATTAGACAGCTGAAAAAAACAACATGAAGACATTCCTATGGGGCTAGACTCAGGGCGAGACAGGCCAGTCATAATGTTCGTCAACCGACGGAAATGAATCTGCTACAGTCGACGACTGCTATATCCATGATGACTGGTGAACCTGCTGTATACAATGCAATGGTGTTATGACATTTGTCCTACTACATTTGGTAATGACTGGTGAACATTCTGTAGTACAGTTATTGGTGTCCTGACATTTATCTGCTAAATTTCAAGATGATTTATATGAACTCATTTAACCCAGCCAAGGGGTTTTCTGATATTTAGGTGCTATAGACAATGAGTGTATATGAAATCCAATGTTTCAGTCAGAGGTCCGGAACCATTCGAACAGGTATTTGAACTATTAGGTTCTACTATGGAAGCTACGCTTAGTTATGGTCAACAGGGGACACCTCAGGCCAGAGGGTCGCCCCAACTAGACTGCTTATGAACTGAAGTCGTAGAGACTACACCAATAAGTGAACATTTCTACAGCCATCTGTGGGGAATTGTCCGGTCAAGTCAAAGAGTCCATTTGGCTAATCCCATTTTGCATCACCGGGTACTTGTTTGAGACCGGGATAGTCCACAAGTGTCAAGACAGCTTTGCTAGGAGTGAGCCCGGTGAATTTCAGGGACCGACTAGACGGATACACACACAGATCTTCCAGTGCCTGATGATGATCATGAGATCATCTCTTACCCTTACTGTACTCTACTCGGCCATCTAATATGTACATAGTTATCCTCCCTATCAGGTTCTTCATCATCCTGCTTCGACGCTAGTGTACAATAAACTTCTTGTTTGGTTAATATGACGTTACTAAAGTCTATTTGTGATGTCTTGGATGAGACCCTAGGGTTCAAGGTCCCTAGGTAGTGGGGATAGGATAGCGGGAGTCCGGGATCTATTGGGGTCTTGTAGACTGAAACAACTTAGCTTACTTGTGAGGTGGTGGGTGCAGGTAAAAGGGTCAAGTGTATCCACCTGTCTAGCCCCAGGGGTCAGTATACACAGTAACAGTCATACACCGGATGGGAAACCACGACGATCCCGTTACACCATGCAGAGCGAACTTGATCGAATTTGCTCATGGTGTGTTGTGTCCAGTGTCCTTGTCAACCCCGCAAAGCTATCAGTTACATGGTTCTCCTTAACAATTCATATTGTTAAAACAGACCCGTCAACAGTAGCAATGGACGGGAACATTATAATAAGAACCAAGTCGGTGACATATCTGGGCGAGAGGTTTGATTGTTGTCTGTCCTTCAAAGAACACATTGATTATGTAATAACAAAAGCTCGAAAGGCAATGTTAGCAGTGAGAGTCATATCAACTGCCAATATTGAGCAAAGACTATTAGTGCTTCTGTTCCAAGGACTGGTACTTTTATCCATTGAGTATGCCCTGACCATCCTCACTATCAACAGTACACACAGACTTAAAATGATATAAAATGAAGCACGCGCATTATTTTGGGCTGTGCGAGAGACACTTGCTGTGCAGCAGTGAAATACCTACTTGACTTTCCGATCATGAACTAAATCAGAGGTCACCAAACTTTTTTCACGGCGGGCCGGATAACTGACAAAATGATGAGCGCGGGCCGGATAGTCATTCTGTACAATACTTGTGCCGGTCTCCGTGGCAAAGGTCTTACGGACGCGGTTCGTAATCCCGTATACTTGCGTTAGAAACACAGCTGCGCGTGATTTGGCAGCAGAAAATGTTGCGCTGGTTTTTTCGCTATGTTGTGGGTGCCGGTCGTTCAGAAAGCAATGGTAAACTACTGAACGTAAACTTGCCAAGAGATCACAACAGCAAACAATGCTGATGTTGAATGCAAACGTCCCGTATAGGATATGCAACTAACTTTAACAATAATTGCAAGCTAGAACGAAAGCTCTGTGAAAAAAGACGAAACACTAAGTTAATCATGGAAAGGGCGTGCAATGCACAATACACACCAAAAAAAAAACACACACAACCAACATATTTATTTACTAAACAAAGTTATCAAAGACGGCGACGTTAGCAAAAAGATAGTTACATCTGACCTAATGTGCACATATCCGAATCTCACAAACTAAGCAGCAAAAGAGGTTAGTAAGATTTGTGAAACTGACGTGTGGCTTTTAAAATACCATCAATGTATGGTTTGAAATTGCTGCATCCAATCAAGAGAATTGCTTTCAAATGTTCATCAGTCAATCTCGTTCGATGTGGCGACTTCACAGACTTCATTTTTAAAAATTGCTCACAGACATAAGTTGTTCCAAACACTGATGCCATACCAGCGGCAAATTTCTTAAGTTTCGGAAACTCAACATCAGGTAAGCAGTTTTCCTTCTCTGTGCTTCTCTTTTAACAAGTCATTTGCTTGCAAATCAATAATTTCCAACCGTAGCTCAACTGGCACATCATCATGGTTACAATCAAACGGATTCTGGAACAGAAGAATGTCACTCTCAATTCTGTCAAGATCTGAAAATCTCTCGAAGCTCTTTGAAACAATGAAAATGAGAAAGGTTTTATCCTTCCAGTTGTGCTTCCAACAATGATTACAGCATTCTCCGAAATCCCTTGATTGTTCTGTAGAGATCACAGACGAGATAATCCTTTCCCTGAAGTTTCAAGTTCAGTTCATTCATGTTGACCAAAAATTACAACTTTGACAGCAAGGTAGGATCTGACATCTGTGAATCAGATCTATCTTTTTCAGTGTGGAAAACATCTACTTCGTTTCGGAGCTTGTAAAAACTAAGCAGGACTTTACCGCAGCTGAGCCACCTGACTGATGTGTGATAAGGCAAGTCACAGAATTCAGAATCAATGTCTTCAAGAAAAGCCTGGAACTGACGGTGAATGAATGCATGTTCCCGAATGAAGCTAAGAGTAGAAACGACTGGTTTCAGTACACAATAAATATCTAAGTCTTTCTCACAGAGTACTTGCCGATGTATGATGCAGTGTATGAACAGAGCGCACGGAATTCGCAAATCTTCCAAATGAGTCCTGATCTGCCCCACCAGACCTTTCCTCACTCCAGCCATGTTTATTTCCTCCATCAACTTTAACACGTCGAAGCTGATTCCACTGAAGGTTATAGTCTTGCAAAATTGTTTGCACTTCCACGAAAATGTCTTTCCCAGTTGTTGTTCCATGCATGCTGCGAACGGACGCCATCTCTTCCGTTATCTGAAAGTCCAAATTGACACCACGAATGAACACGATAAGTTGTGACGTACACGAGAGATCAGTAGACTCGTCCAGCGCCAGAGAATACCACAACAAGTTCCTAGCTTTCTCGCGTATCTGTAGCACTATTTTCTCTTCAAGTTCTTCTGTTCTCCGCACAACTGAACTTTCCGAAGGGCTGATAGTTCCAAACAAATCGGCTTTCTCAGGACACAAGTCATTTGTTGCTTCGATCATACACTCTTTGATGAAGTTGCCATCAGAAAACGGTTTTCCTCGTTCTGCCATCTTATGCACTATTTTGTAACTTGTACGAATGACAGATTCATTTTCAGCAAATTTTCACGTGAAGAGATTTCATTGTGTTTCAAAACCACGTTTAATGGTCTCATATTTCCCAGGGCGTAACTTTCCAGAAAACGTTTAAGATGTTGATAGATGTTTTGTTTCGTAGTGACGCGGAAGATTGTACTTTTTTCAAAACGGCAACACTTCCGCTGCATGTTACGCGATTGGTTTTCTGGTGCTTTGATTCCACAATGAAGTAATGTATTCCCCATTCTTCATTGAAAAATCGACACTCGGCGTCCACTTTTCTTTTCCTAGTAGCCATAATTAAGGGTGATGTACACGGTATCTGAAAATGAAACAAGACGTTAAATTAGAAACATAATTAACATCCTATTGAAACACAAGAAAAACAGAGGACTAGAGGTAACTGGTGAAGCTACGGCTCACCAAAGGTACATATACAGTTTATAGGTACTTTTGTGTAACCGCACAGAGATGATAGAGATAATAGCACAACGCCAACTGCTCATGTGCCGTAGAAGAAGAGAGGAATAGGAAGACAAAGAGAATTTAATTCTATCTCTCGGCTAACAAGGACAGAAAAGATTTAGAGATATCAGAAGAAATTCGGGTCCGTGTACAGGGAATCAGAATAATGTAATTGAAAAGATACAACAACATCTAATTAATAATGCCAATTCCCTAATAAATAAAATTCATGATTAGATGCAATGACAAAATAGGCATCCCCAATGAATAAACATACGCATGATCATCCTTCACAGTACCAGTGATCTTCCATCACAGCATGGGTAGTCATCCAACACAGTACCAGTGATCTTCCATTAGAGCACTGTAAGTGTAGTCTGATACACAACACCAGCAATTATCAGACAACAGATTCTTCTTCTTCTTTCTTCTTTCGTTCGCCTAAATTATGTTTATAACTGCAATGTTGTCTCTTGTATGGATCTAACAGTCTTTTTTAGTTCATTCAGCTGTCCATCTTCCACTGTTGTCTCTATAGGCCAACAGATGGAGAAAGGTTATTCATTTAGTAGCATGTCCATTGCAGAACCTCGCTTCCATAACAACCTTCCGGAAAACCTCTCAATCATAAGCAAGATGTCCCGCTTCAGGTACACCCATCTGGAGAACATCCGCCACATCCTGCACCCATCTTCTATTTGGCCTTCCTCTTCCTCTCTTCCCAGGCATATACCCCTCCATTATTGTTCTCAGGCACAGATATAGCTATTCTATTCCTATATTCCTATTTAAATTATGAAGGTTCATTCAAAACTCACTCCACAGCAGATAATCGTCAATCCACAATCACCATCCTCTTGGATCTTTTGGATCTTCAAAGGTCTGTCTGCTCTCTCAACTGCGGTCTGGAAAATACAGGTGCCACACTCCGCCATGCCTGGGGCATGTTCGCCCATCTGCTTGGTAGTGGCTCAGAGGGATGAGTTAAAACCCTCTGCTGAAAATTAGACACCAGCATCTCTTCGGTCTCAGTTGTTTTCAAGGCCAAAGAGGCGGCAACATGCCATGACTG
This sequence comes from Cepaea hortensis, assembly GCA_963921405.1. NCBI lineage: Eukaryota > Metazoa > Mollusca > Gastropoda > Stylommatophora > Helicidae > Cepaea > Cepaea hortensis. The sequence continues at coordinate 87,719,388 of OY992881.1, forward strand.
GGCTTGTATAGGCACGCCAACACAACATGCCAGCATCCTATGCATCTTTTTACCAGGGTATCATGGGGTATGCTACTCCATACTCTTGTAGGTCCGCGGCAGGCGGCTTCATTTGGTAATAGTGTATATTTCATAATAAGGTTTGCAAAATATATAAATAGGACCGCCTAAATAAACAGCCTAGGGTAGCCTGGAGGTCTCCGCACGTGTGAAAATCTCCTATTATTCTAAACATAATATTTACATTTAAATTGTATCACAACGTTTCGTGTTTCATACGTTATATCAAGCAAGTTCGAGTACTGTCGGTGGGCCAGATAAAATGGCGTCACGGGCCGGATCCGGCCCACGGGCCGTAGTTTGGTGACCCCTGAACTAAAGGATCAATATATGGAGGGTTCGTGCATACTTGAAAATAAGTGCAGATGAGCAGCACCCTTTGTATCAAGCTATATTTAGAGAAAAGAGTGATAGGCTACAGATAGACAAAGCATGGGTGGGTCGGATATAGATGTTGTCAGGCAGGTCTACAATCTTACCAATACCAGCCCCGGCAAGGGTTGGATTCCTGTTCACCCAGCGTTTAACTGCACCTACACCTGCATTATCACGCTTGACAGAAGATGCACATAGTAGAATCCTACTGCTGTCAACGCAGATGTCAACGTGCTCATTAGTGAACATTAAGATTAATCTGATTTGCTTATCTATACAGTTATACTATAGCAGAGAAGTTCGTGAGAGGGGCCGAACCATTCAAGAAGACAGTGGTATCCACTCGATGGCCTTTAGCCTTTAGCAGAACGACGATGGAGGTGATGGCAGTAATACGGCCTTTCATATGGATATGATATTATACAAACGTTTGTGTGCTAAGTGATTCAATGAGCATGATCCAAAAGGTCGAGACTTGTTCTGTACGCAGTCAATGGACTGAGTCGCTACAAAGGTATGTTGTCCGTACAGTCATCTTAATCTTCGTTCCGAGACATGCGGGAGTTGAGGGAAATAATCGAGCTGATAAACTTGTTGGGTCAGCATACCCTGCAGAAGGCCTGCCCCATTGATCGTGTTAACATCATTAATGCCCTTAGAAAGATGTTGAGAGCGGAGGACTTTGAAACCATGAATCCATATTGTTGTCCAGAATGAAAGACTCGGCAGTAAGAATTGGTACGACCAGACAATAGAGGCACATCGGGAGGACGAGAGGCCTCGTCAGTTAACACAGAACTAGCACTATTAGCCACCGGATGCTGATGCGTATGGACTTGTCAGAAATGCAAGAATGATACCCCAACAGGTCACAGGCAGACAACAGCTAAGTGGTAACGAAAATGGAAATAAAAATGCCCCGAAAGACACTAACAACGATTAGGGCCTCA